>OV816024.1:163189319-163419319 GCA_929113105.1 Agrypnus murinus
GAATCTTTATATTATTACTTTGTTCCATTTCTTCTCTAACTCTTTCAAAATTTCCCTGGGTTTCCATATTATTTTCTTTAATTTCCATCGTAACTTCCTCCAGTTTTTTAATCACCAAATCCCTTTTCTCCTCCCTTCGTTCGAAACTTTCTTCCATTCGTTTAAAATTTTCATCAATTCTTTTAAAACTTTTTTCACATTGTTTGAAATTTCGTTCAATTCTTTTAAAATTTTCTTTAAATAGTTTAGAATCTCCTTCAAGTCTTTTCATCACTTTTTTGAACATTAACATCATTTTATCTTCCATTGATAATTTCTGCTCTACAATCAGCTTTTCCTCCCCTTCTTTGTCTTCGAGTCCTTCTACGATCATATCCGCGAATGGAAATTCTTCTGCCATTTTTATTTCTCTCTCTAGCTTCTTTCTGCAACGATTTATTATCTTCTTTTCTTTTTCTTCAAAAATATTGCATATATTCTTGGGTGACGTCATATAATCTGACCCTTGCCTGTTTTCCTAGCGTATCTATCCTTTATCAACAAAAACACTCCTTTTCCTTTTGTAA
Source organism: Agrypnus murinus (assembly GCA_929113105.1). NCBI lineage: Eukaryota > Metazoa > Arthropoda > Insecta > Coleoptera > Elateridae > Agrypnus > Agrypnus murinus. Next base: position 163,189,886 of record OV816024.1, read on the forward strand.
ATTCTACATAAATATTTTATATTCTCAACAAAAGAAATCTAAATATTTTATCATTTGTCCTATAAATCCCAAAATTTATTTTAAATTCAACAAACAAATTCCTTTAAACTCTTATCTACCAGACCAGAAATTCCTAAAAACATTATCTAGTCAATTTTGTTTTTAATTATTAATTCCTCTCTTTCCAATAAATTGTTGCATTAATTAGACAACTCAACAAAATGTAGCTAAAAATGTTGTGTAATCAAACAATCAGCTCCAAATTACTGGTAGACAAATGTTGCAACCTAACTTGCCCCTACACGATGCGTTCACCAAAAATTTTATTTAAATTTACTAACCCTAGCACGTTGGAGTCAAAAATGTTGTAATACATCCCTTATTAACATGCCCTACCACGTTGCGGCGCCAAAATGTTTAATATATCCCTAATTACCTTTTATCAGCCCCACGACGTTGGGACGCCAAAAATGTTGAATAATTTGATTATACAATCAAACCAACTATTATCATTAGATTAATAATGATGAAAAAAGCATAATTATCAATAAAAACAGAATATTACACAAAGTAAGACTAATACTCTGATATCCCCTGTATATTAAAAATTATGATATACTAAAAAAAAACAATGTTGGGCGCCAGCTAAGCTTATCTTAGCACGAGACTGATACTCACAGGGTCTTTTAAAATTATCGAGGTTCAAAAATAGGCAACTCTGCAACACCTCAAAATTCAGAACTAAATTTTGATCAAATAACAAATGAAACAAAGAGATTCGTATATGGTGCAGTTTTGTTTTACAAAATATCTGCCTTGCCTTTACATGAATTTTAATGGAGTAAATATTCCAACTAAATAATTATCTATGGTTACTGTTTATTGCGGATAAAAGAATGTTCAAATTGTGAACATTTGCAATCAAAATTATATAATATAATGGCCCCACGTTGGGCGCCAAAAATGTTGAATAATTTGATTATACAATCAAACCAACTATTATCATTAGATTAATAATGATGAAAAAAAAGCATAATTATCAATAAAAACAGAATATAACACAAAGTAAGACTAATACTCTGATATCCCCTGTATACTAAAAATTATGAAATAATGAAAACAAAACAATGTTGGGCGCCAGCTAAGCTCATCTTAGCACGAGACTGATACTCACAGGGTCTTTTAAAATTATCGAGGTTCAAAAATAGGCAACTCTGCAACACCTCAAAATTCAGAACTAAATTTTGATCAAATACCAAATGAAACAAAGAGACTCGTATATGGTGCAGTTTTGTTTTACAAAATATCTGCCTTGCCTTTACATGAATTTTAATGGAGTAAATATTCCAACTAAATAATTATCTATGGTTACTGTTTATTGCGGATAAAAGAATGTTCAAATTTTGATTGCAAATGTTCACAATTTATTTCTTACCGCCACCAAAAGCGCTGAACTGATGTAGTCACGTTCCCCCAAGCGGTTGCTGTTGGATGCAGGTAGATGATTGACTCCTTTCCCCTGGGTGTCGAGAAGCTAATAATAATCCAATGGTAAGTATACTTGGATAAACTGTTTTTATAAAACTGTGTTTTTATTATTTTATAAATAATTCTTTTCTTTTGTTTCAGGTAGGAACAATAATTACTTCTGAGGATTCTTATATTTCTTGATGTAAATAATGCGCTATTGTTAGAACCAAATTAACATTTATTTTACACACATTTGTAAATGACCTTTTTACAACTTTCAAAACAATAAATTTCTTAAACCAGTGTGATTTTTCTTAACTTGAGCATACAAAATAAAGAAACTGTTGATGTCCAACATAATCAGTTTTTGATTATATTAAAAAAAATATCCCCGGAACCTTTTCCTTTTAACAAAAAACAACTCCGCACTTTATCTTTCTTCAAAACACTTTCGTTTAAACAATACACTGAATACCCTTCTTGCTATCTTAACTTATAATTTTCCTTTTAAATCAACTATTTTTAATACAATAATCTTCTTACATACTTTTAAATCATAATTAACACTTTTGCATTCATTTCTAACCATAAATAAAATAATACATTTGATTTTGCGTGTGTACACTCAGCGACGTGCACCTGCATGGCTTTCAAAAAACATACTCCCGCCACAACTGGCTCAAAACAACTGCCAACAATTTTATTTATTTCTAAGTAAAGGCACTCTTTTAAATTCTTATCAATTCTAACACATTTTCCCTCAACATAAAATATCATCATCAAATCCACACTTATACGAATTTCTTATTAAATTTAGCATTAATTACTTTAAAACAAATGTCCTGCAGAGCTTAGTATTTTCTTTATCAACAAAATGATAATATTTTAAACAAAAATAAAAGTTTCTTGCTTAAATAGCTTAGCCTTATTCACATTTAAATTCGAAACATGTATTTAAATAAAATTTATGCGTTATACGAGGACCGTTCAATAAATAATTGGCACTCAAAATATTTTCTTACTTTATGTAGCTAGAAACGAAATTACTCGCTGCAATTAATTTAAAATAAAGCAATATGATACAGTTTGATTATATAATGTTCATTAATTTTGACTAAATCCCATTTACGACAAAATAATACAACAATATATATATATATATATATATATATATATATATATATATATATATATATATATATATATATATATATATATATATATATATATATATGAATAGAAAGATCAAAAATGAATAGAAAAATTTTAAATTGTCATATTTGATGATTTATAATACTTTATACACCTAATGATCTTTATGATAAGTTTTGCGACCTTTATTATATAGTCTCACGTTAATTACTCTGAAGAAGCATATAAATATATTGCGAAAGCTTAGTACTTATTAACTAAGAGTTTTCTTTGAAATACTATTGACTTCAACCTCAATAACAATTATATTAATTAATAAAGTCAAAAGATTTCCCAACTAGTAGAAATATATATATATATATATATATATATATATATATATATATATATATATATATATATATATATATAAGAGAAAGTGAGTTGCAGCCGTATACACGTGTTTCGCACTTATTAGTGCTCATCAGTACGGCATAGCAGATAGAAAGCAATAAAATAAAAGCAACAAACTAGATACGATGTACAATACAAAGTTTCACGGATAGCAGCCAACCACACATTTGCAGTATCGGCTCGAAAACACTGAGTTTTCAGTGCAACAACAAACGTCACTACGGAGGTGGCTATAGCCACTACCGTGAGACAACCTAATCCCAAGAAATATCAATAAGAATAGAAATATTAATGCGCGTAAAAATATAAGTACATAACAAAGGGATAATAATGGGCATTCGCGCAATAGAGTAACAAGAGAAAGTGAGTTGCAGCCGTATACACGTGTTTCGCACTTATTAGTGCTCATCAGTACGGCATAGCAGATAGAAAGCAATAAAATAAAAGCAACAAACTAGATACGATGTACAATACAAAGTTTCACGGATAGCAGCCAACCACACATTTGCAGTATCGGCTCGAAAACACTGAGTTTTCAGTGCAACAACAAACGTCACTACGGAGGTGGCTATAGCCACTACCTAGTTTGTTGCTTTTATTTTATTGCTTTCTATCTGCTATGCCGTACTGATGAGCACTAATAAGTGCGAAACACGTGTATACGGCTGCAACTCACTTTCTCTTGTTACTCTATTGCGCGAATGCCCATTATTATCCCTTTGTTATGTACTTATATTTTTACGCGCATTAATATTTCTATTCTTATTGATATTTCTTGGGATTAGGTTGTCTCACGGTAGTGGCTATAGCCACCTCCGTAGTGACGTTTGTTGTTGCACTGAAAACTCAGTGTTTTCGAGCCGATACTGCAAATGTGTGGTTGGCTGCTATCCGTGAAACTTTGTATTGTACATCGTATCTAGTTTGTTGCTTTTATTTTATTGCTTTCTATCTGCTATGCCGTACTGATGAGCACTAATAAGTGCGAAACACGTGTATACGGCTGCAACTCACTTTCTCTTGTTACTCTATTGCGCGAATGCCCATTATTATCCCTTTGTTATGTACTTATATTTTTACGCGCATTAATATTTCTATTCTTATATATATATATATATATATATATATATATATATATATATATATATATATATATATATATATATATATATATATATATATATATATATATATATATATACAAGAAAGTGTTATAATAATGGGATATCATGCAACAGAGAAGAAAGAAATCATAAGTTGCAGCCGTCTACACTAGTTAGCTGCCTCCGTAGTGACGTTTGTTGTTGCACTGAAAACTCAGTGTCTTCAGGCCGATACTGCAAATGTGCGGTTGGCTGCTATCAGTGAAACCTTGTGTTGTTACATCTTTCTGAGTTAGTTGCTTTTATATTTATTCCATCTGCTATGCCGTCCTGATGATCACTAATAAGTGTGAAACACGTGTAGACGGCTGCAACTTATGATTTCTTTCTTCTCTGTTGCGCGATATCCCATTATTATAACACTTTCTTGTATATCTCTAAGCGCATTATTACTTCTAATCATTTATATATATATATATATATATATATATATATATATATATATATATATATATATATATATATAAAAAAGTTGTAAGGAAGTAACGACCGTAATTATATTAAGTGTTATAGGTTATCGGGATATCGGTCTACAATTAATTAAATCTCTTTGTTCTGTTAACCAAGCTTTCGAAATTACTTTATTTCTTCTTCAGGGTGTCTACAAGTATTAAACAATAAGTACAACAAAAAGTAGAAGAATTCTCTTTACTTACAGAACTATGAGGATTCTTTATGATTTCTTAAAGTAGTTAAGATAACATTTATCATTGTATAATTTATATGAACACATTCCAATCTTAATGTAAATATTAATACAAGTTTTAATGACAGAAAAGGTGGCGTTAATGAAATTATGACATTAGGTGTATATATTCAAAATTTGTTCATAGACCACCATTTTATTTTATAAATGTTTATTTATTTGGCTAAGAAAAAAGACAGCAAAAGGTTTTGATGTTAAAATGTGTCTATAGATCTTCGATTATATACAAAGAATCAATGTTCCTTGGTTTTTGTAACTGTAATAAATATGAGTAAATGACACTTAAGTTTTCTAAATCGGTCTTAAAATTTAAGGTATTGTCTTTGTTCATTATGTGAGTCATTTCAAGAAACAGTCTGCCCTTATAGTTATTTTCTTTTTCTAAGATTTTGCAATTGTTAAAATCAGGATAATGGTTTGCATTGGTTGTGTGTATAGCTAAAGCACATGATTCCTTTTTTAATTTACAATCGCTACGGTGTTGTGTTAATCTAGTTTGAAGGCACGCCAATGGGTTCCCCACTTAGTCCAATAATAGCAACAATTATAATGGACTAAGTATTTGATAATATAATTCCTAAACTCCCCTACATACTTCCATTTATAAAAAAATATGTCGACGATGTAATATGTGCTGTCCCTTCTAATAAGATCGAAGAAACATTAGAATTGTTTAACAGCTTCAATCATCACATTCAGTTTACAGTAGAAAGAGAAACCAATAACAGTATTCCATTTTTAGATACTAAAATGATTAGAGACGAAGATGGTGTATTGATCCTTGATTGGTATAGGAAACCTACCAACTCAGGAAGATACATCAACTTCTTCTCTAATCATTCATTAAAACAGAAGATCAACTTAGTATTAGGCCTAAAAAATAGAATTAAAAAGATTACACATCCTACATTACTAGACAAAAATTTAAAACTTCTGATGGATATTCTGACCAATAACGGTTACCCTAGACCTTTAGTAACTAAATTACTGTATAACACAGAGAATAACCAACATCCTCCACAAGACACAAATAATGAGGAAGAAAGGAACCAAGTTACATACAAGAAACTACCCTACATCCAAAATCTATCTCAGAAATTGAAACATGTGTTACAGAAACCTAACATAAAGATAGCCTATTACAATTCAATTAAAGTAAGAAATATCTTTTCAAAAACTAAAGATAAAACTCCAATTATGAGAGAATCTAACATAGTGTACTCTATTCCATGCTTACAATGCGAAAAAGTGTACATAGGGCAGACGTCATCGTGGCTTCAAACTAGATTAACACAACACCGTAGCGATTGTAAATTAAAAAAGGAATCATGTGCTTTAGCTATACACACAACCAATGCAAACCATTATCCTGATTTTAACAATTGCAAAATCTTAGAAAAAGAAAATAACTATAAGGGCAGACTGTTTCTTGAAATGACTCACATAATGAACAAAGACAATACCTTAAATTTTAAGACCGATTTAGAAAACTTAAGTGTCATTTACTCATATTTATTACAGTTACAAAAACCAAGGAACATTGATTCTTTGTATATAATCGAAGATCTATAGACACATTTTAACATCAAAACCTTTTGCTGTCTTTTTTCTTAGCCAAATAAATAAACATTTATAAAATAAAATGGTGGTCTATGAACAAATTTTGAATATATACACCTAATGTCATAATTTCATTAACGCCACCTTTTCTGTCATTAAAACTTGTATTAATATTTACATTAAGATTGGAATGTGTTCATATAAATTATACAATGATAAATGTTATCTTAACTACTTTAAGAAATCATAAAGAATCCTCATAGTTCTGTAAGTAAAGAGAATTCTTCTACTTTTTGTTGTACTTATTGTTTAATACTTGTAGACACCCTGAAGAAGAAATAAAGTAATTTCGAAAGCTTGGTTAACAGAACAAAGAGATTTAATTAATTGTAGACCGATATCCCGATAACCTATAACACTTTATATATATATATATATATATATATATATATATATATATATATATATATATATATATATTGCTGTGGATGGTAGTTTCAAAATTTTGGAAAATTTTGAAAATTTTGTGAAAATCTAAAATCTTTGTTAAATACTAACACTTTTGGAATATTTTTATCAACTTTCCAGTTAAAAATAAATTTGAGGTATTTTATGGTGTGTCATTGATTTTGAAATCAATGTGTATACTTTTTAATAAGGTTAAATAATACATGTTTCATTATTTATTATCAAATAGCTTACTCACCGATTACTTAAGTATACGTAACATCCAGTTGTGCGCAAGTTATTGTTGTGATGTAATTCAATTTCATATGTGTATATCGACGGGTTATGTGATTCTTTTAGGTTTTTGTTAATGTAAATAGATCGTTATTATTGCGTAAAAGTATTGTGTAATAATCTGTAATAGATGTGTCACTTTTATAAAGAGTAATAATCTGCTATTATGTATTATATGTTGTAAATAGTGTAGTCATTGTATTAGATCATAAGGTGACGTCAAATTATGTAAATAGGAAATAGTATTTAAGCTTAGAAAATCATAATTTTAAGACAGTCAGTAATATAAAGCGACGCAGTAAAGTCGTGTTAAAGACAATAGTAAAATGTAAAGGACTTACTGATAGAAAGCGACGCAGTAAAGTCGTGTAAGAAATATAGTAAATATGTAAATAATCACTTACTGTTAAACGACGAAAGAGTAAAGATATTATAGTAAATCCAGTAAAGTCGTGGCTGATAATATTGTAAATAAATAGTTAAGTTGGTTGATGTATGGAATACGGCGAAAGTATTAAAAAGGTTGTAAATTGTAAAAGTGTAGTAAAGTGATATGAACAATTTAGTAATAGTTAAAAAATTAATTAAGATTTCAATTTTAAAAGTGTTTTTAAATTTCAATTTGTATAATTTTTTTTAATACCACAAGAATCCACATTCACCCTGAGATGAGTCTTTATTAAATATAATTCTGTTAATTTAAGTTATTTAACTGGCGCCCAACTCTCTTACGTAAACTTGAGTTAGTCAAGAACTAACGTAACATTAATATTATATAACCATTGCATTATTAAATCTATTAAAAGGTATTTTCAAATCATATTAGAATTTATAAAAGAGGGAAGTTAAAAAGCATTTCCAAAGTTCACAGTTAAATTAAAAATCAATTTACTTATAAAGTAATTATCTACGATCGAACGGCAATTATTCACAGTTTCAAAATGTATAATAAAATTTTTAAAATAATTTATTATTGTTAATTATCCAATATCACTGCAATATATATATACAGTGTGTTTTTTGTAAACGATAATATAGGAAATCCAATGGAATTTTATCATTTTCCTCCTAAGTTTGTACCCTTGCAAATGTAAGTAGAAATTCTGGTATCAATCGAAAGAAGAATTCATTTTACGTCAAAAAGATATTAAACTTTAGGAAGAAAACCAAAATCGATTTAGAAAAAGACTTAAATAGCTTATGGATTTATTGCTTTTTGTAATAAGCTATTAAAAAAAAGCTGCAAGCTGAACGCCGATTGGTGTAGCGGTTAACGCTTCAGATTTCTAATCAAAAATCGCGAGTTCAAACCCCATCATCGTATACTTTTTTTTTAATTGTATCGCTTACTAATTATTATTTTTAGTACTTTATTACAACGATGCTACTTTGTGCAACTGGAAGTAGTGATTTTTTTATTTGTAAGGCTGGCAGTAAGTAAATTTTGCTGCCAGCCTACTCTGTCAGTCTGTCTGTGATAGGTACTAATAAGCATTCATTAACTGGCGCCGTTTTGAAAATTTGAATGTTATGATGCACAGAAATAACAGCGAGAATAATGAAACATACTTATTTTTATTATAAATAATTATTTTGATAAGACAATCATGTACTCAATCAAGGTTTTACTGTTTCTATTACAATAATAGCTATTTATGTAACAAGTACATAATGTAGGACATTATAGACAAGCCCAGTTTATGGCCGAGCGAGCGAAGCGAGCAAGGCCTATAAAAAGGGCGTGTCTATAAGGTCCGATTATGTAAGAGTTGCATACAAAGCTTTATGTTCGATTCCTAAAATTGGCTAATTATCAAAAAAAAATCAGTTTGTAAATTTGACATCTATTCTTGACAGAAGAAAATTTGACATGTAATATACAGTTGTCATACTTTATTTTACTACTATATACTTTATTTTACTACTACCACTTTATTTTACGAGTACAATAATAAGCCAGTTCACTGCTGCAAAACAATACAATAAACAGTACTTTATAATGCAATCGGACATAAACATTTTTTATCTTATATCAGAAGAAACAACTAAGCTGTCACCTTTTTTTAAACTTGAATCTTTTCCTGCCTACGTGATTTTTTCAAAATGACAGTGGATGTCATTGTATGCGTTATCAGTTATTACCAACATTACCACATCGAAAATACCCGCGTGTACATTTTCCCATTTCTTTAAAGTAAATTGTAAATTAAGGCGAAATAGGCAAAGTAGTATGTAAAACACGTGTTACAATTCCTTTTTGTAATACTCGTATATTGCTTAACTCGCCGCCTCGCGGCTCGTTAAGCAAACTTATACTCGTATTACAAACATCGTCATTGTAACACTAGTTGTACAATATACTATTTATGCTCTGCATTCGACTCCATTTTTAGCAATGTTTCTTAATTCTTCTAAAGCATGACACATTGTACGTTTTCCATTGTCTTCTGCAACTGTTCTTGAAATTCTTTTCCATACCCTTTTGAACCCTGATAAACTTTTCGGTGGGTATCTTCGCTCTTAATATTTGCTTTTACACGCAGACCAAAATTGTTCAATTGCCCTTGCTTGGGGCAAGTTTGGAGGATTATTATTTCTTGGTACAAATTCCACATTTTGTCATTTTAGGTATTCTTGCACTGATTTTGCATAATGCGAGGTTGCCAAAGCAGGCCAGAAGAAAACATCCTCGGTGTTGATGTATAAAAGGTATTAATCTTGCCATAATACATTCTTTTAAATATGTATTTCCATCAATAATTCCCTCGCCTATGTATGGTTCCGAAATTCTTCCTTCCACGTCCATCACTTGCCAAACCAGATATTCCTTAAAAAACTTAGTTTTTTGTTTGGTTTTTTGTTTATAAGGTACTTGAATAGGGTCTACAGAATGAAAAAACTTTCTTCCTGGTACTTGTAATAGATCACAAGGTACATACGTCTCATCATCAATGATTAGAAGGGGGGAATTGGGCTAACCTTCTGACCGATATACCAGGATCGCTTTTATACGCCTTAGAAATTGCACTTACTTTGCTTTCGTCTATAGACCTATTGCGACCAGGTATTTTCTTATAAGTAGCATCACTATTCTTGTTGTATCTTCGGAGGGCATTATAAATTGTAGATCTTGAAATACCTTCTTGTCTAAAGTGGTGAATGGTGGATCGTTTACAAGACTTAGCTATATTTAAATAGTAATTTACAATATTTTTAGCACAAATCTCATTTTCTCTACGCTGCATTGTTAACAATGATATGTAACTGTCAAATGCTCTAATAAAAGATAGTCAATTGTTTGAAGTTTACTACGATATATTGATTTCAGCTGTAGTAACAGTAAGTACGTAAAAATCGTTATTCAAGTTTTGTTCCTCTATTTTCTGGACATGCTTTATATCCCTATACCAAGCGCATTTGTTTCCAACCTGTAAAATACGAGCCCAGACTCATGAGTCATAATAGACAGCATACATTCTATTAAGAGCTTCCCTCACATCGGACCACTTTAAAGTGTTTGGGTACTCTGTTAATCCGCGAATGCGAAAAGAAGCGGTGCGAGGGAACTCACCAATAAAATTTAATGAAACTTGGCATGGAGTAGGTGCACGGACATTACTTCACTATAACGACCGGCAAATGGTCATCTAGTGAACCAAACGAATTTTTGGGGAGGAAAAGATTGCAGAGTGTACTTTAATTTAAAATGTAAAAAATAAATATTCTATAAAATATATAAGTAAAAGAAGCTATCTTGTAACACAAGATAGTTTATATGTAAACTAAATAATTATAATATTAAATTAAAATGCGAAATTAGGATAAAAACCATTTTACAAAATGTGTTCATTCATTTATGTATTTTGTAGTGTATTCATGTTTTACATTTTAAATGAACCGACACTATAACCTTCACCCCCCCCCCCAAGAAAGAAATTTTCAAAGTAAAAGGTCAAGGGTGTCTTTTAATAAAAATTGACATGCTGAACTATTATGGGCCTCGTATATGTCTAAGCTCTTATTGCAGCTGGTTAGAAATTGATACAAATTTTCAAAATTTATTTATTTATTTAATTATATTTTTTCACTACTAGCTTTAAAACATACTATTATCTAGTCTGTTGTCACCTTGTGAAGTTAGCCTTCTTGCCTAGTGGTAAATAATTTTTTATTATTGACTACTAGTCAATAATCCAGATTTTAGTGTAACACGGGGCAAAAATTCATCCCATTATACACTGGCATCCAGGAAAAAATCCGTGATCGCGATAGTACGTTTTTTATGTGAGAAGAATAAAAGGAATAAAAGTACTAGTAGTGAAAAAAATAATATATACACCACGGTTGTGAAGTGTTTTCTAGAGCCTCTCATCTTATATCCCTCGATGCTGCGCATCTCGGGATCTAATAATGCTCGGCTCTAGAAAAAACTCTTCACAACCTTGGTATATAATATACTATTATCTACTGGAACAGCTAAAATCTACTCACCTTGTGTTTGAAAATCTTTTCTTTTGTACTTGTCATAATTCCTAAATAAAATTAACACATTTTTTGTAAAATAATACACTTTTTGCTTGTAACTGATTCATTAAAATCTGTTAACTGTTTATTTATGATTTTTCTATTCCATAAGATTAACATCGATAATAATTGAAGGGTTGGCCATAACAACGTTGTATGTAAAAAAATTTAACAGCAACACGAACTGATAGGCATACGGCATACTACAAATTCAAGCTTTAAAAACTAGCCTTCCGGGAATTTGTTTAAGAATATTTTATATCTCTACGACACCTGACACCTTCCAATAGGGAAATACTAACGTTATTTTTACGGAAATACCTCATTTCAGCAAAATGTTACATACAACGTTATTACGGCCGACCTTTCAATTGTTTCTAGAAATAAACTAATAAAAATTTTGTACCTTAATTTTGTTTGCTCTCATATGTTACATTTCTCAATTTTTTGATATTAAAAATACTTTTACAGTTAATTCAATTTAAAAAAAGTATGCCATAATGGGAATTTGAATCCTAGTATAAAAAGACAAAATATGCATATAATAATACTATTTCATCAATAACCTACATATTGTGAAGTTATTTTGTATTTTGCAAATTGTTAGCAAATCTTATCTATCTCAGGGTCGAATTACACGATGTTCAATCGTAAAAGTTACCTATAAAATTTCTTTGTTATATATCTTAATATGAGACTCTTATTATAATCTTTCAATATGGGATTCTTTTATTGAAAGATTAAACATTATCAATAAATATTTAAATTTTTCACACTCATGCAGTGGTTAATAATTTTCAATAAATAAAGTTTGGTTATTAATAATAACCATTGACACATATATCTGAAATAGCATATATTGTTTATTATCAATTATAAAATTAGTTTATGACTGTATTGTTTAATTATTAATATTTTTGGGTACTGTCAGCCAATTAAAAACTTGTTAGTTTTTTAGTATATACTAGTGATGGGAACTTGGGTGTCGAGTGTCGTGATACTGTTCGTGGTCGTGACACTTGAAGTGTCGCGACACTTCGTGTCGAACAGTATCGCTCTTATTAGAGTGTAATTCGAAGTTGCTTGATCATTCTTACAAAGAAATTAAAGGCAGATTTGTTGAACTGGCTAACAATCATTGAATAAGACGTACATATAAAACTATTTTGTTGTAGATTTTTTAGTTAAAATTATAAATTCATGAATTATTTGCAAAACATTAATTTAAAAGCCGAAACCTGAAAAGTTGACGCAACGCCTCCGTGGTTCGACGGCAAACCGTGGCTTGCTAAACTGCACGGGCTGGTGGAATGCAGATCGAACCCCGTTACAAGCATAACTTTTTTTTAAATTTTATTTGTTATTATTCTTTTATTCGAAAAACGTACAAGAAATAATACATTACAAATAAAAAATAAAGATACCCAATTAATAAGACATTTTCTTATTAATTGGGTATCTTTATTTTTTATTTGTAATGTATTATTTCTTGTACGTTTTTCGAATAAAAGAATAATAACAAATTATTTAAATTGTTTTGCAACTATTAATCTCACCGACTTTTATTCGAGAACGAACTATTTGGCATATTTCAGATTTCCCATACTAATTTTCTACAGCAAATGTTAGAACGAATGCGGTGTATAAATAATTTAATGTCTTTTAATGTACTTAATGCATAAATATATAACCATAACAGAATTTACTCATAAACCTAATTGTTTTTTAATCCCTAGTTTATGATTTACGTATTAGCTATGAATCTTGACTGCTCGTTTCAATTATATTATATGAACTAGCGCATGCATGATGTGTAAATGCGAAGTATCGTTAAAGAGTCGTGAAGGAGTCGACACTTCACACGGCTAATGGTTTCGACTCGCAAGTGTCGTGATACGCGGGTGGTATCGCGAACCCAACACTAGTATATACCTATATTTCGATTATTTTTACAATCTTCGTCAGGGTATAACTAATTAAAGTACACATATGTGTTAAATGAACTCGAAAGGTCAAACAGGATTTGACATCTGTAAGAAACTTTTTGTTCTATGATTGTCAATAAAATGTCAATTTTAAAGTGTCAATACAATCACTACTTCCCAGAGAACATCACATTCTTAAATAACAACACAGTATAACAAAAAGTTTCTATACTTACATTATTATTACTAGGAATATACTACATTACGTATCAATGATCACCTGTCAATGTATTCAATGTCAATAGAAAATTGTATGTGGTATGTAAATTTTGTAGGTCCGATCTAAAGTTGATACTATTAGAATTTTGATTGATGTAGCACATTTCTAAAAATAACCGTTTATTATAATTGTCTTCAGTCGCTAATATTTTTGTATTCTCAAAGTCAAATTTGTGAGTTTCATTTTTGAAATGTAAAGCCAAAGCAGTCGTGTCTTTGAGGTTCTTAGTGTCTTGTGTTGTTGTAATCTGGCGCAAAGTTTCTGACTTGTCTGCCCAACATACACACCAGGACAATTGTTGCAAGGAATTTGGTAAATAATTTTAGATCTTTGGTGTTTAGGAATTTTGTCTTTCACTTTAGAATGTAGGTCACTAATATTCAGAATGTTCTTTTTCACTAATTTAATGTTAGTTGCTTTTATAATTTTTATGATTTTATTGGTCAAGTTCGGAATGTAAGGTATTGGTTTAAAGTGTGACGTGTCTGTGTCTTGTTTTCTCGTGGAATTTGGAATATTTTGTTTAAATAATAAGTCATTTATAAGTCTTTCTGGGTAATTGTTCTCCATTAGAATTTGTTTAAATTTTTCTAAAGCACTGTGTTTGTAATCAACATCAATTACTTTTTCTAGTCTATATTTCATGGCTTGGATCATGTTTATTTTTTGAATGAAATGAATTGTAATTTAGGTATCTACCAGAGCTATATGGTTTAATATACCAGTCCAGAAAAACCTTTCTGTCTTTTCTGATAACTAATGTATCTAAAAAATCCTGTTTGACCTTTCGAGTTCATTTAACACATATGTGTACTTTAATTAGTTATACCCTGACGAAGATTGTAAAAATAATCGAAATATAGGTATATACTAAAAAACTAACAAGTTTTTAATTGGCTGACAGTACCCAAAAATATTAATAATTGTTTATTAGCTCTTTTTTTTATGAATCTTTATTTTAGGATTTTAAAATGGAAAGAAATCTTGCCCTTGTCAACTTACATGTAAAATTTTTCTTCAGGTAAGTCTTCCTTGTATGGCTATCCAATAGCTTCTTAAAATTTTGACATATGTATTTTTTTCTCCTTTTCCAACAATTACCTCCACTTTCACTTAATTTTCACAATATACACTTTCCACCAAGAACCGTGATCACAGCCGTCGATTCTGCAGACCTCACATCACCCGGACTACTGGACTGCCTCATAAACTGCTTTCATGGTTTTCTTCTTATCTAGGTCTCGAATGATGACTGCCAGCTCTCCAACACCTCAGTAAGTATCTTCAAATCTATTTCTTATGATTAAGTTACCTTAATAATTATTTTCTTTTACAGGAATATAATGAAGACTTCAAATCTTCCACACCTTGATGAGTAACCAACCCAGCTCAAAGATAGTTTTTTAAATTTTATTTTTTTCCCTCCATTACACTTACTGTATCATAATACCCTTTAATTCTTCTTTGTGTAATTAATACACTTACTCTTCCTTTATTCAATAAAACACTGGACTTCCTTTTTATATATTTTAATTTAACAAATTTTCTTCTTGAACTTTATCAGTTTACATATACTATATACACATTTATTTTATTTTCTATTATATAGACAAATTTCTTCTTTTAGAAAATTTTATTTATTTATTCTCACCTAACTCAAAAAAAACCATTTTCTTATTATTCTCATCTCCCCGAGATACCCTTTTTTTCAACTATTTTATATGTTTTTTTTTTATTTATTTATTGATCCTTAATAACCACATCTGTGCAATAATGATTCTCTAAAATTTTCTATTCTTATGTATATGCTCATATTAAATCTTCCACCTCACATGAACGTGAACATCACAATATCTATCAGTGGTGGCTCATCCATAAGTGCTACAGAACAACCAAAGAAATCCCAAAAATATTCCATTGTTAATTATATTATAAGAAATAAGTAGAGGCAAGTCGACTTTTCTAATTGGGTAGTCAAGTACACCATTTCGTGTTTGGCACTTAGTCTCTTATTTCTGATTAACATGGTCCAATTATATACTCTCACCTCTTTGCATCCTCAGAAGTACTGGTTTGCTTTATGAAGAAAACATTTTTAAAGATTTCTATTTGCAAGATTAAAAGATTTAGAAGATATATAACAAAGAACACCGCACGTTTCTTATGGAAATTGGATCCCGGTCAAATTGGCTGAAATTTTGATATGTTGTAGTTTATATCATCCTGATCAAAAGTCTCCATGGCCACGAAGCTCTAAAATTAATAGTTTCAGAGTTACAGAGCACGAAAGGCAGGAAATACACATACTTCGGTTTATGGGTTTTTAACACGTACAACCTCGGTAACGTCATTTTTTGTATATATTTTTTGTTTTTGTTTGAATTAACACAGGTAATTATATTGGTTTGCTTTCGTGCGAATTATGTGAAATTATACCGGGTGTCCTATTATATTTT
The DNA here is from genome assembly GCA_929113105.1 of Agrypnus murinus. Lineage (NCBI taxonomy): Eukaryota > Metazoa > Arthropoda > Insecta > Coleoptera > Elateridae > Agrypnus > Agrypnus murinus. The sequence continues at coordinate 163,206,256 of OV816024.1, forward strand.
GACCCTTTATAAACCTACATAACTTTTGAACTAATTGAGATAATGAAATGTGGTGTTTACCAGTCTTCTTCTTAGTTTTTAAAGTTTTTTTCTAAGTATTCGTTTTTTTTACGCACTTGTTGACGTAGCGTATTTTTGGGGGATCCCTAGTAGCTATATAAATATTCATTTTCAAATATTTAAAATATATCTTTTTCAACATCCGCCTAAATATTTAGCTAATATATTATTTAAAATATTTCTTCAATATTATTTTGATAATATTTATTTAACATTCTAGTTAGGATATCTTATGAATGTTATATCCCCAATAGCACAGATATATTATATAAATATTCATTTTCAAATATTTAAAACATATCTTTTTCAACATCCACCTAAATATTTAGCTAATATATTATTTAAAATATTTCTTCAATATTATTTTAATAATATTTATTTAACTTTCTATAGTATGAGTAAAAAGTAACTCCATCAAAGGTGCCTTTAGGATTTTGAAGCCATGTGTATTATAACACTAGAAAATTATACAAAATAATCAGAGTCCTTTGACAGTGACAGTTGTTATTAATTTGATATAATTTTCTGGTATTATAATACACATGAGTTCAAGATACCAAAGGCACCTTTGATGGAGTTATTTTTTGTTCATACTATAGTTAGGATATCTTATGAATGTTATATTTCTGATTCATATAATATTCCTAGAATATTATTAGAATGTTTTTAAGAATATTTTTGTACAGCAAATTATGCTCTATAGCAACATGAATTTCAATTTTCTTTTCACCACTCAATTTCTTGTTGATGGTCATTTAAACTTTTCAAATAAAATCCTATACATGTTGTTCTACTAAAAAGAGAATTTTGCTCTCTTTATGAAACCATATTCTCTAACAAGTGTAACATAAGAAAATTTTTGACAAAAATTGCATTTGAAGTTTATTTAGCATAAGAGTTACACTTAGTAATAAAACACATATAAATACTCGATAATTATTCAATAGGAAGCTTGTCTTGGGACTCATTATTCTTCTTTCTGTAAGAATAAAAAAAAAGATTTAGGGTTATATATAGTCAAAGATGTTATGGTTATAGTCGATCTCTCGCAGCAACATATTTTAAGGAAATTTATATAATGAACATGGACTTTTTGAATCATCTGTACTTCTAGTCACCATATTAGTGTAGTCAAATTTTGCAACAAATTGAAGTGTTTTATTATTTTAAGAAAAAATAATGCTTGTTAAGAAAATCTTAATTTGATGTAGTCAAGTCCAATACCATTATGTGGGGCGACCAATAATAGAAAATGTGATTAAGCACTTTTTAAAATTAATCGAATATTTTCGAAACAGTATACAAGCATAAAACTCAGCAGACTTTTTATGAGCTACTTCAACCAAAAGAATTAAAATAAAAAATCAAAAGTTAAGTTAAAAAGTAACTCGACACGTTGAAATTTTATCAGCCACGCATTGTATATACTATTTTTTCTCCAAATTTGTAGAAAATTAATGCACGTTAGAAAAAATTATGACATTTAAGTGACAAAACATGACATTAAAGTGACATTTCTCTTGTCAGCAATTGAATGCCGAACAGTTTGAAATTCAAAATCCCAGTAGTCCAAAAATTCCAACCTCTAGTGGTTGAAATGCAATTTCAATCATCGTTATCAATTGCAAAATGAGTGATTTCAATGTCATGAGTAGAAAAAAGCACTTACTAGCTGTTGTTTAATCTTCTCGAAGTATGTCTTAACCAATTCTTAATAGCTGCTATGATGACGTGCTCGGTTGTTTAGTATTTGGGCTTAGGGTTGCTGCTTATGTAATATTTAATAACATAATGATAATCGTATCGGTAAAAACAATGAAGGTTTAACATACTTTTGATAGTCAGATAGTATTAAGGAGGAAAACATTTTCTTTCTCTCCCAGTCATATAAGGAGGCAACAGAATCTGTGAAGTTTCTTTAAAATATTTTTTACAATAGTATTACTATCATGACTTCCAATTTGGGCAAGGAATGGTAACTGAAAATAATAAGATTTGTTATAAGGAAAGCAAGATGTGCATCCAAGTACCTACCATCTTTTTCTGTTCATCCTTTGTACTTGGGCGTCTTTCCCATTTACCAGTGTCTTCTTCGGTCTTCATGGGTAGTTTTCCTTCAAAATCTTCGTTGAAATTCTGATCATCATCAGAAATTATCTGTGGTCGGCTTTGCTCCTTCAATATTTGCAAAAACCAACTTCAGCTGAGAAGCCACTTTCGGTTTTTCTTTTGAACTCTAGAAAATAAATTGACATCTCAGTTACTGTGAAATTTAAAACCTATGTGTTTTATTACTGTTTTAGACATATAATAAATTAATGTAATTTATTTGATGTTCAAAAAATTATTGTTTTTGAGTAATATGACACACGTACGTTTTAAATTTCATAACTGAGGTGTCGAGGGTTTATAATCACCCGTTAGAAAAATTATAAATTTATTAAACAAACATGATTAATCATACCTTTTTTGTCAAAGTTGCAGCAATCTGTAGCTGGTTGAATAACCATGTTATTTGTAATATTATCACCATTTGATGATGAGCAGCTTTTCAGTGGATATGCAGGCTCTCTTTTATTCGTAGGAGTAGAATAGTCACTTCTTAGGTAAATACTTTATGGTTTAATATCAATACATACCTACATAAAACAGTTAAATCCGAAAAAAAACACAAAACTGATGACAAAACCACACAAATTCACAATGGCGTCGCGTCCTGCCTTCTACGAACATACGCGACGACACACGATCGCGCACGATCATAAGCAAGATTTACAATTCATCAATGTTTACCAATAGATATCTATTGTAGTATATAATAAAAATATTTGTTTAATATACGTTTCAAAATATTAAAAATTACACACAAATAACATATTTATTTAATATGTATATCAATATATTTCTAAATATTTCATTTTCAATATTTTATAAATACTTTCCTAATCTTTTAAATATTTAAAACACATATATTCTCTTTATATTTTTTAAATATTAAAGAAATATGGTGTGCTACTGGGGATAGGGCAACTTCAAATGAAACAATCATATTTTTTCACGGTTGAAAGGCCCATTGCCCCCCCCTTTCCAAAAGTACCAGATTTGTCATGGTTATTATACAGGGTAATGGTTTTATAAGGTCTTAAAGTGAATATTGCATGTTATTACACTATGCAATAACCATGACAAGTAGGGCACTTTCGGAAAGAGGAAACAATGAGCTTTCCAACTGTGAAGAAATATACAGGGTGTTCCATTTGATATCACAAAGTTGCCCGATTCCCAGAAATCCGCTATGTCATTTCCGAATAAACCAGAAGTTAGAAAAAAAGACAGATAGTCAGAAAAAACCTAAAAATATAAGAATAGTGTAACCCTTGTCCGCACATAACCCTTGTGATTACTTAGTTGTAACCCTTCGGCTGGAACTTATGATGTTTGGTAGCTTCCTCAGAGGCCAACGGGTTGAAGTGCTGGGCTAGATAATAACAGAGTGCACTTACCTTATAATTTCGCTTTCTTACAGAAAGGGAGAGAGGTAATCCAAATAATATAAGCACAGTTTATAGTTAATAAATAAAGACGAGTTTATTTATTATTGTTAATTAAATTAGTAAGTCAATTTATAACATTTTTCACACCAAACATAAATTATTGAAGTTTTATTACTTTCACATAGAAAGAAGTAATATATTGAATTTAAATAATTGAAAATTGAAAAATTATAAAAACTTAAAACCGAAAGTGAGTTCCTTCTTTCTTGAGGACCTAATCAGAACTAACTTAAAGAAAAACCCTATGTAAAAATGTAAACATTTAGAAAACAGTTTAGATGACTAAACAAACTTAATTAAATTAACAGTGTACGCGTGTTTGATAAACTCTAAGACAAAACTTACTTTCTTTTGATTAATATTAGAAAAATGCAACTCTGCACGCCTTGCAGGAAGTAGCCTTATCACATATGAAAGAATCATCATTTTGAATAAAATATAGAATTTCAAAGTTTTCGCAAAAGGGAAATAGAATTTCTATTTCCCGTGGGAAACTAAATTTGCAATTTCTTCATATTAGGTATGCTAAAACTAAATTTTAATAAGTTGTATCTTTGAGTTTATTCAACCCTAAATAAATATATTATTATAACTGCAGTTATGATTTGCAAAACTAAGTAAATATGAACTTTAGCTAAAATAGTTTAAGAATAAATGATACAAATTAATGAACCAATCAGGTTAGCTAATTATAATAAATCAATGTAGCCATTCGGGTACAATAGTAAAGAACACCGCCTTTCATTAACTCAATTAATTCAAAAGTTATAGAGATTTATAAAGGGGGGAAAATATAATGGGACACCCGGTATAATTCCACATAATTCGCACGAAAGCAAAACAACATAATTACCTGTGTTAATCAAAACAAAAATAAAAAACATACACAAGAAATGACGTTACTGAGGCTGTACGTGTTAAAAATCCATAAACCGAAGTATGAGTTTTTCCTACCATTCGTGCTCTGTAACTCCGAAGCTATTAATTTTAGAGCTTCGTGGCCATGGAGACTTTTGATCAGGATGATATAAACTACAACATATCAAAAATTCAGCCAATTTGACCGGGATCCAATTTCCATAAGAAACGTGCGGGGTCCTTTAAGTAGATACATTTAGTTTAACAAAGACATGATAATTTAATATACGTAAATTAGCACCGTCAAAAAATATTTTTAAACTTTAGGTTTGAGAACACGACAATTAATAAATTTTATTATCAGCTTGTCTGGGCGGTATCTTTTGCATATGTGACCTTCATACCCATTCAGCAAGATTGTACTTGCCTCTGGTAATAAGTATTCACTTTAATGTGCACACTCATTTTAGTATGCAAAAAAAACTTAGTTTTTTTTTACGTTAATATTTACGTATATATTTACACGTTTAAATATACCTACTTAATATATATAGTATTGGAAAAACTTCATATAGGGATTGGGTTTTCATGTGTGAGCAAAAGAAAAATAGTGAATAGCAATACATCTGAGAAAGATAGATATTATAGCATACTTGCCAAGTCTTAAGATATACTAACTTTTTTGTAAGGTTGGTGCTAGAGCTAACAATTTTTAAATATAATTGACGTTTGTCATTTTGACACAATAACCTAATTGTTTATTTTATTAAATAGTTAAGTTAATTGTACTTTTTAAAATAATTAAATAATTGTCATTTTGTTTAAAGAATAAAGTATTTTTAATACCGCAGCGGAATTATCTGTTTATCTTTAGTTACTAAATGTACAAATATTGTTGACTTGAAAAATTTTTAGCTGTAGCACCAACCTTACAAAAAAGTTACCATATTTTAAGATTTGACAAGTATGTCATAATATCTATAATTCTCAGATGTTTTGCTATTTTCTATTTTCCTTTGCTCACATATGAGAATCCAATCCCTAGACAAAGGTTTTCTAATACTGTATATTTTTTATTTATTGCACGTTATGCAGTATTTTAATGCCCCAGTCATAGGTTCATTGTGTTATGCTCAAAACCCTTATAATAATGTGTGTCTAAATTCTATCCTCATTTTAAATAGTAAGTACTATAAAGACAATTTTATGCTGAGAAAAAGGTAACATCGTTACCAAAATACGTATTGGCAATTAGTCAAATACAATGTCTGGTTAGGACACACCATTAAAATATAGTGTAGTGATAAACCATAGTCCTTACAATCCATTATTAATAAACATTATATATGGACATTAATTTAAGTGAAAAATTCTACAAATTAAATGTACCAAAGAGATCTGGTATATTTAAGTGAAAAAATAAAAAACCCGAAATCTCTAAAATGCATATTAGCAATGAAATATGATTTACTGTATTTGCCAAAATAAACAAACTTTTGAGGAATGCAGCACATCCAAGAATATTTGGCATGAGGTGCACCACTGCTTTGTATGTATGATATTGCTACCTATGTTAAATCAATGTAAGTTACCGACACTTTATGACTGGCAAATTAATCTTAGAGCCATTTTAATTTTTCAAATAGATTTGTTTAATTTATGTATGCAGAGCATTTTTTAGGGCTGCTGAAAGTATTAATCTGTGCATTGCTTAACTTACAGCTTTAACTTTATATTTTACTTAATATTAATACTTAAGATATTAATACTTAATACTAATACCCAAGTTAAAAGATAACAAATAAAAAAATACAATAAACAACATCTACATCATAGAATATAAAACATGATAGGCAATAATCAGATACTTAAAAAGTTATGACTAAAATTTACCAAAAACATCTTTTGTTTTTAAAATTCACAGTTAATCTTAATGTAATCGATCTACAGGGTGTATTATCAGTTTCGTTGCATAGGCGAATAGCATGTAAAAACGCAATTTCTCAGATATTGGCTCCCCTAATTATTTTAGAGGAAAAATAACTATAGGAAAGTTGTAGATCTTATTGAGTACAGTATAAAATGCCGCCACTTTAGCATTCTGTGTTAAATAGTTTCCAAGATATAGGTACATCTCTGATATAGGAAATTAACATTGTAAATCAGAAATTCGCTAATAGCAATTACTACGTTAAATTTAAACATTAGATGTAAATTCAAGAATTTACATGCTATTCGCCTATGTACAAAACCGATAATACACCTTGTATATGTTATGGTCGATGTAGTAAACCGGCCAATGTCATTAATGACCAGTCAATCTTAAAAATGTATAAAAGCATATTTACTAAATACATCTAATAAACAACTAAGCCAGCCTCGATGGATTCATTAACAACTAAAAAATTATCACTAAGAATTATCATTTGATAACTAAGACAGTTAGACCGTTTTATGCAACAATTATAAATTAATATTAACGCGTGCGCATACTCTCATGAGTTCGCAATACCGCCATAAATATTTAAACTTTTCACGAGCAACTTCATGATAATAGTGGCTAAACTGTTTTGATTCTCAGCAGGCATGCACTTGCGATTGTCATTAAATAATTATCAGAAAAATTAAAATTAATCCAATTCTTAATTCGTAGTTTTTAGTTCTTAATGACTGTTTATACCAAGCATTACATTTAATTATTAATTTTCAAGCCACAGATGTGGTTAGGTTAGTTTAAAGCTATGAGACTGGGCGGCAATTATCCACATTGGCCAGCTTACTACATTAATCATAACATATACTTAACAAAATAGTATATTATGTAATGAGCACAAAATGATGCACATTTTGCACGAGTTTGAAAGTTTCAAAAATTCAAACGAGTGCAAAATTGCTATTTTGTGCGAGTTGCATACTATACTTTTTCTACGACAACGACAATTATAAAAACAAATATGCAGATATTGGATATGCTGGACCATGAAAATACGAAATTATCTATTCATTAGCAGAGCCTGGACAGCAGTGTTCAACCAATTAAGAAGAAGAATTATGAAATAACTTACGTATTTTATTTATTGTTAAAGTTAAATGTACATGTACAATTATTGAAAATCATTTTTGGAGAACTTGTGGAATGCTGGATACTAAAATTTTCTTGATATTGACAATTTTCCATTGTCGAAGTAGATGGCATTTCACGATTTCCTATTCCTGAAGCCGATGGTATATTTGAAATGCTCTGTATTGCATTTACAATTTTATTAGCTGTGTCAAATTTATTTTTCTCCGATGTATCGATATATCCCTCGGCGACTGCCGTGGACTTCCAGCCACCGTGACGCTTCAAACTAGTTATGTCACCACCAGCATCAACAAGAATTGTTGCTGAAGATCGACGAAAGCAGTGTCCGGTGTATAATTCGTGGTTTGGCAATTTTAAATATTTAGCAATCTCTTTTCCCATGCCTCCAAGCTTATTCACGCCCATTCTTTGGACGAAAGAACCATGGACCATTTACATTTGAAGGGCGGAGATTTGCATATTTTTTGTAAAGTTCATAGTAAGGACTAGTTACAGTAAAACTGCGAATAATTTTGGTTTTAGTGTCTGGTATAGTTACTAAAACAGCTGAACCCAAATCATTGAAATGAGTAATTTTCATTTGATGTAATTCATGTCTTCTACATGCACCCATTATGCCCATAATTAATGCGACCTAAAATATATATTTCATTACATGGCTATATAAAACTTACTTTTGTCGCTAAATAGATCTCATCTGGGGCTTCTTTAATAAATTTATTGATGTCATTTGATGTAAAGATCTTCGACTTTTTGGGTCTAGCCGTCGGACTGTCGCTTAAGGAATGCTTTCAGTTTTAAGTATTTTCCAATATCTATATTATTATGAATACTGAGAGTCGTTCGCAGCATTGAGTATTGTGTCCATAATGTGGAACTTTTGAATTTTTTTGCCAAGTCGCCAAAATAAGCCATTAAAACGTTCTCGGAAAACGATTTTGCGTTTCGATCTCCTTTCCACTCCAAAAATTGGTTATAAGCCCGTGTATACATTTTCTTCGATGTTTCCGGCAACAAATTTAGTGTTGTTAAATTTGCTGCTTCTGTTATACTTGGAGGTGTCAATTCCAAATCATTGTCACTATCACTTTCCATATTAATTATCTGATTTCTTGGAAATAACTACGAAATTATTTGTAATGCACAAACTGTAACTAACTGATGACATTTGTCGTTCGGCGTTATATTCTCTAAGCCACCTTAGTTTTTGTTATCAAAAACGGCAGACCGAACACAAAATATTTCATATTGCATTTGTTGTCTAGCAACTTGCCTAGCAACCGATGCAAAATGAAATTCAGTACAAAATGTAGCTTCCTATGATTCAATTTACACTCTTGATATGAACATTTTTCGATGTTGTCGTAGAAAAATAATTTTATGTGACAGTTAAAGATGAGAATTTTATACTACCAAACAAATAAAAGGCAATAAATATTTGTTCATTGACTGTTAATTATCTGACATGAAGAGAATGCAATAGCATCTTTAAGGAGGATACAGCGAAATGTAAAAATGTAGAGAATGACGTGAAATTTAAACCTCGAGTTCTTTGACACTTATTCTATTCGGTAACTTTTTTTTATAATTTTCTTGTGTACCATTACCGAGAAAAATGGAAAATAAAATCCAGAATTTAACATGGGCTCTTATGGAGACCATCTAACCTTTAGCAGTTTTAACGGAAAATTATGATGAAGAAATGTAGGGAATCTGATAAAAAACTAAAATCACATACTCTCATATTCGAAGAACAATGCTGCCCACTATTTTTGAAATCTTGTGTCTAGTTAATGCACAATAATAATTTAAAGTAAACAAAACAAGAATTTTTCACGACATATGTGGAAAGACAGCAGAGATGTGACAACACCTCATAGCGCGCGAATTCAAATAACAGAACAGAAAGATGACATATAATGACTGTTATAATAATCTATATTTTATTGTATTAACTAATAATCATATATTTTATTAATCAAATTATGTTGAACAATGTTCAGTCTTCTGCATTAATAATATCAGAATACAAATGTTAATTCGACGGAAATATTGCAAAATGTAAAATTACCTTTTGCAATGTGATGAATACAATTTATCATCACAATCAGAATATCCACGAAATCAGTAATACAAACACAAATTTTAAAAATATCTGTATTAAACCTCAACCTGTGCCTCAACAACTTTTTATATATTTCTTGTATCTGCTTAGCAGATTGTAATCTTTAGACTATACAAAAGTTAAAAAATAGAATATTCCCATCTGTAATTGCATACAAAATTACAAAACATTCAACATGTTTCCACTTATATTTTGGGATTGACATTTGGAGGTTAGGATGTCAACTCAATCGAAAGATGAAACCTAACACTGCTACCAACAAAATCGATTGATTTCTTTGAGGTGTTGCCACGATTCTTAACCTATTTACATTTATATTTACACTTTCAACAGTTAAACAAATGCACTCCAATCGACTTAAATTATTTTAATATATACAAATAATTAATAAATGCATTATAGGCATTCATAATAAAATGATTTTGTTCAGTTTTAAGAATGTTAATTTAATTTTTTATCGATTGGTATTTCTTGTTAGAGCCTATGTAAAAGCATAGGAGATATCCCCTTGCCCTTCACCCCGCAAAGATCCGCTGTAACCTCCTTAAGTTGTTATTATAAAATTTTTATCCTTAATGATAATTAAAGCTGGCTGGATTGTAAGTATTTAGTAAGCATCTAAGCATAGATGATATTAGCATTCAAGCTAATTTGCTTTTGATTAAGCTCGTTATTGTAATCATCAATTTAACTAAGAAATGTAAATAAACATTTTAATTTTTATGAATAAGCACTTACTGATAAAACTGTTGCTCACAAAGACAAGACACAACTTTGATAGTTGTGTGGTTAAGTACACAATTTTATGTAGTTGTGCATGTGCAATTATGAAGAGTGATTTATCATTCCTATCATAGGTGAGTTCGGCATTAGCATTTGGTGTTGGAGTGTAGTGGAGCAGAGAGAGATCACGTGGTCAACGAGTAAGAAGAGTTAATACGAAGTATTAACGAACTACAACAAATGAAGTATGTGCTTATGCCAAATAGTAGTTATAGGTTATGATGTGTATATGTAGAAATATGATTGGCTATTTTAATTTTGAAGATTTAATAAAAAGAAAATTCACAATTCTTTACACCCTCTTTGGCTTATAATTAAACACTAAAAATAAAAAGAAAATGATGTATGATGTATCGTCAAGAATTTATGAAAAATTCACTGAACACAAATAAATAATGAAGATACCCTAATCCTACCACAACCAAACAAACTTGAAATGGCAAATTGAGGTTAGACTAACAGATGCTCGTAAACGTTACATACATGCTCTTCATCCACTCATGTCAGAGGTAGCGCAAATGGAGTAACTCCATATACAACATGTGTGAATATCCAAACGCTATCGAGTTAGTACTATCTGCTCTAATGTCCATAGCCGAACGACTTTAGCGCATTTAGAGTAAAAAGATCCAAAAGAGCAATGAAACCAAATGCACCTCATATATGTTAAATGTCATCTATGTATCTAGTTCATATCATTCTCACTACTGACTATGTACTACAGTTGTAGTTATTCAAACCTACAAACCTGGCCAGTTTGAGTAATCTAATTTTTTATCATAAAGATTATTATTGTTGCAGAAATAGACTATTATAACCAGTTTAATAATGTATATTCTTAAATATTTAATTTTTGTATAAGAAATTGTGTAAGATTTTGCATCATTACAAATAGACCTTACACTAATTAAAGTTACACTTATAAAGTTATTATCGCAATATAAGACTATCATAACATAGATATCTAAACAAGTTTTGTCATAGAGAATAAAATTCTTTGTAATATAATGGCATTAAATCACAAACTGTAAATTTTAGATTTCTACGTTTCTACTCAAAAGCAGAAGATAGACAATCTAGGTATACAAGGGATGCACTGAATCAAGTTATCCATTATTGTTTTCATGAAATATTATTTTTAATGTCAAACATTGGTCATAGATAAGGGAAGTAATTAAACTACAGGATTATTTTTATGTGTTAACTCATAAGATTACTATAGTTAATTCAAATGTAGTAATGTGATTAGTTCTTTTCAATCCATTGTTAATTTTATCCAAGCAGTTTGCCTAATCACTTAATCGATTTGACAACGTGGTTGATTACATTTTATACGACGGCCCTAAAGAGTAGTTTTGTCAGATACATAACCGATAAAGTGGCATATAACTAAATATATAAACTTCATGGCTTATGCTTATGTGCCTAATTTGACATCTGCACACTTCAAAATTTACAATAAATTAATTCTTTTTACAATTCTATGTAAACAAATTCAAAAAAGACCGTTTAATACACGTGTGCTGCCAATTTCCAGGCTCTTGGTCTCTTTTAATGAACTTCGCAGATACGTCATGCTATAAATCTGGGCCTCGTGATGACGTCATGACAGCACAATTGTAATGAAAATAAGTATTTTTTTTCTTTGTGTTATTCCCTTAAGGTACCAGCTTCTTTTACTTTCTTTAAGCATGTATTTAGGTTATTTATTCGTTTTATGAAAGAATTTCATAATAACACTAGTTTACAAATTGAAAAAAAAATCTGTGCACTGGGTGCCACTATATTTTTCTTATGTATTTTGCCCCGCTAAACTTGAAAATTGCATTAAAAGATTTTTTTGTGGATACGATTTCAAGATATGGATTTTTAATTATTTTTTTTTTGTTATTTTACTTTGACTGGTACTTTGACTATTTGACTACCTCGAGTTAGGAACAACCAATTTCGTCGTTCGACACATCAAATTAAAGATATCAAATCACCGATAAATGTTACTAACATTGTTTTCCAGTCGCTTCAGTAGTTTCAGTGCAATGGGCCATAATATGAAAAAAAAAATGGTTTTTTTTACCCAAATGAAAGTCGAAAATGCACTCTATTGCTGGGGAAAAGTAGAAATCATAGAAATATACACAGTTTCTTATTTTTTACGCAAAGTTTGAACTTTTACAAAGAGAAAAAGGTATTTACAATGAAAATCTATGTAGGAATACTGTTATGATCAATTATATGTGAAGGTATCAAAATTCAACTTTTTCTCTATTTTTGTATTTTTTCCTTATTTATAGTGTATAATGCAATTTTATTCATTCTGTTTATTTTTATTGTACTATTTCAATATAATATGAGATTATTAGAAATAATTTTGGCTCTTGCTTTGTCTTCTGTTTATTTTGGAATTCGTTTCTCTTATAAGAAACCAGATATAATCTCCCATCATTCTCTCACCCCAAAACCTCTCACCATGCTTGTCACTAACGCCACCGAGATTTTCCGGAAAAATTCAGGTGTGAATGCAAAAAATAAATATTCAGAGACATATTTATGCCTGTTGGAAAAATAAAAAAATGAAAGGGATATAACTGAAAATGAAATAGAATAACAGTATTTCATACCTATTTTAGCATATTTCTGGAGCAAATCTTCAACAATTATCTCGTAGTTCGGGCTTTTATTGTTTCCAAGAAGATCAGAAAAAATTCACTGAAACGAATTCCAGGCTGCGTCCACATCCAATGACAAATAATGTTTGGGATTTTTCATCTTTCAACAGTTTCTTTATTTATAGACCGTCAAAGACTCCTTCCTTGATTTTTGCACAAGAAAGACTTTTAAATAAAGTTCTCAAGTAAGCGAACGCTTGGCCTTCTTTATTCAAGTTTTTGAAGGGGCCAAGTTTAATGTGTAATGGTGAAAGAATGATGTTTTCTTTTTTGACGAGAGGCACATATTTAATGTTGTCTTCGCCCACTGTGGGGGTTTGTCTATCTGGCCATTGCTTTCTCTTATAATGATGTTCTCGAGCGTGACTGTCCCATAGGCATAGGAAACAACAATATTTTATGTATCCACCTTGCATTTCACATAACATGTCCACCACTTTCAAATTAGCACAAACTTTCCAGTCATGCTCTTCATACTTGTTGCATTTCAACAATTTGACCATTGTCTCATAGGATTCTTTAGTGTTAACTGCATGTGCAATAGAAATCGATGGCTTCTCGTTTCCGTTATGCAAAAGGACCGCTTATCAACTCTCTTTACTACTGTCAACAAATAACCGCCACTCTTTTGCATTGTAAGGTTGTCCAAGCGCCTCGAACAAACCAGAAATGTCCTTGCAAAAACATACGTTATCTCCTGTCCTATAATACTTTGCAAAAGCCCTGTCACAGTACGTGTTTTAACACTTGGAGCCAAAAAGTTGCATTGTTCCGAGATGCAAGTAATTCTGCTTTTTCTTATGAAAGCTCCAAATCTCTCACCCAAGTGTATCTGAATGTGGAGCTGGAAACGTGACAGATTGTACATCTGCATAAACCCATTGCATACTTGTTCTAATGCCAATCTGTTTGCTTAGACAAAAATAGCAATCGGTCACATGACAAAATGATTTTCTCCAAATCATTGGTATGCTGAATTTCATGTGCCGCATAATGTTAAAAAAAAGTTGTAATCCCTGAAATATTTATATAAAATCATCACCAAATACATACCCTGTTGAACCAGAAGCCCAACCACTAAGATTCATATGGCAAAGTATGACATATAATACTTGGTGTCCATTGTTCATAAAGATTTTCAGCTGCTATTCCAAAGTATTGGAGATAATTCTCTTGTAGCCAATTGGTAAATTTACGTTGACACTCAAAAAGTCGTTGGCTTTTACTCATTTTATAAAATTTCTATTAAGTAAATCAAATGTTTCAACACGATACAATTTACACAACTTTTGGGCGCCGATGTAAACAGCAAAGGTTAATGTACTGATATATATGCAACACAAAAACTTCATACTGTTCTGTACTGAACTTGTTATGTGCTGTAGTGTTTTTCGTGAAATTCAATACAAAGCTGTAACTAGTGCCCTTCAATATTACCACACACAATGTGCATAATGTATATGAATGTGCATATGTACATAATCTTTTTTATTTAATTTTAATATGTGAAAACAAGACACTCACTTCACACAAATAACACACAGAAACTGGAACAGAAATGCGTATATTCTCTATTTAATACAAACTTTAAATACATATATTGCAGCTTAAACAACAAGACTGGTCCCTTTGAAGATATTAATAATACTAACTAAATATTATATTGAATTCTGTTTACATAAACTAAAATAACATATGTGGCTCCATTCGTCACACTGTCGTTACCCTGTTGAAACAACCAAAAAAAACACAAGGGACTGGGGGTTGATGCGGTCAGTTTGCAGTTTGGGTGTTCACATATTCAAATCCACCTACTTACTTTTGATATGAAAGGGTTAAAGTGATATTTTTGTGGATGTCGTGTGGCAGATACATGAGTACATAACACGCACAAAATGCAAAATTTTAGCGTAGGAGCAACCCAATAATTATGAACAAATTATGTGTAAATTGCCTGACACCTGCCAACCTTTTTTTATAAAGGTTTAGTTGCTTCTACTATATTCAAGCAAGCTCACCGCTAACTCTTAACCAAGGTCCATTCATGTGTATGTATACCTAGTACACATACATAGGTCATCTCATCAAAGTTTAGACGGCCATATTTGAGCCCAAGTTCGATCTGTCAGTTTTTGACATAAGTAAAACGCCGAAGTCTTTTCCCCAAAAAATGACTGGTTGTAGTGCACCAAACTGTTCTAGTAATTCCGGGAATGTTTGTTTCTTTTTCCAAAAGATAGGAAAATAAGACAAATTTGTTAGCTATGTGTAGAAGTCAGAATTGGGAATTATTGAATACTCAAGATTATGTAAAGTAAGCAAGCTTGAGAATAAAATTAGATATAGAAATAATATAAATTATTTAAGCATAGAGAAAGGATAGTTTTTAGATTACACACTCTTTTATTACCGTGTTTTACATTTCCTCTAGTTTCATTTTGAAGAAACGCAATTTGAAACAAAAAGAAAAGATGAATGGCAAATATTGAAATGAAACGCAATTCCGATGTTATTTAACGTTTCTAATATAGTTACAGTGAATAAGAAACTTAAAGAATAAATGAAGAAATAAATGTAGCTGCAACTAATAAAAAAAATTAAAATTTTTAAAGATAATAAAGGAAACATGCCATCTAATTTCCAAAAACAATCATCAATAATACTGGATATGTTAAAGAAAAGTCTAAAATAATTGAAGAGTGTGGAAGGATTGAAAGAGAGAGCCTCGACAAGGGCGGATCTAGGAGAATTTTTGAGGGGGAGGGCGATAAAAAATAATTTTTTTCAAGAACATATATGTTTCCAAGATAAAGCAAGAAAGGAAATTTATTTTATTATAACATGTTATTTACATTATACAGTGTGTAAATAAAGTAAGGAATAAAATTCATATTTTTTGTGTTATCACTGTTTGGAAAAAAGCTCGGACACGTCAATTTTATTGTTTTCATGCAGATTTTATGGACGTCAATTTTAATTTTTTAGTTTACTATGACGTCATCGACTTTTTTTTAAATGGAACCCCCTTATTTTTTGCATGGTTGTGGTTTATGGGTTGTGGCAATTATTATTATTTTTCAGGTATACTTACTAAATAACATTAGTAAAATTAATAGTTGCAATAATATGAATAATTCTACTAGTAGTCGATCATTACCATTTTTGACGAAACGTTCTATAAGTTTGTCTGGTGATGGTGGATTTGTTTTATGTATATGCAGTAGACCTAAACCAACTAACCTATCTTGAGACAATGTAGATCTTAGCCACGTTTTTAATATTTTTATAGAGAGAAGTGTAACAACAATATGTAATGTGTAATATTTTTAATAACAAATAGACAACCGGGTAATAATATATTGTACAGCTAGTTACGAAAGTCATACTTTTTTTTCACCACTTTGCAGAGGTTTGATTAAGGAGGACAAAGCCCGAGCTTATCAAGTAAATAAGTCCACGACATTTTTTGCATAATATTGTAACTTGAAAAATTTGTCCTAAAAGGATTTATGCAAAAAAAACAATAGTATGCAATGAATTGCATAAAATAATTTATAGAAGTGCTACTTTTATTACGATTTTTTGTTAAAAAGTCAACAAGTTATAGCAAACGGACGTTTGTGTTTCCTTATTTTAAATACGAAACTAGGTAGAAAGAATATTTTTTTATAAAATATCCCATATTATGTCCAAAATATTACCATTTAGAATTTCTCAAATGTGTGATTCAATTTGTTGACATTCTAATAACAACACTGTAAACCACGTAATGAAATGGAAATAAAATTATTAATAAAAGATTCATAATATGTATTAAAATTTCTATACTTGATAATATATTATTTCAAAACTAGGTATCATCATCAAAGGTAAATATCTACCTTTTATTAGTTTATTTCTATTTCATTTCAGGATTATACAGTTTCACGAAGTAAGGCTTAAAATAAAAAACTTTGTAAATTAAAATAAAAACATAGACAAACCTCCTTGTTTTATAATTATATATTATAAATAATATTAGGAAGTGCTTTATTGGAAATTTATGACATAATAGCTATTATAAAATCCCTAGAGAAGCATTTAGTATATATAATTTGGTAGTCTTTATTTTTCCTGTATAACAACACCCTTAATAATGTAATATTAATTGTATATTGTATGTACATATAAAATATCAAATTAATATTTAATTTTATAGATTTACTACACACGTATAATTTATGCATAAGGCAGAACTTACCTAATGTTAAAAATAAAAAATTCCGAAAGTCAATATAGCAAACGAATAAATGAGTTACCTAGAATGTTGCAAAGATTTTACATTTCGACTGGACAACACGTGTTTATTTTGTTAAAGGGTCCAAGGGACGAACCTTCCTGTAAAAAGCAATAAAATAATATCGATCCGTTCTTCAGTTATATTGATACCCTTGCTGCCAGATGTGTACTTATTTAACAGTTGTTGGAATTTATTTAGGTAGTTGCAGGTCAAAGCCCTTTGTGAAGTATGAATATTAAAACTTTCCGATAATTATAGAATTTCGATAAATCTCATCAAGAATTTTATATTTAAACACCTAAATCAAGGGGGGGGGATCGCCCCGACCGCCCCCCTTGAATCCGCCCTTGAGCCTCGATATAGTTTAAAAGATAATACTACGGTACATTCTCATGCAGATACTAAAAGGAACAGAGACACTATTCACTTCAGGTTTTAAAAAATACCGATGTGGCCGCTGTAGATTTGAAAATAGCAGTACAAATACGATTTGCAGGATAATTTTCAATTATCTACTTACTATATTCTTAATTTTTAGCTAATTGGAATGGTTACAAAAATTTAAAAATAGTTGTAGCATCCACTTGCATCATATTCCATTCTGTGCAGACATTTACAGAAGTTAGATTTCCGTCCATGGCTTTTATATGGCTTTTTGCCATATTTGGATAACAAAAAAGAGAAACTCAAATACTGTTTGAGGGGGATACTGTAGTAACTTACACCTGTTACCTGTTAAATATATAATTACATTAACTTACACCTGTTACCTGTTAAATATATAATTACATATGTTTGTACGTTGCTATGTACTACTATTATTGATAAACAAAAAAACATCTCTAAAAAATTAAAAATTATTAAAAACTCTTATTTTCGACTTCTCTTTTTAAAACTTATTTTGTCGTTAAACTTAAAATATAACAACAACTCGACAAAATTTGGTGACCCCCCCGACGTGATGGACGTATAGACATTGTGGTACTAAAGAAAATGCATTCAATAGACATTGTGGTTCTGAAGAAGATGCATTCAATTAATTGAATCAAGATTTGCATATCGCATCGTATCTACAGAAGAAATACTTAACATTTCAAGCATGGATACAATTGATATGTTACTTTAATGGAGTACCGCTCAAACCAACAATTCCTATTTTTTATTTGACAGCCGTCAATAAGCTTCATCAGTTGGATCAATCAGAAATAGCCAGCAACTCAACCTTTTGTGCAACAACTGGATTCTGAACGATACCATTCAAGTTTCTAATAGGAGTATTTATTAATTAATACCGCCTGATTATTAGATAACACAATTATTTTTATACTGTGATTTTTTTATATGTATTTTTAGACTACCTCCATCACCCTTGTTAATTAATTATAAATTTATATAACTATTTTTTTTACATTTTCTTAGTATTAAACAATCTTATTGAACCATGAATGATTCTGGAGACATAACCAATGATAATGCTGGTGATTTACACTCAGGTTTCAGATTACAACATTAAATTACCTCAATTTTGGGCTGCGAAACGTGAAATTTGGTTTCGTCAAGCCGAAGCTCAATTTATGTTAGGGAAAATTAATTCAGATCGTACATAATACGATTACATAATTGCATGCCTTCCTCCAGAAATTATTTCTGTGGTTTACGATGTTAATGAACATCCTCCTGATTCAGATTTATATAATCATTTAAAATCTAAGCTTATTCAAAGACTTACAGCCAGTGAAGAGAAACGATTGGACGTTTTATTATCTGGCATTGAAATGGGAGATCGTAAGCCTTCAGAGTTTTATAGAGATATTACAGCTCTCGTAGGGGACTCGTCAGTAGTAAGTTCAGAGTTACCGAGGGGTCAACCACTCGCCGCAATACATGTACATTTTGGCAGCAATCGCATGCAATCCTTAGCAATCACAAGGAAATCATCAGAAATCTCGCAGTCTTTATTGGCAATCAGCGAAATCTTTCGCAATCCCGCAATCATCATCGCAGTCGTCGAAATCGAATATAGTAGAAGTGGTGCCATCGTTAATTTGCGGGAAATTCGATAGTTATTCATGCTTATTATCAGTATTTTTGCCAAAAGCGGCATTTTGAGAATCGGTAAGTGAATGCGTCAATAAAGCTAACACTACCACTTCAAGCAAAACGAAAAAACCGCCTATAATTTAGTGCTAATTAAAGACAAAGTACCAAAAACAACAAATTTTTTTTGTGGTTAAAACCATTTAGACACAATTTGCATTGCAAAATTGGGAGTGCTAGCTTGATCTCAAGCTAGCACCCCCACTTCAGACAAAAAAAATAATAAAGCCATAATTAACTACTAATTAAGGACAAATTTGTACCATAAAAACTTTTTTCGCAACTACAACTCTATTGGCCGGTTTCACAAAGCTTGATTAAATTCTGATTAACTTAATTGTGATTAAATTTGAAATCTAGAAATATAATTGGATAATATTTCAGGTCTCTTAAATCTCAGCCAATGAAATTTACGAATTTCGAATTTAATGACAATTAAGTTAATCAGTATTTAATCAAGCTTTGTGAAACCGGCCATATAGTCGCTATTCACATATCAAGACTGGCAGAGCAAACTGGCAATCAACTTTCATAAAAATAAAAATTTCCTAAACTGTCATTAGTACTAATTAAAAACTAATTTGTAACCCCAAAATCTTTCATTTTTTGTACTTTGTGTTATAATAGAGGCTATTATAACATCGTTTCTGGGGTCTATTTGTTTTGTAAGATTGGTAACATTTGTTTTATATTGCATATAAACACATTTAATTTTGACACATTCTAACCTCACAAAACGTGAAAAGTCATGTTATAGCTTTACCACATGTTAAATGCAAAAATCACTAGATTGTAATGCGATGTTTTTAATAGCTTGAATTTACATTTTCTATCAAACTAATAACGCAAAGTAAAAAAAATAGTATATTATACTGGTTTTATAGACATATTGTAGCACTCGTTCCTTTGGAACACTCCTCTCTTCTCTCGTCGTGTCCCAAACAACTCGTGCTACAAGAGACCGTCTTATACAACTCGTACAATAATATACTATTGTACCATGACTAAAATATTTAAATAAACGATTGTTTAAAACGTGTGCCATCTGTTTCGAGATTATTAGAAATCGATTAAATATAAAAATGTCACCTGTCGACTGTGACATGGCTTATTGCAAGTATTTTTGGAAGCAGAGGTGATTGCCTCGCAATGTCTTTTTCCAATCAGAATATTAAAAACTTTCCCATATGGATCCAACTTTATGGCAGACAGTGCATGTGATACATGGTACATTGGGCGCATAGTGCAAATTAGATGATCAAACATTTAAAATAAAATTTTTAAAATCTAAACTATACGAGTATTAATATTTGGCCAAAAGAAGAGGATGTGCAGATTGTAAAAATATATTTTTCTTTTATGGGCCTATCGAATTACAGTAGGACTCGATTATCTGTCAAGCATTGAAGGATAATCGAAAAGACGGCTAACAGAACAATAGGGAATTTTTTAATGAAAAAATGTTTTTTTTTCTCAAAATTGTTTTATTTTTGGAGAAATTATATGTATGTAATAATAGGCAATAGTCCATTTCGTTTAAAAAGCCATGGCAAAATGGGTATTGAAAAAGAGTATAAAAGTCTCAGAAGAAGTCTAAACTAGGTAAAACTCGAAAAATCTTTTTATACTTATATAACATTAAAATTAATAATTGTATATAGTTCCTATATGAAGCATTTTATTTGTGAAGTAATGTCCTTCGTAATATCTTTATAAATGAATTTACCTAACAAACACATTTTAATGAATAGCATTGTTCTTGTAAAAAACACCGAGTACAAATACTATCGATTTTGTTCTAATCTTTAGAAATCACATTGAAAATCGCTTTTCAAACATTAGCATGTTAATGAAGAAGCAATCGCATTCTAGAAATCATACCGCAATCCTCTGAAATTATAGACATTGCGAAAGCAATCCTTGGAAATCGTAGAGATTGTGAACGCAATCCTTGGAAATCAGCGATTGCGAAGGCAATCCTCGAAAATCATAAAGATTACGAGGAAATCTTAGATTTCGGCAATACATGTACATTTTTTGTAAGAGTGGTTGACCCCTCGAGAGTTACTTATCAAAATTTGGAAATGTCATTTGCCAAAAATAATTAATGTAGCTCTTACTACTTGCGGTAAAACTCGAATCGATGAAATTTTAGATATCGCAGATAAAATTTGGGAAACTTCTAAAGATTCCAATGTTTCTACATTATTATATAAACATGTTCCTTCTACGCCGTCTCTCCAAAACGTTACTGCTTCCCAACTCGATCAAAACGTTCTTAAACCTGTCTTTTCAGATCTGTCGCTTAAATGTTCCCAAACCATTGATGTGTTAATGCAGAAACATCAGAAACATCAAGCGCTTGAGAGTAAAATTAATTGCATACAATCAGAAATTGACACTTTAAGAGATTCACGTTCTCAAAATAGAGATTACGTTACTAATAATTTCTGCGCAAGATGTAGAAGCAAAAACAGATCAAGAAAAAGGTTTACCTCTAACAATAATTCTCCAATTTGCTTTTATCATCGAAAATTTAAAGAAAATGCTAATAAATGTGCTGGTCAATGGTGCATTTTAAATCATCTTGTCACAAGAAATCAGTCAAAAAACTGAACAAAACTGTTACTATGACGACCAGTAATAGTTGTCTTAAAAACCAGCGTCGTCTCTTTATTTTTGATCGTCAAAACAAATTAAACTTCCTAATTGATTCTGGGGCCGATATTTCAGTTGTCCCGAGGGATGTTTTTAAAGATTTTAAGAAAGACACCAATACTTATCTGTCAGCTGTTAATGGCTCTTCCATTTCTACTTACGGAAAAAAGTTTCTTAACGTAAACTTAGGATTACGTCGTAATTTTCCATTTATTTCTACAGTCGCCGCAGTATCTAGACCTATTATTGGAGCTGATTTTCTTTCTAAATACAAATTACTTATAGATCTCAAAAACAAACGTTTGGTGGATACTAAGACTTCTTTGACTGTTAACGGTATTAGTTTATTGTCAAATGTTCCAACACCTAAAGTATTTACAGTAGAAAATGAGTATTTAGAACTTCTTAAAAGGTATCCTACTTTAACGTCGGAGCCTAATTTTTCTCTTCTTATAAAACATAACATTCGACATACTATAGAAACCAGTGGTTCACTTCCGTATACAAAGCCACGCAGGCTCGATACAACCAAACTAAAAATCGCAAAATTAGAATTCGATCATATGCTCCAACTCGGTATTTGTTGACCCTCATAGTCATCTGTGTCGTCTCCTTTACATATGGTCCCCAAAAAGAAACCAAATGATTGGAGAACCACAAGGTGATTATCGATTACTTAATGCGACAACCATCCCCGATAGGTATCCTTTACCTCATATTGACGATTTTAATCTGCATTTACATAATTGCACCATCTTCTCAAAAATTGATTTGGTCCGTGCATACCACCAGATACCAGTAGCAGAAACTGACATTTTCAAAACTGCCGTGATAACTCCATTTGGCCTGTTCGAATTTACAAGAATGCCTTTTGAATTGCGTAATGCAGCTCAAACGTTTCAGCGTTTTATGAATGAAGTATTGCATGGATTAGATTTTGTATTCTCTTATTTGGATGATATCTTGGTCGCTAGTAAAGATAAATATGAGCACGTTCAGCATCTGCAACTTTTATTTGAACGATTAGAATCTTATGGTATAAATCTTAAACCGACAAAATGTGAATTCGGAGTTTCGCAAGTCAATTTCTTAAGTCATACTGTCTCTTCCAAAGGCATTACTCCATCAAACGAAAGAATACAAGTAATAAAAGAGTTTCCTAAACCACAAACACTAAAGCAATTGCAACAATTTGTAGGAATGATAAATTATTATCATCGGTTTTTACCTAACCTTGCAGAAACTTTAATTCCTATTTATGCTTTGATTACGCATTTACAGCAACAAAATAACAAAAACGTCATTAATTGGTGTTGAAAGTACATAAAATAGTGGAATCAAAACTGTAGGGATGTAAAATGAAAAGGGATAGTCAGGGGAGGCTATGGAAAAAGTAGAGAGGAGTTATGTCAATTTTGTAATAAAGAGAACGTGTCAATGTATAATATATTGGATACTATTGTATTAAAGAGGTTTTCTATGCTTCTGAAATAAATATTGGATTTACTAATCATTGGAATCTTATATTATTCAAGTTTGAGTGTGGGTGTTTACGCATCATACTAAAGAGTTAATGTACTAAATGAACTTTGACCTTTAGGCTCCTTATTTTATGATAAGTGAGTATCTCCATCAATTCCTCCTTTTTTTATGTGATATTATAGACGTTAGTTTATTCTGATCATAACATTGTGGTGACCCCGACGTGATTAAACGTGGAGAAAGGTCATATCGTAGATTGATTAGTAATCATCGTTATTGTTGAGAATAAATAAGATGAATCAATTGAAGGCAGAACGAAAACTCAAACGATGTCAATCAACGAAATTGTAGCAGAGTTACAGAATGAGAACCCGGATTTCACAGAAATTCAAGGGAATCTAGACTTTCTGGAAGAATTACATGAACAACTAGATATCCTGGATCGGAGAATAGCTGAGATGATGATTGAACAAGACGTCTCCGATCAGGATCAAGAGCAAGAGTATAATTCTGCTGCTGATTACAAGAAGAAGTATCTGAAAATTAAGAGAAAAGTTGAATCAAGAGTTCCAGCCGCAGATCCAGTCGGGAGTCCTCCAGCTAGTGCATTCAGTATAGCTAATGCTGAAGAGACAACTAAGAGGAGCTTTCGTCTGCCAGAAATAAAATTAAAGAAGTTTAGTGGCGATTTAAAAGATTGGCTTGGATTTTGGTCGCAGTTCCAAAAAATAGATGAGGATGACACCTTACATGGAAGCGACAAATTCCACTACTTACTCCAAAGTTTAGAGCCAAATACAGAAGCCTATGACATTGTCAGTAATTTTACTACCAGTGCCGAAAACTACCCAGAAGTTGTGCAAGCTCTTAAAAGTAGATTTGGCAATGAGGACCTATTGTTACAAGTTTACGTCCGCGAGTTGCTAAAACTTGTCATTTCAAATGTGAATGCTACAAATAAGATACCGTTTCAGGCTTTGTATCTAAAACTCGACTCACACTTAAGAACAATGAAAGTCCTTAATTTGGAGCAAGCCGACCCAGCGACGTGGCTGTTTCCTTTGGTAGAATCCAGTTTACCAGAAGAGATATTGCTGACTTGGCAGCGTAGTCCATTGTCAACTTACGATGGGAGTAAAGATAACCCACCGCGAACGAGGTTGGATTTGATGATGGATTTCCTCAGCAAGGAGGTTGAAATTCGAAGAAAGATACAACTTGCTCAGAGTGGATTTCGTGACGACAGCAGTAAGGTGAAGAAGGAAGCTTTTAAAGCAGATAATAATAACAAGAAAGGCAAGCGGGAATCAACCCCAACACTCGCTGGTTTCCATAATGCCGCGTATGCAGCATGTGTATTTTGTAATAAACGACATGAAAGCACAGAGTGCTTTATTGCTCAAGCGATGTCCCTGGAACAGAAGATTAAAATCTTAAAAGAGAAGAAACTTTGTTTTCAGTGTTTCAAGAGTAAGCACAATAAGGGATCGAATGAGTGTAAAGTAAAAATGAAGTGTATGTTGTGCGGTCAAAAGCATTACACGATAATGTGCAAGAAAAGGGATCAGCTGCGGAACGTGAAAGAAAATCATGACGAGCAAACCTCTGAACAATTCCAAAAGGCAATCACAGTGAAGCAACCGGAAGTCGTGGAGAACTTTACTGGGTGTACAAATCATGTATGTTCGAGAAGTGTAGCTTTACAGACTTTGATGGTGACTATTGTGAATGGTGAAAGGGCTAAAACAGTTAGAGCTTTCTATGACACAGGATCCCAACGTTCTTATGTTTTGAAAGCTACCGCAGAAGAGCTGGGTCTCCAGCACGTTGATCAAGAGTGCGTCATGCATTCTTTATTTGGAGGGGCTGAAAACTCAGCAGTGGTACATTTAAAGTACGATTTAATTCTTCAGCGGTCCGGAGGAACATACAAATGCAAATTGAAGGTACGAGACCAGATAAACATTTGCAATAGTATTCCCCGAATTTCTAAAAGCACGGCTCAGTTGTTTAGTGAATTGAAAGCAAGAAAAATATACATTACTGATGTAGGCGATGATTGCCCTCCTATCGAACTTTTATTAGGAGCTGATGTGTATGGACGATTATTAACCGGCAAGGTCATCCTACTTGACTGTGGTATTAGTGCAGTTGAGACAAAACTAGGTTGGACTCTGTGCGGTGAATTCAAAGATGGTATCGTTGAAAATAATATGTGTAATTTACTCATTTCGATGACTGTTCAGGATGCATCAATTACTCAACTGTGGGAATTGGATGCAATTGGGGTCAAAGACCCCACAGATGTGAAGTCTATTGCTGAGCAGGAGATCAAAGTAAAAGAAGCCTTCATGAAGACAATACAGCGTAATGAAGATGGTCGTTACACTGTGTCATTACCATGGGCAGAGGGTCATCCTGCGCTGCCGTCAAATAGAGAAATAGCCATAAAAAGACTTTATGGAGCAACAAGAAAGTTGATGGAAGCGAATCAGTATCAAGTTTATGATAGAATTTTCGCCGACTGGGTGTCAGAAGGCTTTATTGAAAGAGTTCCTACTACAGAGTTAGGGAAGAAGAGTCACTACTTACCGCACAGGCCAGTATTCAAGTTGACCAGCCTAACTACTCCAGTACGTCCCGTCTTTGATGCCTCCTGTAAAATCGGGAAAGCCCCATCGTTAAATGACTGCTTAATAAAAGGTAGTAACTACGTCCAAATGATTCCAGAGTTGCTGCTTAGGTTTCGTGAAAAGTGCGTGGGTATCACATCTGATATCCGAAAAGCCTTTCAAATGATAAATGTGTGCTTTGAGGATCGCGATGCAATGAGATTTTTATGGTGGAATGACTTAGAGAAAAGGGAGTTATGCGAGTACCGGCATATACGTATTATGTTCGGAGCTACGTGCAGTCCTTTCATTTTGAAAAAAACTTCTGGAATCGCTCTATGTGGATAATTGCGTTACGTCTGAAAACACAACTACTGAATTTGAACTATTTCGTGAAAAGTCAACAGCCTTGTTGGCCGCAGCTCAAATGGAGTTGAGAATGTGGATGACAAATGTTGATACTATAGATGACCCATTAACGAGAACTATTTCCGTGTTAGGAACTTTGTGGGATCGAGTTGATGATACCCTAAGTGTTAATATAACAGCTGTAGGAATGCCAGAGGTCATCACAAAACGAGCGGTGCTTTCAACAATTCAAAAAGTGTATGATCCGGTGGGAGTTGTTTGTCCAGCCCTAATTCCAATGAAGACATTACTTCAAGATGTTTGGATTACTCGTATGAAGTGGGACGAAGCTCTACCAGAAAAGCACGCCACAGTATTTCGAGAGTGGTGCATCAACATAGACGATCTTGGTAAAATTAGGATTCCAAGAATGACTACTACAGCAGGTGCGAATGACAGGAAATATTGGTCACTACACACATTCACAGATGCAAGTAAAGATGCATATAGTGCTGTAGTATTTCTCCGAATAGAAACTGAAAGTGAAGTGAATGTACAGTTATTAGCAGCAAAGTCCAGGGTAGCTCCAGTGAAAAAGGTGAGCATTCCACGATTGGAACTCTTGGGTTGCCTTATTGGAACTCGTCTTGCTGCAACAGTCAAGAAAGCTATGAAGCTACAAGATGTCCTAGAGATATACTGGTGCGACTCGTCGACAGCACTGGCTTGGATCCGCAGAGATGACCAGTGGGCAACGTTCGTCGGCAACAGAGTTCGCGAGATTTGTTCGACCACTCCTGCGGGAAGTTGGAGACATGTGCCGGGTACGCTGAATCCAGCGGACTTGCCGTCACGTGGGTGTACTCCAAAACATCTCCTATTGTCTAAATGGTGGGAGGGTCCGCAATGGCTACGAGAAGACCAGAGAAACTGGCCATCATCGGAAGCAGCAGCCAACGAAGAAGAGGTAAGCGAAGAAATAAAAAAGAGTGCTACAAAATCTGAGGTGGTGGCGAGTATGACATTGTTGGATATTCAGACAAGAGAATAGACATTCTCACAGTTGACCAAGATTATGGGTTGGATCCAACGTTTCATTTATAATACGCGACAGAAAAATGCCATAGTTAGAAACAAAGGGGAACTTTCGTGTGAGGAAAAGAAAAATGCAGAAGAATGTGTAGTGAAATGTATTCAGCGTGAAGCATTTCCTAAGATGCAAAGCATTAATGGAGTGCAAGTGTGCGTCGATCATGCTGACATTATTCGAGTGAAAACGCGCATTGTACTTCGTGATGATTTAGTAGACTTTAGATATCCAGTGCTACTACCAAGTAAACATGAGATAGTGAGGAAGTTAATATTAGAGTATCACCGTAACAACTGTCATGCTGGAGTTAGTTACTTGATGGCCAAACTGCGTGAAAAGTATTGGATTTTGCGTAGCCGTAAAACGATTCGACGTGTTTTGAATAAGTGTTTACGTTGTCGTCGTTTTACTGCAAAACCAACTGTTGTCGAAGAACCCCCTTTACCACTCGACCGTATAAAGAATGCAAATGTATTTGAGGTAGTAGGAGTTGATCTAGCCGGACCTTTGATCTTAAAAAACGGTACCAAAACGTGGATAGTGATTTACACTTGTGCGGTGTATCGTGCAGTACACCTGGACCTTGTGAATTCCTTGAGCACAAAAGCTTTCATTCAATCTATGAAGAGATTCATAATGAAGTATGCGAGACCAGCTATTGTCTACAGTGACAATGGCAGTAATTTCGTGGGAGCTAACAATCTGTTCAAGAAGTTAGACTGGGATGCCATTCAAAAGGAAGAGAGGATCCAACCTATACAGTGGAAGTTTAATCCAACATCAGCAGCCTGGTGGGGAGGATGGTGGGAGCGTCTTATCCGAACTGTAAAGGATCTGCTGAAGCGGACAGTTGGGAAAGCTACTATCAACCGTAACGAGTTGGTAAATATTCTAGGTTCAGTGGAGGAGGTGATGAACAACCGGCCATTGACATATTTAACAGAGGATGAAGAAGATTTAGAACCACTCACTCTTGCCACGTTCTTAAGGCCAAATGTGAGTATCAAGTTTCCAGAAGGAGATCTCACAGAGAAACAAGTAATGAAAGTGAGATACAAGTATATGAAAACATTGTCAGAAGAACTCAAGAAAAGATTTGTTAAAGAGTACTTGGCGCAGTTGGTGGCAAAGCCTGAAACCAAACTGAGCCGTTTATTAAAAATTGGAGATATTGTGCTCGTGGCATCAGAGAAAAAGAGAATAGAGTGGCCACTGGCAAGAATCATTGAGATGTACCCCGGTAGGGATGGACTTGCTCGTGTGGCGAAGTTAAAGACGAAGGAAGGGTATTTGGTGAGACCGGTACAGCGTCTCTATCCGCTAGAGCTGGATGTTATAGCGGCTACAGAAATCAAGACCCGCTATGAACGTCAAGTGAAAGCCCCAGAACGGATGAACCTAGACTAGGAGTGAAAGTTACTTTTATTGTGTTGTATAATGTAGCGTTGATAGATATGTTTGTATGAAATTGTTCCCACAATTTCAGGTGGGAGTATGTTGAAAGTACATAAAATAGTGGAATCAAAACTGTAGGGATGTAAAATGAAAAGGGATAGTCAGGGGAGGCTATGGAAAAAGTAGAGAGGAGTTATGTCAATTTTGTAATAAAGAGAACGTGTCAATGTATAATATATTGGATACTATTGTATTAAAGAGGTTTTCTATGCTTCTGAAATAAATATTGGATTTACTAATCATTGGAATCTTATATTATTCAAGTTTGAGTGTGGGTGTTTACGCATCATACTAAAGAGTTAATGTACTAAATGAACTTTGACCTTTAGGCTCCTTATTTTATGATAAGTGAGTATCTCCATCAATTCCTCCTTTTTTTATGTGATATTATAGACGTTAGTTTATTCTGATCATAACAATTGGACCTCAGACTGTGAAAACTCATTCTATAAAGTTAAAGATATGTTAGTCGATGTAACATTATTAACTCATCCTAATAGAAATGCCAAACTTTATTTGACAGTAGATGCTTCAAATTCTGCAATAGGGGCTTCGCTTGAATAGTTCACTAATAATTCGTTTAAACCATTAGCTTTCTTCTCAAAAAAGTTAACCTCAGCTGAAACACGCTATTCTACGTTTGATAGAGAGTTGTTAGCGATTTATCTTTCAATAAAACACTTCCGGTATATGTTAGAAGGTAGAGATTTTGTAGTATTTACAGACCACAAACCTCTGACCACAGCACATTCTTGCAAATCTGAAAGAAGTCCTCATCAAATTCGTCATATGGAATACATTTTACAGTTTGACATCTGACATAAGATTTGTACAAGGTAAACTAAACGTCGTTGCTGATACCCTCTCACGCACTGACGTTTGCTCTAATACACTTCAAACGTCAGATTTCCATTTAGATATTACCAACCTATATGATCTACAACAAAAAGATGTTGAACTGCATAATCTAATTGATAATCATAACGAATCGTCTAAATTCTCATTAAAAGAATGCCAAATTCCATTTACTAATTTAAAAATATATTGTAAAATGTCAAATTCAAATTCAAGACCTTACGTACCTAAAGAGCTTCGTCGCCACGTTTTCGAGAAATTACATGGAATTTCCCATCCAGGTATACGAGCCTCACGTAAGTTAATTGGCAGCAAATATTTCTGGCCACACATGAACACTGAGGTGTCTCAGTGGACAAAAACTTGCATAGGTTGTCAAACTTCCAAAGTTTACAAACACACGAAATCACCTACTTCAAATTTTAATACTCCAAAAGGCCGTTTCGAACATATTCACTTAGATTTAGTTGGCCCTTTAAAACCTTCTAAGGGATATCATTACCTTTTGACAATTATTGATCGCTTCACCCGATGGCCCGAAGCATTCCCTTTAAAAGACATATCAGCTCATAATGTTGCACAAACTCTATTCAATCATTATATCCCTCGTTTTGGAGTACCGTTGACAGTGACTACAGACCAAGGAGGCCAATTTGAAGCTAAAATGACAAAACAGCTACTTAGTTTCTTAGGTGCACATCAAATATATACACTGTACTATCCACAAAGTAATGGTATGGTGGAACGTTTTCATCGAAGTTTGAAAGCAACGTTGATGGCTAGAGGCAACACTAACAGCTGGGTTAAAGAAATTCCTATAATTTTATTAGGTCTCCGCAACGCTGTCAAAGAAGACTTAGGATGTTCTTCTGCCGAATTAGTTTACGGACAACCGTTGCGTCTTCCTAGCGAACTATTCGTATCAACTAGTGATACTCTAATTGATGTTTCTCCTCTTTTAGCTCAAATATGTGAAGTGTTTTCACGTTTCAAACCTACGGAGATTGCCAGGCATCGTAAAGATAAACCATTTGTACCTTTGGATCTTAAGACATGCGATTATGTATTTGTTAGACAAACACCTAATAGACAAACAAGCCTAACTCCTCCTTATGAAGGACCTTTTAAAGTTGAAAAACAAACTGAAAAAGTAATTTCTGTTAAAAGAAATTCACAAGCAGTTCCTATTAGCATTGATCAAGTTAAACCAGCATACTTCTTTGAAGAAATGTTTCCAACAAACAATTTTGCTAGTCATTCTCGTCTAGTCAGTTTTGCAATCAATTAATTACATTGTTTATCAGTCATCAGTTTATTGTTACTTATCAGTTATTACGTTCACCTTTTTCATGAGGGAGAGTAGTGTAGTAACTTACACCTGTTACCTGTTAAATATATAATTACATTAACTTACACCTGTTACCTGTTAAATATATAATTACATATGTTTGTACGTTGCTATGTACTACTATTATCGATAAACAAAAAAACATCTCTAAAAAATTAAAAATTATTAAAAACTCTTATTTTTGACTTCTCTCTTTTTAAAACTTATTTTGTCGTTAAACTTAAAATATAACAACAACCCGACAGATACCATTAATAAATTAGTTGTATCACAGTTACAATATTCGCTTTCGTTGGTATTGTTGTTTTGTTCATATAACTAATAAATCTTCGCCATTTTAGACTATCATTTTTTAATGTGTTAATGTTTTCGTGGTTTTATTCAGTAGTAGTAGTTAATATTACTCAATAACAGAAGATAATTCGAATGCAAATCATGAATTGCGTCATTTTTGTACCCATTTCAAAAGCCAATAGTGGAAATGGGTGAGATAACCTTTATTTTGGATATAATATGCTTGCATCAACGGACCTTGCTCTTAACTATAACTATTGATAACTCAAGGTTATTTTTCCAATACAAATATTGATGTACTTTCTTAATAATTTTCTGAAAATATCGAAAGCATAATTTGCAAAACTAAACCATGAGCAAAAACATTTACTTAAAAATTAAAAACTCTCAAAAATTACTTTCACAAATAATTGATCATAACTTCGGCATTTCTACATAGATTTTCATCGTAAATACCTTTTTCTCTTCGTAAAGGTGCAAACTCTACATAAGAAATAAGAAACTGTGTATATTTCTATGATTTCTACATTTCCCCGGTGATAGAATGAATTTTCGATTTTTTTTTTCATATTATGGCACATTGCACTGAAACTACTGAAGCGACTGGAAAACAATGTTAGTAACATTTATTAGTGATTTGATTATCTTTAATTTGATGTGTCGAATAACAAAATTGGTCATTTCTAATTTGAGATATGCTCTAAATAATCAAACTACCTCAGAAAAAAACGTATCCATAAAAAAAATTTTTTAATGCGATTTTCAAGTTTAGTGGGCCAAAGTACAGTGCTTTTTATAATAATTAGGAACCCTGAAGTGATACTGCTGAATATTTGGGGATTGGAATGAGTCAGGTACAAAGTATCTAACATATAAGCTAATTACAGTTGTTAACTGCTGCGAGTGATCAGGTTGAGCAGAGGCATGTGATATAATCAAAGTGTGACTGGTTGTGTACAGCTTCAAACTTTCTGGCCATTCGTCTATCACTGCATGCACAGTTTCCATGAGGAGTTTAGCTGCTGCTTCATGAGTACTTTTATCTTTGTATTCAGGTGTATGCTTTGAGTAATACTGATGGTATTTACAGTGAGACTGTGTAAATGCATTTTATGACAAAACTTCTTTAGTGGTTTACACTTGTTATCATTCTACTTATAACTATAATTGCACTGATGTTGATGACTTTTTATGAATTTTATGACAAAACTTCTTTAGTGGTTTACACTTGTTATCATTCTATTTATAACTATAATTGCACTGATGTTGATGACTTTTTATGAATTTTCATATGTGTATAAAGAGATCCAGATTGTGTGAATCTATATCCACATACAGCACATATGTATGGTTTAAGGCCAGTGTGAATATTCATATGAGTTTTAAGTTGAGTGGTATCAGCAAATGCTTTAAAACATATCGAGCAGTTGTGAGGCTTTTCACCTGTTATAAAAATAAACATTATTTAAAATAAGCAAGCAAGCTACATTATTTTACCTGTGTGAGTTCTAGTATGTGCGCTTAATTGACTATGAGTTTTGTATCTTTTTGAGCAACCAGGAACTTTGCATTCAAATGGTTTTTCTCCAGTGTGTGTACGCATATGAGCTGTTAGATCGGTCGATGTTCTTGATCCTTTACCACAAAAGGAACATACATATTTTCTTTCACCCGTGTGAGTTAATTGATGTGTTGCTAAACCACTTCCACTTACAAATGCCTAATAAAAAAAAGTACGGGTTATTATGTTTTTATATCTTTAAAAATAATATTTATTTACTTTTGGACACAATGCACAGACATAAGGTCGTTCTTGAGTATGTGTCCTCGTATGTAAGGTAAGTTGTGTGGAAGTAGTACATGAATGACCACATATAGAACAGACAAAAGGTTTTTCTCCTGTATGTATTCTACGATGTGCAGTTAATGTATATGAATGAATAAATTTCTTGCCACAAATATCACATTCAAATTTCTTTTCGCCTACAATAATATATAGTATTGCAATGTGTAAAATGAGTTTATTGTTACTAACTTGCTTACAAAATTAATAAAACAAACCTATATGTATTTTATTATGTTTTGCTAAACTACGTGGATCAGCAAATCTCTTGCCACATGTTGAGCATATTAACGGTCTTTCACCAGTGTGTTTTCTCATATGAATCTAAAATTGCAATTACTTTACAATTAGAATAAGTAAAGAAACAGCAAATGGCTTTACAGTTAATTCATTATTTGCATAGAATTTTTTATCACATTGTGGACATTTATGTTTTCTTTCTCCAATTCCATGTGAACGCATATGTATTTTAAGAGCAATACTGGTAGGAAAATTCTTATTACATGTTTCACATTCACGACGATTACCATGTTGTCGCTTATGAGCCTTTAAACCTCTAGCAGCTAAAGAATAGGTAATTTAGTTTAACATTTTTCCAACAGTGCATAAATATTTATATATATTTAATGATTCATGTATTCATGTTAATAAAGAACATTAGTTTTTAATTATTATTATTACATTTCAGTAAGTAATTAGGTTCGTTTATAAGATTTTCCAGAAAATACTTTACTTCTGATTTTAAGTAGTTAGTTCTTTAATATTTCTCATTAGATTTTACTTATTGATGGCAAGAAATACCATCATAACATCTCACACATTATTCAATCAGCTTACTTAGAAATTCTTTAAAGCAATCACAGCATTGATACAATTTCTGCTGGTTTTTCTTATGACTGCCACGTTTCTCTTCCTTTCCTTCTACATCACCAAAACTATGTTGTTCTAATGGAATATCATTATGCTAAAATAGAAAATATTAGAAGATTGATGAATAAGATGTATATGAATCATTTTATATTTACAGTGAGCAGTTAAAAGTTAACAGCTTTTGGTAATAAATCCCTTAAAATAGCAACAGGTGAAAAGCTGTGCATAAGCATAACTACTATACATACACATTAGTTTAATAATTCACAAGAGTGGTAAAAAATTTAAAAACTAAGATAACCAACTTGCATATTCACGTAAAAATCTCCCATGTTAAGTAAATGAACAAAGATCACTGTTTTGCAAACACCATAGCCAGTAGATAAACCAAACCCACAAAAGGCTTATCTATAGACATTATGAGACCTTTAAAATGATACCCAAACCATAACCCTCAGTCAATTCTTTCAATATGTTTTACACAAAAAATGGGCAGGCTTACACTTTTTACAATATAGTAGGAAAACCCTGTCAAAACACGACGGTCAAAAGCATAATTTATTGAAGGATTTCCTTATATACAAAGTTCGTTGTGTGATTACCATCCTTTTGGTTTTCATGTAATTATTTAAATAAACGCAACCAAACAAAACCAATTGAAAATGCTAAGCGTAGCATTGTCAGACAAACTCAGGAACATGTTATTTAACAAACACTCCCAACTTACCCACCCACCTTCCGACTTATTCACCCACCCACTGACTTACTCACCCATCCATGCTTGCCATAATGCTGTTAAAAATACAGAGTGTCTCAGACCACACGTTCACTAATTTTAATATTCTGGGTCTTGATATATTTTAACAAAACAAGCTGTGATATTATTAAGTTCAATGTCATCTATCCAATGATGTAAAAACTGAAAACTCCCGAGCCCCCCTTAGAGGGGGAAGGGGTTCCAATAGAGATATACTAACGTTGTTTTTACGCCAATACCTCATTTCAGCAAAATGTTACATAAAACGTTGTTACGGCCGACCCTTCATGTTTCAGGGTTTAGAATCTGAATTTGCAGTAAAATATAGGGGTATCAATTTAACATTTCAAAGTTGCCCCTCTTCCCCATATAAGGGAGCTAAGGGGGTTTTCAATTTTTACATCATCGGATAGAGGACATTGAACTTAATAATATCACAGCTTGTTTTGTCAAAAAATATAAAAATCCTGAATTTTAAAATTGGTGGACGGGTGGTCTGAGACACTCTGTATAAATAACTTACAAATCACAAAACTAAGGAGAGCTGGCATATCTACAGCGTAAAACCTTTTAACTTAGAAAAGAAATACATAAATCAGCCCAGTAGAACCCTCAAACGAAGTGGAATAAAAATGAGCCGTGTATTTTAAATACAGTGTGTTTCACTTTGCAGCTAGACACCCCTCTGTCTGTTATTTGTAATCGAATCAATTTCAAATTTGTATCAGTTATAGAAGTCATGGTAGCCAGGTCAGTATGGCACTTGACTACCAATCTTGAGGACCTGGGTTCAATGAGTCATTGGAATTTTTAAAATATCTAAGGCTTCCAGTTCTACTCAGCCTGTGGAAATAAGTACCTGGAAAATCATTTCCTAGGGTAAAAATAGGCGTGAATAAAGCTAGCCACTTTACCACACTTACCAGGTGCCAAACGGCTCAAGTAATAGCCTACCGCCAACACTGCTATACCCCATGGGCCTTCATGGCCTGTAAAAGGGGACTATCATTACAGAAGTCCTTGTTAGTATATTAAAGAATGAGTTTCATAAGGAAAGATTTGTTGCATGAGTCCAAGTTTTCTAAAGGATGAGGCCTTTTTTTAGTTGAAATTACTGCTATTGTACTGTCCTTATGTTGTACTTTTCTTTGTTTAAAAAGTACCATAGAAATTGACAACAAGATTTTTTACTCTTAAGAGTTAACTGAAAGTGCATATTCATTTAAGTGCCGTAGTAAGTTGTGTAGGTATTTAATAAAATAACTGAAATTATTGGCTGTTGAAAAGGGAGAAACAGTCGTTTGGAACTATTTCTCCCTCTTCAATGACCAATAAGAATTTCTGCCATTTTTACCAAAATTTGGTTTGATGATTTTCAGGTGATCCAGAACAAATTTATGTAACGACTTTTCCGATTAAACAAGGTCTACTATGTTTCCTCAATTAATTGCTTTTAGTAGGCTGGTCGTTTATAATAAATTTGTGAATACAAACTATCGAGTTTCCAATCAGACAGCGTGCAGTGCACACTGACACTTTTAAAGTTGAAGTTTGCATCAGGGAAAGGTAACTGTTGATGTTCTTGTTTATCAGTGTCACAACCAATTAGTTTGAAATTTTGAATAACATGTCTTCATGTGGACATTGCAAGGATTAAATGTTACCTCCCCCCTCCCTCATTAACTCATTTATATATAGTTCCAGCTCAAACGGTCTCAAGAGCCCATGGCTTTAATCTTTCTCTGTACCTTCCTGCTTCTGACCAGTTCTTCCCAGTCTTCCAATATCCATTAAGCATATATGTAAGTACTATTTGCCTTTAGTAAGTTTTACGGAGGATCCTGCAATACATTGTTACAAAAATGTAAAATCATAGCCTACTTTATTTCCTTGTTTGTTTCTATAATAAAAAATCGGAATATATATATAAGTATTAAATGTCACATAACTACTGTCAAATAAGCAAAGATCAAAGTTGCTAAGACTAAATTGAAAGGCGTTTTTACCAAATTGTTAACCTGTAAGAGCTCATATTACAAAGGGTGCATGTCGAAATTCAACTATAACGCTGTGATAGCAACAGTTACTTGATTAACAGTTTATTGCTGGTAGATCTTAACAATAAATGTACTAACGTCTTTGAAATACATATATCATGAATTGCTTATAATTTATCTTAATTCAGTTTTTCCTAACTTACACAACATATGTATTGTATATGTATACTTTTATCTTTTTCATATATATTGTGACGTTACTTTTGTATCGTGCAAATTGTTATTTATTTTTATATATCTCAGATCTCAGGGTCGAATTATTTGATGTTCAATCGTAAAAATTACCTATAAAATTACTTTATTCTATACCTTAATATGAGACTCCTATTATAACCTTTCAATATGGGATTCTGTTATTGAAAGGTTAAATATTATCAACAAATATTTAAATTTTTTTACACTCATGCAGTGGTTAATAATTTTCAATAGATAAAGTTTGGTTATGAACAATAACCATTGACACATATAACTGAAATGTCAAACCTGACAGTTATCAATTAAAATATATCTCAAGAAGGAATAAGTATGTATAGCATATATTGTTTATTAACTCTTTATTGTTATAAACCTTTATTTTAGTATTCAAAATTGGAAAGAAATCTTACCCTTGTCAACTTACATGTAAAATTTTCTTTAGGTAAGCTTCCTTATATGGCGATCTAATAGTTTCTTAAAATTTTGACATTTGTATTTTTTCTCCTCTTCCAACAATCACCTCTACTTTCACAACCTATAATTTCCACAATCTACACTTTCTGCCAAGAACTGTGATCACCGCCGTAGATTCAGCAGACCTCACACCACCGGACTACTGGACTGCCTCATAAACTGCTTTCATGGTTTTCTTCTTATCTAGGACCCGAATGATGACTACCAGCTCCCCAACACCTCAGTAAGTATCTTCTAATCTCTTTCTTATGATTAAGTTCCCTTAATAATTATTTTCTTTTTCAAGAATATGATGACGACTTCAAATCTTCCACACCTTGATGATTAACAAACCCAGCTCAAAGACAGTTTTTTTTTAATTTTATTTTTTTCTATCCATTTACTGTCTCATAATACCCTTTAATTTTGTTTTCAGTATTTAATGCTCTTACTCTTCCTTTATTCAATAAAACACCGGACTTTCCTTTTATATGTTTTAATTTAACAAATTTTCTTCTTGGACTTTATCAGTTTACATTTACTAGATACACATTTATTTTATTTTTCTATTATATAATCAAATTTCTTCTTTTAGGAAATTTTATTTATTTTTCATACTTAACTCAAAAAAACCCCTTTTATTATTATTATTATCTCCCCGAGATACCTCTTTTTTCAACTATTTTATGTTTTTTCCCTTTTATTAAAATACTCCCTATCTTTGGTAATTCTTTCAGTTTTCTTATAAACAATGTCTATAACCATAGAAGTGAATGAGACCTTATTATTGAAGTACAGGGAGAATTTTAAATATGCAATAGAAAATCAATATACCTTTAAACTATTACATGATTTTTAATTTTCAGGTTGACTTATGGCTAGGATATCCTTTCCTTTTATTATCCTTGTTAATTTTATTATTGTATCAAAATATCATAATAAATATATGCTATTACATTCTATTTCATTATTTTACAATTATATACTAAATTCTTGTATTCTTGGGATATCATTATCAGTGGCGTAACTACGTAAGATTACGCGCCCCTGCGAGACTTATCTTTAACGGCATTTCACCACATATGTACCGAGAAAACGATTAACAAAGTTGCACTCAAATACATTGATGTATATAGGTTTACGCAGTATGCCCAAGAACAACTTGAAAGTTTTATATTTAAACAACTCACCATGTATTATATGAAAACCTATGTATAACAATAGTTTAAAAATTATATTTTATATTGACGTTGAAAAAACTGCAGTTTATACCTCTTAGTTATTGAGATATTTCGATTATAAAATTGTATTCCAGCTGTAACCGGATACTGATGGCTGAAGTCCTTGCACATGCAAAACCCTATTGTATGATCTGGCAACGTTGCTTCGCGCGGAAATTCAAATTTGATATGTTAGATGAATTGTATGTTGGTATTTTTTATATTACTTGAAAATAATGATATATGTAAATAAATGAAATTAAATACAATAAACAAAATTGAATGAAATAAAATGAAAATTGTATTAACATTGATTTTTCTTATTACTTGTACGTGATCTCAGACGTGGTCGGCGATGTGGTCGCGGACTACTGAGTGCGTACTCTACATTAAAGAGACACTTTGAGTGGACAAATCAGGCTAATTTTTGATTAATAAGTGAGTAAATAGGCCCTCCGTGGTCGAGTGGTAGAGATCCTACCTCTTGTTCAGAGGGACAGGGGTTCAAACCTCAGTTGCGACTGAATTTAAAAAATTTAGTACTATCGTGTTTGAGCTCCTTGGGTTAAGGTATGAAAGTTGTATGAGTGATAAAGTATGGGGGAGCGTAATGTACTTGCTACAATAGCTCCATTACCTCCGTTGCACTCCCATAAGAGTTTGTGTGGAACCCTGACACTGCGAAATGCAGTAAAAGGGGAATGGATTATGTATGTATGTATGTAAGTGAGTAAATATGAAGTTCATTAGTAACCGTTTATATGTGTATAAAAACGATCGAAGTTCTGTACTGCAATATTGAAAAACAGTGATAAACGGCCTATTGAAGCAAAGTTTCCTCGCAACTTTCTCTCGCTACTTGACTTCCATATATCGCCTGTTTGCTTCAACGTTGTTTTGCTCACAGCAGGCATGTCAACTAATGTGATAATTGTGTTGATTTGACTTGCTCCAATACCGGCATCGATCATCGCTGAAGATCAATTTTTGATTAATTAATGTTATACACAAAGAATGATAATGATAATAGGAAATAGTATTAAGAATCTTCTACCTGCTGCAAGTTTTATATTCAAAACATGACGTTTTGTAGAATCATCATTGGGGGAGTATGTTTCTGAAGTGTGAACGTATTTGACAACTTGGCATGAAGGACAACGAATCAATCAAATTGAAGCTATACCACACATTCGTTCTTTTATGATGTCATTAAAAAATAATTTTTGATCACAATCATAACACCGCATATATCTATTTAACGTGCAGCAGTCAACAAAATTTACCAAACTGTAACCTAACTTTGGTTTTACGCCAAATACTGATTTTACATTGCGTTGCTAAATCTTACGCAACAATGTATACTACGTTAGTAAAGCAAACAAGGATGTTATCATTATCAATTTGTTTTCTGATATAAAATGACAATTTTTGTGTGCCAAACAACAAATAAATAATTTATTAATTTTCTATAATGTTCATATGTGAATTAAAATTTGTTTATTTTATTCATATACAGCAGCTAGCTTGACTTTAAATTTCGGTGACTATCTACCTTAACCACAAATCTTGACAAGTGCTCTTATTGTGACAGTTCAGGAATACCTGTCACATATAACAACTAGCTGTATGTGTCTTATTGAACTTTCAATGGAGACAACTTGAAAAGGATAAGTATCAGCTTTACCTTATTATGAAATATAATCAAATTAAAAGATTAATTCAAAGTTTCACAAGTTTTATTAAGGTGCTTTCAGACTTGTACACTTTGTTGCGACATTTTCCGTGGCGCAACTACAAAATTGCACGTTGTGTTCACACATAACCAAAAATAAGTCTAAAGTTGTGCCAGAAATGAATGGCGCCAGAAATGAAAACTTAAAAGTCAACGGCAATTTTTAAAGTTGCAAGGGTATTCACACACAATGCTCCACTTTGTTGCGCCACTCTTCATAAACTCAAGCTGCAACTTTTAATAGAGGGCTACAATTTTACTGTTTAGTTCTTGGTTTACTGCGAATAGGATCAAAAGGCCGTTCTTCATTTTGATTTAAATACCACAAGATTATAATGTAGATAATCAAATTTGTCTTACTTAAAAGTAAAAAAAACATAGCTATGTCTACTATCTTGTTCATTGATTTTAGTTAATTCATTTATCATTTACTAATTTATTTTAATCAATTCTAATGTTTTCTTAGGAAGTACACGCTGAAGAGTTTTTATTTGTTTATAATTAAATTTCCATTACAATTTAAACTTGAGAGAAATAGCTGTCAGTTTTGTAAAGGCGCATTTTAAGTTATTCTAAAGATTAACCATTTGCTTAATTCTTATTAGTTAATGCTTAATGGCAAATATAGAATTTCAAAAAAGATGTTCGATTTATATTTTTACATTTTCTCACAATACAATACTGTTTTTGAAAATAAAAGTTTGTTTAATATTTGGAAATTACTAATGAGCCTGAAGAATTTAGAAATCTCTATGAAAATACAATTCTGACGCACAAAAATCAGTTGTTAATTAATTTATCCAACACCTCTATATAAATACCATGTTTAATATAGTCATTTTAAAAAAGGAAAGTGATTGTTTACTCTTATGTTACATTATAACCTACGTTGCCCCTAGCAACGTGGGTTATTTTTAAAAAACTCACTCCTTCAAAGATAACAACCAATCACCAGCTTACGTTACTTAATATTATTAAAATCCAGTCATCGTGCTAGAGTATTTTTATTACCATCAAAACTACAGACTAACTATACATCGCAAATTCGATGTTTAAACTAAAGAGGTGTTGGATAAAATTTTGTATGGCACGTGTGAGTTAAGGATATTATCCACTCAGAAAAATTAACCCAGAAAAATTAAATTTTTCGTTCGTGGATAATATCTTACTTAACTCACTTGTACCATAAATAACTATAAGCTAATGTCTCAATAATTTATATTCTTTTATAATAATTAAATAACTAGTAAATATGTAACGTGATTTATTAAAACAAATAATTTTTTACAGGCAAAGTTGCGCTAAAGCAAATATTGCGCCACTTTATATAACCAACACGTCGGTCCATTTTTATATTGCCCAACTTCAGTATCTGTAGCTGCTCACACATAGCAATTTTAAAAGTGTACGCAACTTGAAAAGTGGCGTGCAACTTTGAAAATTGCGCAATTTTTGAACTAATAAAGGAGAATTACTAAACTCAGTTTGTTCGTTCATTAAAGGTACTGTGCGTTTATGTTTGTATATTTCAAAAGCTTCTAAGATGTCTAATTTGTGTTTGTTGTTGCAAAAATGTAAGAATTTAATGTTGTTTTAATTTAAGATACTAATAAAACTTGTGAAACTTTGAATTAATCTTTTAATTTGATTATATTTCATGATTATGGAGTTCCACAAAGTAAGGCTGGAGACAGTAAACGTTTACCTTATTAGTATGATGTAATTTATTAAAGTGATTTTTGATTTTCAGGATATGGATATTTACTCATGACTATGACTGAATGATATTGATAATTTACGTTGTTGTTTTATAAAATGTAAAGCAAGATTTTAGTTAACTACTATGCATATAATAAGACATAGCCTTTGCTTTTTTAATAATAATAGTAACACGATGCTTTCTTGATGTGTGCATGCATACAATCACAAAATATTTAATAAAAAGGAAGGATTTGAAATATTTTTATCGGTGCATTAAATTAATCTAAATAATTTCCTTAATTTTTTAAAATACATTTGTAATACAGTGCGATTCTAAAGTATGGAATAAATTCGATAAAAGGGAAAGTATTGATTTTTGGAAAAATTCTAAAAACATGTCAATTTTGTTTTTAAAGTCCGCATTTTTTGACATAATATTCGAATATACAGGGTGATGCGTTTAAGAGTGGTGATATCATCGGCATTTTTTTTAAATAGCAACTTTTACTTTTTATTCCATATTCTGCCACTTCATCCAATTACCAACATGGTAATGTAATAAGTTTGTTACCTCACATACAAAATTTTTGAAAAAAATAATTACGAAGACAGGAAGGTGTATAGTCACCACATTTAAAAGCATTACCCTGTATATCCGATATGTCAAAAAGTGTGGAATTTAAAAACAAAATTGACATGTTTTCGGAATTTTCCCAATAATCAATACTTTGCGTCTCGCTTTGCATTTAAGTGTGGTGACTATAGCACTGCCGTCTTCAAAATAATTTTTTCAAAAATTTCCTTGTGTAAGGTGACAAACTTATTACATTACCATTTTGGCAATTAGATGAAGTGTCAGAATATAGAATAAAAAATGCAAGTTGCCATTTAAAAAAATGCCAATGACGTCACCACACTTAAACACATCACCCTGTATATTCGAATATTATGTCAAAAAGTGCGGACTTTAAAAACAAAATTGAGGTTTTTTTGGAATTCTTCCAAAAATCAATACTTTCCCTTTTATCGAATTTATTTCATACTTTAGAATCGCACTGTATTTGCACAGATAACCTAAAAACATGTCAAATAGCATAAAAAGTCATGAACTATTATCAACATCAAACTAAATTTATGCTGTACATGTACATTGGTTTTTGAATTGACAAATTTTCACAACAGTGAGATGCGATATCTGGTGGGGACTAAGTAGTTGAATTTTTGCAACAGTATGATGAAATCATAAAATGTTTGTAATGTTGAGCAAACCGTTGAATTTCGATATGCATAGATATCTAATGTATTTAAAACGCTCTTCTTTACCTTTTCAGTAACTCCCTCATTTTCTTCATTAATTTCATCTTCGTTAAGCTTTAGATCAGCAGAAGGAAGATCTATAAAATAAATTTTAAATATATGAAAATTACGTGACAATCTCTTACACCTATATCTGAATTATTTGTGGAATTAGATTCC
Organism: Agrypnus murinus; assembly: GCA_929113105.1. Lineage (NCBI taxonomy): Eukaryota > Metazoa > Arthropoda > Insecta > Coleoptera > Elateridae > Agrypnus > Agrypnus murinus. Next base: position 163,250,209 of record OV816024.1, read on the forward strand.
ACGACTACTTGTCCTTCATTTTTATAAAGACTAAGATATTGTCGTAATGTAGCATCGGAACCTTCTACTTGTTGCTTAAAACTGTATGCTTGTGTTACTTGTATAACACAATTTGTGCATATTTGAGAAGGTAAACCATCTCCTTGATATATCTACCAAAATAAATGTTAAAAATTATTTAGAAATTTCAGTTACTAGAATTATGGTTTTTGTGTACCTGAATAGATGTGCAAAACATTAGCATTTTATCAACGTCTGCTTCAAATAACGATTGTGTATTACATTGTTCGGACAAACATGTACGACATATAATTTGGTTAGTATAATCTCCTATTAATGGTAGAGAAGTATCACTACTTATAATAAATTGTTGATCCATGTTAGAATACTATTAGTATATAACATAAATATTTTTATTTACAAATAATCTTTTAGTACATCCTAACCTAAAATTGCACTATCTATAAGTCAAATTGCTCTGTTCAGAGGCGTCGGTTTTTAAATTTTTGGTAGATAAATATTTTTTATTCACAATCATATTGCAATATGTACATTTCATATGTTGTAAAAACCTTGGAAAGTAAGCTATTGCTATAGCAACACCAAAGTGGTTAACAATTTCCTTTACATGTCTGTAAAACTGACATGTAAAGTTATGGCCAACTTTTTTTCTGAATAATTTAAAACAGGACGTTTTATCCGATTTAAATTTAAGTTTTTATAAATATATTTAACGCTAAAAACATATTTTTTATTTAATATTAGTTTTATTTTTATTTTTCCGTATTTTATATTTAATAATTACAATGGAATTTTTTTTTCTAATTTTAAAATACTGACACGGCCTACTAGATTCATATAAGCTTCGCAAACGAAGCTTATATGAATCTAGTAGGCCGTGATACTGAGCGCATACATCGCGATCTAGCGGCGAAGAATGAAACTTTACTTAAAATTTCTTTTGGTCGATAGATGGCTCTGATTGAAATTATGACCACGGCCTACTAGATTCATATAAGCTTCGATAAGCGAAGCTTATATGAATCTAGTAGGCCGTGTTATGACAGTTTATAAAAAATTTATTTTAAAATTTAAAATTACTTTTTATTTTGATTATCTTAATAGGCCAGTAAAATTAGACCCGTTTTGGACCGTTGGTGGAAATAAATGCTGGAAGCGGGAGAACGTTTCGATCGCTTCGTTTGAGGTCAAATATAAGTATCCTAGGTTTGCACGGTCCCTCGACTCGAGCTTACCTGAGGGCATCAAAAGAACCACGAAATCTTCGGACCTTTTTTAGTTTTTCGTTTATAACTCCAAACCGGTGCTTCCCAACGAAAACTTTACTTTTACAAGAATTAAAGAGCATTAAATTCTGCATCGGATGAGTATCCAACACTTTAAATTTGGTCCAGTGGTATGGTCGAAATCGACGGCCGAGAAACGACAATTTTACAAATTTTCGATTTTCCGTCAGACCGGACGCCCAGAGGCTTTCCGTATAAAAAAACCCGTTGGACTCATTCTGACTGTTAATATAAGTCGAGAAATACCTAAGCTTTGATATTAGAGAGGTTGCCGGATTAACTTAATGGCCATTTTTTTGTCATCTCCCATCATAGCAATTAGAATCAATTCATATGAAGTAGTGCAGTACTGGTCGCTCGATCATTTCGAAAAAAGATAATTTTTTTGTGTTATCACCCCTAAGTATTGGTAGATCAAAACCACTGTCATTTTATTTTTATTCCATTTGATTGAAATATGGCCGCCATATTTGTTTCGTGGTGCACGACGTTGCTTGCAGTTTTTTGATGTAAACGTAACTCTTGATATCTCAAGAACGGTTGATCCTAGAGACCAGCGGTAAAAATGATTGTATTGTTCACATGTCGGACTACATTTTTTAATCATAAACATAATATTTTTTGCCAGTCTTGGTGGATTAGTGGTTTGCATGTTTGCTTCATAATCCAAAGATCGCAGGTTCGATCCCCGGCCGAACTGGTAATTTTTCATAGCGGAAAAAAATTTAAAACATGCCTTCTTTTCGGATAGGAAGTAAAACTGTAGGTCCCGTGTCAATGCGATGTTTGGCACGATAAAGATCCCTACTGGGGGTGGAATTCCCCCAGATTCGGCTAAATCCTAGTAGGGTCGGCCAAATGATCATAGCAATCGGTGCCATGAGGTACAACGGATGCTCCGCCATCCTGATTCCTCGCCCAAACACAAACAAACAAACATAATATTTATATGACGTATCATAACGAGAACTTAAAAGCCCATAAATACCAAAGTAGTAAAATTTCAGATTTAAAATATTTTATACATAAACTACCTCTGACCGTGTACGTCTAAATAGAAAATCCGCCCTAAGACTTTATTTTTATCTGGATATATGAAATATGCCCCCTTAAAAGCGGAAATTTTTATAAAAACTTTAATCTTCGGAATTAAATCACACCAAAAATTATGTTTAGATTTAAAAATGTAGTCCGACATGTGAGCAATACAATCATTTTTACCGCCGGTCTCTAGGATCAACCGTTCTTGAGATATCAAGAGTTACGTTTACATCAAAAAACTGCAAGCAACGTCGTGCAAAACGAAACAAATATGGCGGCCATATTTCAATCAAATGGAATAAAAATAAAATGACAGTGGTTTTGATCTACCAATACTTAGGGGTGATAACACAAAAAAATTATCTTTTTTCGAAATGATCGAGCGACCAGTACTGCACTACTTCATATGAATTGATCCTAATTGCTATGATGGGGGATGACAAAAAAATGGCCATTAAGTTAATCCGGCAACCTCTATAATATCAAAGCTTAGGTATTTCTCGACTTATATTAACAATCAGAATGAGTCCAACGGGTTTTTTTATACGGAAAGCCTCTGGGCGTCCTGTCTGACGGAAAATCGAAAATTTGTAAAATTGTCGTTTCTCGACCGTCGATTTCGAACAAACCACTGAACCGATTTTAAAGTGTTGGATACTCATCCGACCAGAATTTAATGCTCTTTAATTCTTGTAATAATAAAGTTTTTGTTGGAAAGCACCGCTTTGGAGTTATAAGCGAAAAACTAAAAAAGGTCCGAAGATTTAGTGGTTCTTTTGATGCCCTCAGGTAAGCTCGAGTCGAGGGACCGTGCAAACCTAGGATACTTATATTTGACCTCAAACAAAGCGATCAAAACGATCTCCCGCTTTCCAACATTTATTTCCACCAACGGATTCTATTTTACTGGCCTATAAGTTTAATTATTGTGAATAAAATAGTATACATGTTTCGTTGGTAAAGTTTCCACGCCTCGCGATATTGTTTGACCTCGACGTACCGTCTCGGTCAAACAATTATCGCTTGGCTTGTAAAGATATCCTTTACCAACTCAACATGTAATATACTATTTCCACTTCGTGCCCAGAAACTTCGATTTTCCTCTTGCAAAATAGTGAGGAAAATTCAATTTTCCTACATACCGTAGAAAAAAACGTTATGTCTAACACGAGAGGAAAGCGCTTTTCACTCTCGCTGATGCTTGAGAGGCACATCTCGAGCTCGAGTGAAAAGAGCCGCTTTCATCTCTAGTCTCTAGTTAGACATATAATAACTATATCCAACACCTCTTTATAAATCTCATGTTTACTGTGGCCATTTTAAATAAGGATGTAAGTGATTGTTTACTACATATTTTGTTACACTAATACCCACATTGTCCCTTATAGCAACGTGAGTTATTTTTAAAAAACTCACTGCTTCAGAGTAGCACCAAAATACCAGATTACGTTACATATTATTGTTAGAGTATCAAATTTATTAACGTCAAAAATCACAGACTAAACTATAGGTATACATTGCAAATTCAATATTTAAACTTAAATAAAGAGGTCTTGGATAAAACGTTGTATGGCACACGTGAGTTAATTATAATATTATAATATCTTACTTAACTCACTAGTACCATAATAGTTATTTGTCATAATTTCTGTAAACAGGTCTTTAAGGACGACGTCGGAATATTTAAATGCAAGGCGCTAGCCGAGCATTTAAAGAGACCGAGTTTAAAGACTGTTAGAGGACGCATAACATATAAGATTTTTGTGATACCATTTTATATTTAACATTTAAAATAGAAACTAGAATGTGATTATCTAATATAATTGTACATTTGTTGCTAAAAACATGTGCTTTTGGGGATTGAGGTTGTGATTGTCATAGTGACAATGTTATAAAATAAACTATTATATTGTTGATAAATAAAATGCGGCCGTTAATAGTAATTTACGTTATAAGTCCTGAAAATAGTCTTATAGTCTCGTTTAGATGTTCCGGACTCGGCTCTTTCGTTGCCTTGTCCGTAACATCTTACTCGACTGTAAAATTCCATTTCCAGGACGTATGACGTAATGCGTTTTATTTCTAACTGAAATTATTGGAATATTGGTTTAATTAAATATATATATATATATATATATATATATATATATATATATATATATATATATATATATATATATATATATATATATATATATATAAAATAGTATATTACATAACGAGAGTGGAAAGTGGCACTTTTCGTACGAGTGTGAAATTTACGCACGAGGCGTCTGCCGAGTGCGGAAATCACACGAGTAAGAAACACGCTTTTCACCGAGTTATGTACACTATTTTTCCTACGACCAGAAAAATACAGTTTTTCAAAGAAAAAATTATTTTAATGCTAACAAAAAACAATTTACATTTTATTTTGTAATTTTATTTTTATCATTATTTTCAGTACCAATAAAGTTTATAACTATATGATTATTGTAACAATTTGTGAAGTTAATTGGGCAAAGCGTGTGTGTAAGTGCGTTTTGAATATTGTCAGTATTATTGTTTTATCCGTAAAAGGATTATTATAACAATTAGTTAAATTTCTTGGAATTTGAGAGTTGTGAAAAGGTGTTTGTAAAAATGAGTTTTCAATATTTTAACCATTTTAAACATTTAAAACATTTAAACCAAAGTTAACTACTATAATAAATTATCCTTTATACTTATGGCGTCTTTAAACAAAAGACTATCATCCGCATATTGAACATTATACAAAGCCGTCTCTGATTATTTATTTATTTAAAATATTTTTAGAAATTAATTATACTCTAAGTAATTATTAAAGCTTTTTAACAATAATTCTATAAAATATGAATTAAAACTTATTAGCAATTTTAATTAAAATATATTGTTGAAAATGGAAAACAAGATTAAAATTATTATTTTGCAGTGAAAAGTTGTTTTGGTGTAATGAGAATTGGTGCAGTGAAGATATGTCAAATATCCCTCAATATATCTAATCAATAGTTTTTCATGAAATAAATACAGCTAGAATTAATTAATTATTGTGTTAGTAGATGATTAATGTATCAAAATAGTCAAAAAATATAAGCAGGTTCTTATTACTTATATAATTTGCTATTTACTGCATAGATTTCGACGTGAGATTTGCGAAAGTAAATCGCACAGCCGAAAGTAAAATACACTAGTGTGTTTTACTTTCGTGTGTTATGTTCGATTTTCTAGGCAACTTGATTGTGCGATATGAGCTACTGTCTGATATGGTCGTAGGAAAAATAAATTTCCGAATGCAAAATATGGACATCTATGAAGAACGAGTTTCCATAGTAACTGATTACGTACTAAAACATTGTCCAGTTGATTGATTGTATTTGCGTCCGGTAAAATTTTTTACAGTCATACTAGACTGTAAATTTTTTTTCCTACGACCATATCAGAAGTAGCACATATCGCACAATCAAGTTGCCTAGAAAACCGAACATTACACACTAGTGTGTTTTACTTTCGGCTGTGCGATTTACTTTCGTAAATCTCACGGTCGAAATCTATGCAGTAAATAGCAAATAGTATAAATAATAAGAACCTGCTTATATTTCTTGACTATTTTGATACATCAATCATTTACTAACACAATAATTAATTAATTCTAGCTGTATTTATTTCATGAAAAACTACTGATTGGGATATTTGACAACATATTTTCACTGCACCAATTGTCATTACACCAAAACAACTTTTCACTGCAAAATAAAAATTTTAATCTTGTTTTCCATTTCCAACAATATATTTTAATTTAAATTGCTAATGTAAGTTTTAATTTATATTTTTTAGATTATTGTTAAAATGTTTTAATAATTACTGAGAGTATAATTAATTTCTAAAAATATTTTAAATAAATAAATAATCAGAGACGACTTTGTATACTGTTCAATATCGGGTGTTAGTTTTTGTTTAAAGACACCATAAGTATAAAGGCTAATTTATTATTGTTAGTAGTTAACTGTAAAGTTTTCTTTGGTTTAAAATGGTTAAAATATTGAAAACTCATTTTTACAGTGGTATATTAAAGTATTAGTTTCATAAGACACGTTTTTAGCGCACGCGTCCGAGTTTAGAAAACGACCCGCGAAGCGGGGAGTTTTCTAAAGGACAAGTGCGCTAAAACGTCTTATGAAACGAATACTTTATACTATTTTTTCTATTTGTCTTATTTTTAATCATTTTAAAAAAGAAATAATTTAATTTTAAATAAAATTTGTTAGGGGAATTCCCTTAACTTTTTTAACAGTTGGCAATACTGAAAACTCAGGTTCCGCATTTGTTTTTCTTTACGGCATTTAATAAGTTTGACATTTTAAAAACAGCTGTTCAATACTGATATTAACTTTAAAACATAAAATGTTACTGTTTTCCGTATTCTAATAAATCTCATTAGGACACGCATTTTGCGTGTCCTAATGGCTTCATTAGGACACGCAAATATAAAAACACCTTTTCACAACTCTCAAACTCCAAGAAATTGAACTAATTGTTATAATAATCCCCTTACGGATAAAACAATAACCAATAATACTGACAATATTCAAAACGCACTTACAAACGCACTTTCACGCAATTCACAAACTCCAATTAACTTCACAAATTGTTACAATAATCATATAGTTATAAACTTTATTGGTGCTGAAAATAATGAAAAAAATAAAATTACTAAATAAAATGTAAATTTTTTTTTGTTGGCATTAAAATAATTTTTTCTTTGAAAAACTTATTTACTGGTCGTAGGAAAAATAGTGTACATAACTCGGTGGAAAGTGTGTTTCTTACTCGTGTGATTTCCGCACTCGGCTGACGAATCGTGCGTAAATTTCACACTCGTACGAAAAATGCCACTTTCCACTCTCGTTATGTAATATACTATTACAGTCATACTAGACTGTTAAATCGCATGTTCTAGACTGAAAAGTTGACGTAAAACTGACAAATGTGACACAGTATGAAATAGAAATTTTTAACGTAAATTTTTTTTTCCTGGATTTGAGTGTTATGCGTGTGTACCCTAAAGTACTGACGAATGTTACGCTGGTTACGCCCATGAGCTTCTCATCAATCACGGAGAAAAAACATTGACAGTTGTGAACAGGGCTTTTTTTGCTACATTTTGTGAACGTCACACACAAACCGGCCACTTTCAAAACGCAGCATCCATGTCCTTGAAAAGATCCATAAAATTCCATTAAAATGCGCTTGCGTAACTATTACCTGTACAGAAAAAGTTGTCCGACTTTGTTTATACCTGTATTGTTAAATCGCCCTCCATTTTAACAGTGTTGTGTACTTTACGCTAAAAAAAGAGAACAATAACCGCTTAATAAGGTGACATTTCCGTGATGGATGATCCTGGAAGAATGATGGGTCATGCGGGAGGTGGACTAATGCCTCCACAACCGTACGGAATGAACCCTCAGGGCGATGCCCCAACCGGGGGCGAAAATGAACCCCGTAAACAAGATATTGGTGAAATACTTCAACAAATAATGAACATAACAGATCAAAGTTTGGATGAAGCTCAAGCTAGAAAACACACACTAAATTGCCACAGAATGAAACCAGCACTGTTTTCAGTTTTGTGTGAAATAAAAGAAAAAACAGTCTTATCTCTTCGGAATACTCAAGAAGAAGAACCCCCAGATCCCCAACTAATGCGCTTAGATAATATGCTCATTGCAGAAGGTGTCGCTGGTCCAGAAAAAGGCGGTGGAGTGGGAGCCGCTGCTGCTGGAGCGGCAGCATCACAAGGAGGGCAGCCAGACAATGCAATTGAACACTCGGATTATCGAGCTAAATTGGGACAAATTCGCCAAATATATCACCAAGAACTTGAAAAGTACGAACAGGCATGTAATGAATTCACAACACATGTAATGAATCTCTTACGTGAACAATCACGTACAAGGCCTATAACTCCAAAAGAAATCGAACGTATGGTTCAAATTATTCATAAGAAATTTAGTTCTATACAAATGCAGCTTAAACAATCGACGTGTGAAGCCGTAATGATCTTAAGGTCTCGCTTTTTGGACGCAAGACGCAAACGTCGTAATTTCAGTAAGCAAGCTTCCGAGATACTTAACGAATATTTCTATTCACATCTCTCTAATCCATACCCCAGTGAAGAAGCAAAAGAAGAGTTGGCTCGTAAATGCAGCATAACTGTTAGTCAAGTATCAAATTGGTTCGGTAACAAACGTATCAGATACAAGAAAAATATTGGTAAGGCACAGGAAGAAGCTAATTTATATGCAGCTAAAAAGGCAGCTGGTGCCTCTCCTTACAGTGGCACCGCTACACCAATGATGTCTCCTGCTCCACCTCAAGATTCTATGGGGTATTCAATGGCATCTGCTTATGACCAGAGTTCAGCTTATGATGCGAGCAGCTGCGGTTATGATCCTGGAATGCATCAGGAGCTGTCTCCTTAAATATAAGCTTAACACCGCCATTGAACAATAAATTACGATACACAAGTATACTATTTCATGTATACCAGCTATGTATACTAAATCATTTTTTTTTTGTATTGTGCATTATATATCTAAGATTTTATAAAAACATCTGCTGGAGCAGTCAAAATTATTTAAAATTTAAAAATAAAACAGTATTAAAACAGTATGTTAAGTACTTAATTCTCATAGTTAATCTGCTTCTTAGATCTGATGCACTTTGAAAATGTCTTGTGTATTATTTTTTCATTTGACTGACCCAGTTGGTGTTGTTAGGCTTAATATAAAGTAGGTAAGTTTTATGTTGTCTCTTTGGATTGGATAAAATAGCTAATAGTTTTATGCATTTTTCTTGTATTTTATGATAGGAAATAAATAATTATAAATTGACAATTTTATTTATTTGTTTAATAAAGTTAGTTATTCACATGTAAGTATAGACTTTTTATCATCTCAATTAGTATTGTAATTGTATCAAAATGTATTTATACGAATGTGAAGTCTATACCAGACCTGGGCAGACTTTCTTAATTCACGACTGACTTAAATTTTTTCTTAAGCTTGCAATACACCAAAAGATAAATGTTCAAGTCTTATCTAAGAAAAAAAAAGGGTAATACATGTTGTAAATCAAAGTAAGATTTTACCATACTTCTAAGAACATTTCTCTTTACAATCAATAGGTTGCGATTTTATTTATTACGAAGTCATGTTGGAATTTTGGTTTTGAAGGTATCCATTTGATTCCAAAAAAAATTTTTCAAGTTGAAAAAATTAGAAAAAGAAATATTTTTTTAAATTTTTTTAACAGCATCATCACATCCTTTGTCAAAGAACACGTAATTTTGTCCACTGTATTTTTTCCTAGAGTGCTTCAATTTTGAGCAAAATCGCTTTAAATCAGTCTGTAAGTCATTCATGTAATTCTTTCGTGTTCATGGAGAAAAATAAGCATTTTTTACTCATCATTTTTGTTTCTGTCTGACACCATTTTCGATGAAAATAATGGTAAACTTTCAAAAATGGCACATTGTTGTTCTCAATTTTGCTCCAAATGAAGCACTCTGGGAAAAAAATGCAGTGGTCTAAATTTATGTATTCTTTGTCGAAAAATGCGAAGCCGTTAAAAAAAATTTTAAAATATTTCTTTTTCTAATTTTTTCAACTTCGAAAAATTTTTTTTGGACTGGGTACGTGTTTACCCTGTTTTAGGGGTCAAATATAAATATTTTCATATAGGAGACATGCGACATTCAAAAGTAGAGGTTTCAAGTTTTAAAATGGGCCCTTCAGGCTTTTCTAAATTGTGCCAATTTTTAGACCTAGCCGGTGGTTTCACTTCAACCCTAATTGAACGGTGCATTATTTTGAGCTTATTTGTAAATCATTGGAAAAAGTCGAATGCTCCATATAATTTTTTTTTGTGTCTAAAAGTAGTATCGAAAACTGATAATTCCAAAAAAATCATTTTCAATTTTTTTCTCAACAATTTGTCCAAGTGGACAAATATATGCATAAGAATTGAAAAAACCCATGTATTTTAAATGGCAAACTTCTTGTTACAGCGAATGATTAGAATAGAGATAGGAAGTTCGTATTGGTCTTAAAATTTTCAGTTTTTTTTTTAAATTAGAATCAAATGGGCACCTGGCAAAACCGAAATTCCAACATGACTCAAATAAGAACCACCCTAATGACCCATATATTTGCCTACTGGAGCAAATTGTTGAAAAAATTTGAAAATTCAGGCATTATAGTAGAGACGAAAACCTTATTTTTTTTATTAAATTTTCTTTTCTATTTTATTTTATTATTTTTAGATACTAGGGTGAAGAATAAATTGTAAATTATGTTATTTATAAATGTAAACATTGAACAAAAACTATTTTTTTATGATGTATTTTTGTTAACTTTATGCTATTAACAATAAACAATCAATTAATCGATGCTACTTTGAGATAAAAAAAACAATTATATGGGACATTTGATTTTTTTCCAACGATTTTCATGTATATTCAAAATAATGCACAGTTCAACTAGTGTAGAAGTAGTGTAAATAGAATGTCCCACATAATTTTTGTTTACCTAAAAGTGGTATTGATGCCCATTAATACCATAAAATTAATTTTCAAATTTTTTCTCAACAATTTATCCCAGCGGTCCAAATATATACATAAGAATTGGAAAAACCGTGTATTTTAAATAGGAAACTTCTCCTGGTTACAGCGAATGATTAGAATAGAGATAGGAAGTTCGTATTGGTCTTAAAACTTTTGTTTTGTTTTTTTGATAAAATGATAATTCTTTACAGTTGTCAGTAAAAGAAGTATTTGACTTGTCATTCTGTTTGTGTTGCCAATTTTGTGAAAAATAAAATCACAGCCTATTCTAAACAGAAAAGTTTTTGAAAACATGTATTTGTTTGTGCAAAGTTTAGCATATGTTCGACAATCTCCCTAAAATAGCTCCATTATTGCTCATGCCCAGGTGCTGTTCTACGCTATGTATTCGTTTGAACATGTACTTTTAATCTCTATGGCGATAATATATTTTAATATTTTGTAGGGTGCTATCCCTAGGTCAGGCATGCCAAGTTTCATTGGACTCTCGAGTTTTGGAGAAATTACCAGAAATCGAACCTTGGTGAGCTGTTTTGTAGCTTGATTTCCCGTCATTTTTCCAAAACCCCTTGTTTCGAATCCAATAAAAGTTGCCATGTGTGATCTACTGACCTAGAGATAGTACCCTACAAAAGTTCTACTCAGCTTTTCATGATGACCTGAAATCTTGGCCGATTACAAATCCACCTATGCTTTGTTATATTTAACTGAACAAATTGCAAAATGTATTTTCGATATTTAAAAATAAACACATGATGTAGAATTTAGTTATAATAATAATGTAGTGCTCCTAGTTGTAGTACACAAGGGGGAAAACCTATAAAGTTACATACTAATACATTAGTTACGTACTTTGAAAAGCTTTATATAGTGATTCAAAGTACCAAATAAAAGCTTCAAGGACTTGATTAAAAATACAATTTGGAGTAAAAATGTTAATAAACATGTGCCCAATTCTCAAAAATAAAGGGTACCAGAAAACGTTTGCTTAGTTTGATGCTAGTATGTCAATGATTTAGAACTGAATGATGTGAATTATAATTATTGCTACTAAAAAAGGTGCTGGAAATGCTTCGAACAAAAATGTCGTATAGTCTTTGACTGATTTTCAAATGGTTTTTCGGTTAAGACAGGTTTTTTGAACTTCTACAATTGGTAAATAAGTGTTTTGGTGTAATTATTATAAAATTAATTTCTGCTTTTTAATGTTTTAGATTTTTTTTGGTGGGAATAAGATTTCTATCACAACAAAAAGACATATTTTTATAGAATTGTTGTAGAAAATGGCAAATATCTAAAATTTATTTCTTTTTGTGCTACGAATTATGTAATGAGTTTTATTTAATTTATGTACAGTTATTGACAGCTTCATTTCAGTATTTTGTACAATGTAAATGTAAGTTTATTATATTCTAATCAAGAACATTTAATTTTTCAACATTGTAATTGCCCAGACCATAAATTAGGTCAAAAAACTCAAAAACTGGCTATCATTCACTATTTTTTCAATGGTTCCTTAGCGAATGATCGCAACTGTACATGTAGTTGTGTCACATCTCTAGATCAGAAAAGTAAAAGAAAATAGGCATTTACAAAACTTCAATCAGATCAGCCATAACTTTTTCTTTTTAATAACAATGATGGAAGTATCGACCTGATAAAGCTGATTTAATTCTTGTATACATCTCATGCTTATTTAACCCCACCTGCTAATGACATTTCATGTTGAAACAGTGTTTCACAAATGTTAATACAAAAACAATCTTGATTTGTTTAATCTTCATTAAAATTGATTTGGTAGTGCATAAACTATGTCTTAAGCAGTTACTATGTACCTTTTTCGATGTTCTGTTAGCGAGTGACAAGTATATTAACCGGTTGCTCAGGCACTAGACTGATACAACATTTCCGCACGCTAACAGAACATCCAGATGGGTACTTAGTAACTGCCATTGGTCACAAATTGTGATCAATTTTATCAACCTGACTGCTCAATGACTTGCACCTGAAACTAAGTCTTGATTAATAAAATTCTCTTTACATTCCTTGATACATAAATAACTATATTAATAGTTAAATTATTAAATTAATATCAAATGTCACTACCAACTTACTAATCAAAGTTTATATGTATTATATTTTGTGACCTGAGAACCATAGGGTGTTAAGTGACATTTTTTGACTTTGGAGTTTTCTTCCAATATGGTATTTATTAAAGTCTTCTTACACCTTTATCATTTATCGGTTTGTCTGGAAACTTATTAAAATTTAATTAATCTAAGATGGTATGTCATTCTTGTTCATCTTGTGTAATATATTTATAAATCTCTCTTGCAAAATTTTAATATTATACCTAGAACCTAATGGTGTTCACAGTAATAATCCTATTATTCTTTCCAGGGACATAGGGTATTTGTATATGCTTTTCAGTTATTCTTTTCCCTCGCTATTTGGCCTTGCTGTGTAATAGTCTTGTCTGTTTCCTGTTCTGTACTTCTTCTTGTCATCCATGGGTACCCTTTCCTTTTGTACCCCTGAGGACAACTTCAAAACTTTTCTGCAGCTTTCATTTTCGTTTTTGCACTATGTATGCCCTATGTGTGCACTCCAAACACCATTTAATTCTACATACACTCCACAACAAAACTATAATACAGTTATGAAACCTTTTCGATTCAAAACACAACCTCTACAATAACAAAATATTTTGAAATATAAGAATCAGTAATATCTTAGGAATAATTTATTAGTAATTATGTGTATAATGGAAAACATGTCATAAACAGTTAATAAAAAATAATTTTAGCTCTTGCTCCCTAATGAGCGTGATAAAACTAAAGCACACTTACAGTTTAATAAATTCACCTGGCAACAACTATTCAAGAATAGTTATTTATGTAACAAGTACATAATGTAGGACATTATAGACAAGTCCAGTTTATGGCCGAGCGAGCAAGGTCTATAAAAAGGGCGAGTCTATAAGGTCCGATTATTTAAGAGTTGCATACAAAGCTTTATGTTCGATGCCTAAAATTGGCTAATTATCAAAAAAAAATCAGTTTATAAATTTGACATCTATTCTTGACAGAAGAAAATTTGACATGTAATATATAGTTGTCATACTTTATTTTACTACTACCACTTTATTTTACGAGTACAATAATAAGCCAGTTCACTGCCGCAAAACAATACAATAAACAGTACTTTATAATGCAATCGGACATAATAGCTATTTATGTAACAAGTACATAATGTAGGACTTTATAGACAAACCCAGTTTATGGCCGAGCGAGCAAGGCCTATAGAAAGGGCGAGTCTATAAGGTCCGATTATGTAAGAGTTGCATACAAAGCTTTATTTTCGATTCCTAAAAATTGGGTAATTATCAAAAAAAAATCAGTTTATAAATTTGACCACTCTAACTGTCTGCCACTTCTTTTTCCATGAAATATGTAGCTATCGGTTGGTTATAAAGGAAAGACTGATGTAAAATTTATACAGGGGACAATAATAAGTGCAAATTATGTAGATTTGTAATGAACAACTGAGGCAACTTGTGACTGGAGTTGGTGGAGAAAACTCCATACTCCAACAAGATAATGCCTTGTTCATTCGGCTAGAGTGGTGAAAGCATATTTTACTGATAATGATATCACGATTCACCATACCAAGACAAGAAGAGAACCAGATGGTGGAACGAGGGAATTAAACACATAGTAAAAGAAAAAAAAGAGGCATGGAAAAAATTCATAACAACAAGAAACGAGGTGATAAAAGAATATACAATCAGAAAAGGAACAAAGCCAAGGAGGCAGTGTAGCAAGCTAAACAAGAAACCTGGGAAGAATTTGGCAGAAAAATAGAAGAAAATTACATTGAAAACCAGAAACAGTTTTGGAATATAGTCAAAAAACTTAGAAACGAATTAGAAACATTAGAAACGAAAAAGGAGAATTACAAACCAAAACAGAGGATATATTAAACACCTGGAAGAAACTACACAAAAACCTTCAAAGAAGATAGAGATCCAGAAAACGAGTACAGAGGAAATCAAGAACAACTTGAAAGAATAGAAATAAATGAGGAGATATCACTAGACGAAGTATCACAGGCATTAAATAAAACCAAGAATGGAAAAGCAGCAGGGCCAGATGACTTAGCGTCAGAACTGCTCAAGAAAGGGGTTAGATAATTATAAACTGGCTAAAGAATATATATACACAAGCATGGGAAATGGAAACAATGCCGGAAGAGTGGGAACAGTACATAATTGTCCCAATATATAAGAAAGGAGACACTACCGAAGTAGGAAACTATAGAACAATATGCCTATCCTCAGTAGCCCTTAAAATCTACTCAAGAATACTGGAAAAACGACTAAGAAACCAAATTGAACACCGACTAGAGGAAGAACAAGGAGCCTTTAGACCTGGCAGGCAAACTCAAGACCACATCTTGAGTGTAAGAGCAACAATAGAGAAGATGATGGAGAAGAATAGAAACCTATATCTGGCTTTCCTAGATCTGAAAGCGGCCTTCTACCAAGTACCCAGACCCCATATTTGAGTAACGTTAGAAAAATTAGAAGTAACCCCTAAACTAATACAAGCCATTAAAAGTCTATACAAAAATATAAAAGCAAAAGTCAGGTTAAATGGACAAACATCGGAAGAATTCAGGCTAGAAAAGAGTATAAAGCAGGGAGACAGCCTGAGTCCCCTCTTATTTATCATATACATATGGACAACATACATAAAAAATGCAAGAGAGATCTGAGAAAAGCAACACTAGGATACCATAACCTATCGCCAATAAGAACAGAAGACCTAATATATGCCGACGACATAATAATAATGGCTACAAGTGTAAACCAACTCTCATTAAACATAAGTATATGGAAACAAACTTTAGAAGAAAACGGCATGACAATAAACTTGGATAAAAGTAAAACCCTATGCATATCAAAGGATGGAGAAGAAGAAAGAATAAGAATACAACTAGATGGAAAAGAATTAAAACAAGTACACAAATATGAATACTTCGGGACAACAATTAGCATGGATGGAAGAATAGATGAAGAAATAAAAAACAGAATAAGCAAAGCCAATAAAATATACTATCAGATAAACAACACCCTCATAGCAAAAGAACTAAGCATAAAGGCAAAAACTTATCTATATAAAACAATCTTCGCCCCAACTCTAACACACACAGCGGAATCATGGATCATCCTAGATAAACACAGATCAAAAATCACAGCTTCTGAAATAAAATACCTACGAAGAATGTTAGGGAAAACTAAACGTGGCCGAATAAGAAATAGAAATATTAGCTAAGTACTCGAAATTGAAGCATTAACTGACATGGTCGAAAAGAAACAACTGCAATGGTACGGCCACCTAAATCGAATGAACAATGAACAGAACCCAAAAAAGATATACAACATGAAATGCAGAGGAAGACGAGGAAAAGGAAGGCCTAGAATGCAATGGGAGGAAAACATAAAGACAGCCGCCGCAAAACTAAATATCAACCAAATAGGAATCCTCAGAGACCTGGCACGAGACAGAAAAAAAGTTTAGGAAATGGCTCAATACCCCAACACCGTAAGGTAAAAGGGGTGAAGATAAAGTAAGTAAGTAAGATATCACGATTTTAAAGTGACCAGTCCGATCACCTGACTTATAGAAAATTGTTGGGATGATCTTTCATAGACAATTTGAAAATGTTCGACAGTTGAAAGATGTTATTAAAAAAGAATGGAGAAGTATGTCTTTAAGACCCCCTTAAATTTTAGAGCAAATCTTGGACTCCTAAAAATATAAGCAATACAAGTTATTGAACATCTTTAAGATTTATTTTGTTAGCTATGTTCATACGAGAAATTCTACCCTTTATCTCCTCACGAAAAACAATGCCTTTGTGGAAGCATATTTACCTGAATTTAAGGAAAACTTCTAAAATTGTACTGTTCATACAAAAGTGCTCGGTTGTCACTGCAATAGGTAATAAGATTCTTCAGTTGGTACTATTAATAGCTTAAATGAGTTATTTGATTAAATGAATCTTAAATGAAACGTTTTTGCCATCCCTGGGGTTTTCACCAATATCGACCCTTTCAGTTGTCAAGCTTAATTTGTGAAACCATTTTTAAAAATTATTATAAAGGATAATGACGATGAGGATGGTAACGTTGTTGACAAAGACGACAATAGCAGCGATTCTAACTAGCGGGTCAGCCAAAAATAATTGTACCTATATTATTTCATATTTAACGTAATTACTATAATTGTTGCAGTCAATAAACTTTGCTTATCGCGGGTTTCACAATGTCGATATAGGTTTACATGCATCAATATCGGCTACAATGCAGACAACCGGGTGAGATGTGATATTATTAAACAACAGAATGCTATTATAGATGATATTGTATTGTAATCCATTTTCTTCTTAATAAATACTGGTAACCATTACTTAGTTACACGCATTGAGCGCATTCAGCAGACCTACCAGTCGCACTGGTCTGAGTCATCGGTAGTTGTTTTGCTCACCACATTTTAAATACGGTTTGTTTACATACCGCACCAGTACAATTAAAAGTGAGGTTACAACAGCGCCCTTTGACGTTTATTTTGTTGTGCTTAACAGATATTTTTACGATCTCTTCCGAAAAACCTGTTGGTATTTACAATTAGATTTAAATTATCCTCATCTAATATTAGTTGCTCCATTATTATGATTATTACAAATATCGAATTAGGTTATGTCACTCTATATTTGACAAGTAAATTTAAATATATCAACCGCTAACCAATTTTTCATCATTCAGTTAAAATCTACCGGTGAGCACGGTGTTTTCACTTTTTATTGAATATATCTTATACTCAATTATTTGAGACCCGACTCGAATAAAGACCCTCTCACATTTTAGAGCAAAAATCTAGCAAAAAAGGGGTCTTATTTTTGAGTAAATATGGTATATCTTGGGATCGGACTGAAAATCTATATGATTTGCTATCTAAACGAATGACGGAAGTCATAATAAATAAAGGAGAGTCTACCCATTATTAAAATGTATTTTCTTGAAGAGTTGTTGCTTTGTTAATTTATCAAACTGTAAGTGTACGTTACTTTTGTTATGCTCATTAAGGAGCAAGATTTAAAAACATTTTTTTATTGTACTAACTGTTTATGACATGCGTTTTCTATTATACATATAACTACTAATAAATTATTCCTAAAATGTTCTGATTTTTATTTTTCAAAATATTTTGTTATTATAGAGTAGTCGAAAGATTTTATAACTGTGCTATAGTTTTTTCGTGGAGTGTACACATTTGAGCTTTATTAATTCTAGTCGGTACGATTTTTAATGCAACATAATTTACAAACATTTTACTTCCTAAATAATTCATTTACATAATTCTATATCATTTCCGTTTATTTTAATATCCTCTTACTCTTCTAGTAGGTTGTTTATTTTATTTTGCATGTGTCATCCTGAGTGTACTAATAAACAGATATCATCTGTTATGTCTAGGTCCTCTAGAACAGTGATCGCCAAAATGGTTGATATTGATCTCCAGGGGTCGGTCGAAATAACATTGTTAGGGATCAGGGGTCGATATAAAAATATAAAAAATCTTTGTACGTGGAATGTTTAATTCGGTTAACTAAATACTTTATATATTATCTATCCCTCTTATCAAATATATAATGTAAATAAAAACAAAAAACGTATCCTTGGACGTTAAGCCAATATAATAATATACTATACTATATTATATATACAATAAACAGTGTAACTATAAAATAAACAATCTAAAAACTCACATAAGCATCTTTCTGCTTGCCCTATTATAATTATGTAATAGTAAACCAGAGGGGGGTCGATAAAAAGTCAAAAAAACTCTTGAAGGGGTCGACGATCAAAGAAGTTTGGCGATCCTTGCTCTAGAGTGTCAAAGAGATTCCATTGTATTCTTTTGCTTTGAGTTCTTGTAA
Organism: Agrypnus murinus; assembly: GCA_929113105.1. Lineage (NCBI taxonomy): Eukaryota > Metazoa > Arthropoda > Insecta > Coleoptera > Elateridae > Agrypnus > Agrypnus murinus. The sequence goes on from OV816024.1 coordinate 163,269,184, forward strand.
CATTTAAAACATTGTTGAGCATTATTAAGAAAAGCAAAAGAGACAAGTCGCATCCCTACTGCACACCATTTGTGGTTTGGAAAGCATTCAATAATATCCCTTTGTGAGCAATTCTACATTCATAATAATAGTATTTATTATAATACATAGTAATTAATTGACTAATTATAGTTTGTTTTAAAAATCTCATGGGTAATAACTGCTGTATCTGCAAAACTGCAGGCTAGAAATATACGATGTGGAATCTTAATACATGTTAATAAAAAATATGGTATATTTGTGAGTTGCTGTTTTGTAGATACTGCATTTCTGCTAAGCACAGCAGTCTAGTCAAAACTTGATTATGGTTCTTTTAACCTATATTTTCTGACTTAATCTTCAGGGTACAGAATAAAATAGAGTACATGCTTAAATCTATGTCATGTATTTGTTACCACAAAATTAATTTTAAGTGTTTATATAATACATGTTCCCTGTTTTGTGCTGTACCCTGAAAAAGACTTAAATTAAGTCGAGATATAGGGTAAAAGAACCACTATCAAGTTTTGACTATATTACCCACGAGTTTTAAAAAATATCTATTCAGAAAACTATAATTTTACATAAATGTAAACTTACGATTAATATCTACTTATTTCTTATTTAATAAGTACATATTTAAATATATATAATGTAATGTTCCAACAGTCTTTTGCTGTTTGTATACAACCATTTCTCATCTTTGCATTACATTGGTTACATGCGTTACATTGGTTTGAATTTTTACTTCCGGACAAGTTTCTTATATTTGTGAATACCTCTTTGGAATCTTTCTTATTTCCAGCTTCTTGTACTTTATGAGGTATATTTCCTACATACTTACTTTTATGTGTTCTGATTTTTTTTAGTTTTGCTGATCTTACAGTTTTCTTGCTCCTCCTCTAGTTTTTCTACACACTTCACTGATAGTTTTCTTAGTTTGAGTTTTCATGCATTTATCATATTCTAAGTAGCGTTACTTATCTATTTTTTTTGTTATTTGTAGTAGTAGTTTCTAATATTTTTGTACAAGTGTTTAAAAGTACACCTTTACATTGCTACGATACCACTTCAACTGTTCCATTATAGTGAATTTGGTTCTCATTTTCTAGGACATAATCTTGTCATCTTTTGCTTTTTATTCCTTGAAGGTCTTCAATCTCCCCTCCAATGGTTTTCCAAACTAGAACAAACAGATTGCTTGGGCCTTCCCCTAACCTCCATTCGTTCATCCTGCGAAGTCATGTAGACTTATATGAGGAAAATTGTGAATATAATTCTGTCTTCCAAAGATGGGAAGTAGAGAAACAGAGAAATACATGACAATATAATATAATATTTTGATAGATTTTTTGACTAGACAACGGGATTCCAATTCTTAAGATTAACTTTAATTTCCGAAATTGTGTTAAAAGTTTTAAAGGGGAATTTGTTTAAAACTTTAGGGACGTAATATATTGATTGGGCTGTACCATAATCATTAGTAATTCTTGGAGTTAAGTAAGCTTTTCTTTGTGCCTGATGGAGGTAATTATGTTGTGGATATACCAATATTTCTTAGTAAAACATGTTTTAAATAACTATTGAGTGTCTTAATTTAAAAAAATTAAACATACTGCTGAGAGTATTATAACAAGTATCCAATCTTGCACAATCTTCTTGAAATCTCACCGATATGTGATTCCCATTTCATATTTGAATAAAAAGTTAAACCCAGATATTTTATTTTAAGAACATAGCTTAAATATTTACAAGATTTTGCTGCAAGCAATTACTATCGTAAATAAAGTTAGGGTTTATTGGAAAACCTATCCGTTTCATAGAACTTATAAATAGAATTGATTCAGTCTTTTTTTAATTTAAACAAATTGCGTTATACAAAGATAGTTGATATCCATTTACAAATGAGCGACAGCCTGATCTACATTTTTATCAATATTAATAATAACTTTCTCAAAAATTCGGAAATTCTCAAACCATCTTAAAACCCTTCTTCTAACACCAATTTAGTCAGCAAAAAGTGTTTGTGTTGTGCTTTAGATAATGTTTCCAGTTTTTCCAATATTAAGTTATGATCTGTTCCTGCTTCTACCTTCTTCTATTTCACATACCTAGCAACAAATTAATCAATTTTCAACTTATACAAATATTGAGACAAATACGATCAATTTGATTTTTTATATGTCTATATTTGCCCTGGATATACCCATGTAATTCACAAAACTCTACAAGTAATTCCCCATTTCTCATTCCATCATTGTCTGTTCCTACTTTGGCATCATCCATTTAAATTGTCACATCTTCCTTGTGTACATTTACCATGTTTATCCTGCTACTAAATATAATTCCTATGCCTTATTGATGTTTTATTCTTTCATCTGCACCAGTATATGTAAAAGTATTTTCTCTGCCACTACGCACCATAACCTGTCTGCCTGCATTAACTCACCTAAAATTTCAATATGATAATTCTCTGTTTCTCTTATAAAATTTTCCCTCATGATATAATGTTTTAACATGGCATTGACCTACCTTTATAATTTCCTTACTGATTTGTTTTATTAACTTTCAACTTCCGCATTGGTATGCCAAGCATCTAAAGATAGACTGTAATTTATTTTCGTGTTTCTTGCAGTTGTTATTATCTAATCTATCTTTATCTGCCCTCCTTTGCTTTTTCTAGTATCTTGGGTAAGCAGGTTTTGAAATTTTTATGGCTTTTTAATGCAGCTACCTATATTATTTAGTCTTTTGATTTCAATTCCACTGTCTCTTATTTATATTTTTTTTTGATATCTTACTCTTCACTCTCGTTCTCCTATTCTGTTTTTGCGATGCTTTGTAGATTTGTTTGTATCATTTTCTCTTCTGGGCTTAACTCACTATCTACATTTCCATTTTTACCTTTCAATTTGGATTTATTTTTCATTATTTCCATCTTTTCTTCTCATTTTTCAACTTTTGCAATTACAATGGGTAGCAATGTTTTGTTTTTATTACTTGTATTGAAATGATTTTTGATCTCGCTTCCAATTTTGTTTTAAAAACTCATTACCTCTTCAATGTGCATCTTTTCAAAAAAATCTTTCAACTCTTTCATGTCAAATTTTAACTGTATAACTTATTGATTATTGTGAATTGACTAGTTGTATAACATTTGTGCTGTGAATGAAGGTTCCTGCATGCCCTTGGAGTTTATGTCTAATGCTCTGAATCACCTTGTATAGTCCTCAGTCCTATACCTTAGATTACAAGGTCCCATGATGTACCAGAATTTGACTTCAGATTTTTATTATTTCTAAACATCCAGAGTAACAGAACTATGCACTTTGAATATTTTTATTCAGGAACTTTTAGTCTGTATAGATTTTGTCATACCTATCTAATAAATTTTTGATTCCAAATTTTATACTCTATAAAACAGTTAATTTTTCTCTAAATGCCATAATAAAAACATTAGGGAGTCAAATTACTATGATCTAATTTCTTTTGTTTTAAATTATTTTAAGTAGCACATGGTACTCGATGAGTTTTATTTATGATATGTTATGTAGTGTTAGTGCGTGAACACTATAGCTACATTCAGACTGACAAATTTCTACTAAATTTTGGCAGTAGGGGAAATACTGGTTGTATGTATTATGTATTGAGACTTGGGTTGGAGATAATCTCGAATGCAAATGGTCATGGTCTGACCACATCCACTCTAGGAATTGAAAAATTTGCTTGATCCTAGATAGCTTGCACTACTTTGCTATAGGAGTTTAATAACATTTATTTGTACTAGTGATACTATAACACTAGTTCGAATCAACAACATAACTGCAATGTAAAAATATCTATAATCAAATAGGAATAAAAAATATCTATAATCAAATAGGAATAAAAAATATCTATAATCAAAATTTATCGGCTATTTTACATGCACTTGTGATGCAACATAGGGTAATCCTATGTTGCATTTGAAAATAATCCGAAGTAATATCACAAGTGCATGTAAAATAGCCGATAAATTTTGACGTTTTGTGTCACAATGTTTTGCTCAGAAATACTTCGAGTAAATTGATCCGAGAAAAAATTTCGAGACATATTTCTTTAGAGCAAGACATTTTGGCACAAAATTGTCAAAATTTAATCAGGCTATTTTATATGCACGCGGGGTATTTAGCGTGATTATTTCCTGCATAAATAGATATTGTTTGTAAATTATCTATTGGTATTTACATTAGTACAGTTAATAAAGAAATTACAATTTTTAAATATGTTTCCATTGTCTGCAAATTCACTTGTCTAAGCACCGTTGATAACGAGTTCAAAATTAGTCAGGAGCGATTAAATTTTGAGATTTCAATTTATTTCATTATTAAAGTGACATAACCATGGTAAGTATGCATTGTTGTGTATAAATAAAGGAAATAAATAAAATATTATGCACACATAGGCAACCAATTATACAGCACGTTCTTTTATACCATTTATATACCTAATTATATTGCATAGTAAATAAATAGCACTAGTTATGTTGTATTGGATAGCATATTTAAAAACTGATTTCTTCAAAAATGTCTATATATGCACTTATATTGAACATGTAGGTATCATAGGCGCTAACTTTTCAGAATTTTAATCAGGGCTGGCCAGTTTACAGGTTTACCAACACGGTCTGCATATATAAGTATTGCCAAAGGATTTACTAATTAAACTTCTGCATACAATAACAATAAAACGTAAAAAACCAAAATACTCAAATCTAATTTAGAGATTAACCTGTGCTTTTAAACAATCGTACATCTGTACCGTATAACTGTAAAATCTCCCTGAGTAAATAAAATTTTGTTTATTAGTTTAAACAGTACTGATATCCCGAAAATTAAAAAAAATTTGTTTAGTACATGTTTTAAAGAAAATCACTTAAATTAGTGCAATTTATAATAAGTGTTAATAAATGTCAGCTCAAGAGCTAACATGATTCCATAGTTCAGTTAGCTAGAGCGGGATGAAAATAACCTTGGTGATAATAAGTCATTGTCGTCCCAGGCTTGATTCTAGCCCTAAAACAGGGTAAACACGTATCCAGTTCCAAAGAAAATATTTTAAAAGTTGAAAAAATTAGAAAAAGAAATATTTTTTAAAATTTTTGAAAGTTTATCATTGTTTTCAACGAAAATGGTGTCAGATAAAAAAGTGATAAGAGTAAAAAATGCTTACTTTTACTCGATGAATACGAAAAAAAAATTACAGACCTTTTCAAAGTGATTTTGAAAATTTTCGTTGTTTTAAAAGGATTTAATTATATGTGCCGATAGATAGGCAACACCTATAAGCTTAATTTCCAAAATTGCTTTAAATCGGTCTGTAATTTTTTTTTATATTCAACGAGTAAAAATAAGCATTTTTTACTCTTATCACTTTTTTTCTATATGACGTCATTTTCATATATAATATCACAAGTGGTCTAATTTTTTCCGACAAAATTTGTCGTTTCAGATATGAGTAGCTTTGCAACGAAAACTACACGAGTCGACGCAGGAGACGAGTGTAATTTTCCAAAAGCAAAAGCTACAAATGTCTTAAACGATAAATTTTGCAAGAAAAAATTAGACCACGAGTTGTATTCGGCTTGATAATCCACCAAGCAAATTTTTATTTAGCGTGTGTAGTTAATATTAATTTAATTAAATTTGACATAAGTGGGTTTTCTTAGTGAAAAAACCACTAGTGGTATTTTCACTATAAAACTAATTTCATTGGTCCCAATTTGAAAAGTTCTGTAATTTGATTGGTTAAAAATTTTCGAGTTGGATTGTCAATGAAAAAAATGAAAAACTTTAAAAAATGGCAAATTGTTGTTCTCAATTTTGCTCGAAATTGAAGCACTCTAGGAAAAAACGTAGTGGACAAAATTGATGTATTGTTTGATGAAGAATGTGATGCCTTCTTTTTCTAATTTGCTCAACTTTAAAAAAGTTTTTTTGGAACTGGATAGGTGTTTACCCTGTTTTAGGGGTCAAATATAATTTTTTTCATATAGCAGACACGTGACATTCAAAAGTAGAGGTTTCAAGCTTTAAAGGTAATGCAGAAATTCTTTTTCAAATTCAAGGTCTCTGTTGCTATGCAAACACTTTTGTAATAAAGCTGACAATTTCATACATCTTACGGTATTAGTACAGATAATATAGTCTTTAGATTGTTTTATTGTGAAAGTAAATTGTTGATAAATAATAAAGGGGAGCTTTGGAAACTACAGAATTAACATGAACAGTATAATCTTGTTAGTATGCAATGAGACATGTTCTATTAGTTAAGTGTAAGACTAACATTTGTTAATGTTCATATTGTATAATTCACATAATGATTTTTAATAATGTCCATCGGTAAATTTTAGATTTCGATAAACCAATGAAATTCAAAATTGTGTTTAGATTCAATCAAACAGAATTTAATTACCGCAATAATTTACAGTAGTGCAAATATGAAATAATCATTAGTGAAATAAAATATCTCTCATGCATGTTGAATAGCACATATATGAATAGACCTGAACAGACACCACTGTACCTATTTACCGAGTGCAATTCAACTTGACAATTGCAAATGGGACGTTACACTGAAAATGTAGACCTCCTTCTCTTTTTGCAGTATTCCCAACTGATATCTGCACAATAATCCCATAATATGTATTCCAAAACAATGTTCGAAGAGCATGAGTAACTTTTGCAGGGTATATTTTATTGGCACTTTCCAATGTGATTAGTGATTTAGATGAAGCATCCCTTATGAAGTGTTATTGAGTAGGTACACTATTATCGAATCTAAAGGGATTCCCTTAAAAATTAAGAATTATAGGTGATTTGGACCCTTTCTAATTTCCTATACTTTTGACAAAATAAACAGGTACAGTCAGTATATATAATAATGCGGGCTGCGGCTATGCAGCGTATATCGCTATCATGCTCGTAGGTACACGTTAGAGCAACTTTGTTATGAATAGATATTGAAAATCATAATTGTAATCTGTTTTTACTTATGTTGATATGCCATTATCATTATTCAAAATGCATGTTCTGAAGTGAGACATTAGGAACGTTTCATGAAAGAAAGGGAGTGCTATGGGATGGCATTAGTGACAGTTTGCTTCTGCTCCATTTTACATTAGTTTGTTCAAAACTAAGGAAATAAAACAAACAGGTGAAACTCAATACAAAAAAAATATCATGTCTATAACAGCGTTTATTCTTTCGGTTATTTTGAATGACAGCATATTGAGATTTGGCAAACAGTATAACTATCTATCTTAATTCTGAACATTGTTCACTTTATCCCAAGTAAGGTTTCTATTTATTTTATAATTTACATAAATTCAAAATGTGTCAATTTAAAAGCAATGGTGTAGTGCTAAAAAGTACTGGAATGTTACCTACTGCCTTATATTTCTTTTGTTTTTGATAATAAACTATTCCTTACCTGATCATTTATTCACGTGATACTTCGTATAAATAAGAATAATAAATAATAAATGAGGACTTCCCTGGAATACTCTTGTAACCTCTTGACATTTTTAAAAATCAGTGATTAGAGGAATAGTGTTATACTTATGACCCAGGAGATTGATCTAAATAATTTTAACTTAGCCTTGAATCCTGTGTGTAGTTTCCTGGTAAAATCAATTTAACCAGAAGAGCCACGCAAAGAGAATAAGCAAAAGGAAAGAAAACAGAGGCAGATGATGAGAAGAGAGGCCTAAGGTAATTATTACATTTCCAAGTATTTTCTTAAGGTATGCTTAAACTTTTTATTGCTATACACTTTTGTATTTTAAGGCAATGCATTATGGTTCTACAAAGTTCTTATGGGAGTGCAACGAAGGTAATAGAGCTATTGTAGCAAGTACATTACGCTCCCCCGCACCTTATCACTCAAACAACTTTCATATCTTATCCTAGGAAAATTTTGTAAATTCGAAGACTTTAATTTTTATGTCAATGTAGACATATTTTAGCATAATTGTTATTTTTAGATTGTATTTGTGAAGATTATTGTAATTGATTGTAAAAATTAGGGTTTCCATTTAAAAAAATGTTCGCTAACTTATAACAATTACGTTAAAATGTCTCATTTAAGATAAAAATTGACATGTTTTAGGATCTTCCGAAAACATGTAATAAAAGATTTATTTCAATAGTTCCAGACAAACTCTAATATTTTATTGCTGCTTTTTTTTATAGAAAATGACTTTTTGTCATAAAATCAGTACTAAAAAAGTTTCTCATAATATAAATCTAGGAACATAGAATATAAATTTTTTATTAAAAATCGTAATCCACTTGCATTAACAGGTTCACAGTATGTTACTGGTTCAGGTGTACGGCACTTGAAACAATAAGGTAAGTAACCTATATCAAAGTGGTAGGGTTTTCATCAAGGCAACTAAACCACTAAAGCATAGAGAATTAAAGAATATCTATTGTGTACTAGGAACAAAAAATATTGTATGGTACAAGTCAAAACCAAAAGTAAATATACAAACAATTCAAAAGTTAATAATTTAAATTTTTTTTGCAAATTAACAATTTAACCGATTAAGAAACAAAGAATTTACAGTAAAAGATTTATCTAAAATTTAAGTATAATTTGAAAAAGTTGTTTTAGTTATTTCCCTGATATCGTATGGCTCCACAAATATAAGGCATTTCTTTATAATTTTTTTTAAACTATTGATTGATGTAATATCTCGCATTTCCTTGGGAAGTAAATTAAAAAAAGATAAGCAACTATATAAGCAGCTTTTTTCGAGTCCAGTAGTTTTATGTATAGGATAACGAAAAAAATCTTTTTGTCTAGTAATACGGTCGTGGTCAATTTTAAAATTTGAAAAATAATCTCTGTTTCTGTATACGTAGCAAAGACACTCATAAACATATAAACCTGGGATAGTTAGTAAATCTAGCGACCTAAAAACTCATTTACAGCTTTCACCAGGTTTCAAATTAGCTAAGGTTCTCACTGCTCTCTTTTGCAGTACGAAGATAGTTTAACTATGTGCACCACCCCAGAACACAATTCCATAAATTAAAAGTGAATAGAAATGGCCATAATAAGCAGTTATCAGTGTGTTATGATTAACCACTTTTTTCAATTCTTTCAAGAAATAATGAATTTTACTGAGTTGACCACAGAGCCGTTGTACATGCTCCAACCATTTCATGTGTTCATCTATTATGACCACTAAGAATTTGGTTTTTGATGTAAGTTCAATGATGCTGTTGTTTATATCAATTTTTCTTGTATAAGCAGTTTCATTTCGATTGTGTCTAAATAATACACATTGAGTTTTATTTGTATTCATTACTAAAGTATTCTCCTCGAACCATTTAGTAACGGTTGAAATAGCAGACATTGTTTTATCCTTTATTTCGTTATAATCTTTCCCAAAAACTAACACAGTCGTATCATCAGCATAGTTTGTTAATGTCACTGAATGATCATTTAAAGTTGTTGACAGATCATTTATGTATAGTAAAAACAAAATTGGAGCAAGTGTACACTGCCCTGTGGGACCCCTAAAGTAATAGGTTTTGAATTTGAAAAATCCTCAGCTGAATTTGCTGTAATACTTACTTTTTGACAGCGGTTACTTAAATAAGACTGAAACCAATTGTAGGCCATTCCTCGGATTCCCATTTTTTCCATTTTATTCAGTAAAGTCTGGTGGTGCACACAGTCAAACGCCTGGGATAGGTCTAAAAAAACCCCAAGTGCAATATTTCCCCTATCAAGAATCTCTCGTACAAAAGTGAAAACAGCAGTAGTAATAGACTTTGTTTTCTGATATCCATGTTGGTTCGGTGCAATAATATTTTTGCGTTCAAAAAATACTTTTTTCAACATTACATTACTTATACCATCATCTCCACTGGAGTATTTGTTTTTTAGACAAGCAATTATTTCAATAATTTCGGCTTCGTTTACTTCAGTTACATTACATAAATAGAATCTGGTATATTACTTACGTGGGAGCCATGGTAGCTCAGTGGGTATGGCACTTGACTACCAATCTTAAGGTCCTAGGTTCGAATCCCAGGAATAATACATTGGAATTTTAAAAATATCCAAGGCTTCCAGGTCGACTCAGCCTGTGAAAATGAGTACCTGGGAAATCATTTCCTGGGGTAATAATAGGCGGTCGGTGCGTAAAGCTAGCCACTTTACCACCCTTGAGTACCGAACGGCTCAAGAATAGTAGCCTACCCTGCTATACCCCAATGGGCCTTCATGGCCTGTGAAAGGGGACTATTATTATTATATATTATTATATTACTTACGTGATTAAGATTAGTGTTTACTGGGATTGTGCCGACAAGTTTCTTTGCTGCAGTTACAAAAAAGTCATTAAAAATACTAGAAGCCTCAGATGGAGAAAGAACTACTTCATCGTTTGATTTAATCCCACTGAAACTTTCATTTTTTGATTTTTGATGCCCTTTTCTGTATGTATTATGTTCCATATAGTCTTTGTTTTATTATTAGACTGAAAAATTTGATTGTCATAGTAGTTCTTTTTTTCTTGTAAAAGAAGTTTAGAATAAAAACCCTTCTATTCACACATATAACACACATAATGTGATTTACATGCATAAGTATAAGTCTTAATAGTAAAAAGGTGTTATTTGTACAAGTAAAGCGATTCTTTTTATCATATAATAGCATAATAGTGTCTAATCTTTTCTGCAACTTTCAGAGAAATTACTATAAGAATATATTAGGTTAAGGTTTGTATTAACAAATATCTATAACTTCTAATATATCATATTAACTTCTAAATACTATATACTTTGTACCTTCTCCAATGCCTCTATATCCTTCACATTTCACATAGTAAGAATTCCATATTGTATGTGCACATTCTAATCTTGGCGTGATGAAACTTGTATAATTTTAAACTCATGTCTAGAGATTTATTCTTGAATGCTCTTTGAATTAAATAAATGAAAGAGCTGTTTTTACAATTGTATTTGCATGAATTTCCCATTTTAAATCTTTACTGATAACAACAAGATTTTTTTGTTGATTGACATGCTGTAGTTCCATGTTGTCTAAATTATATGATTGGCTGTTACTTGGTCCAATATTTAGTACTGTACATTTATCCACATTTAGTTTCATTTTCCAAGTAACTGTCTATTATCTTCAAGTCATCATTCAGCTCTATAGTGAAGTAATCTTAGGTTTTTATCTTGGAACCAGTTGAAACTACTCAGATTTTCATGATTCTTTTTTTAAAATCTTGTAAATATAAAATACTAAAACTTTTATAACTTAGAAAGTGATGTTCAGATCAGGAAGTGCGCTGAAACTCGAAAAACCTAAAAATTTTCCAAGTGGTCCAGTACTGGTTGCTCGACCATCCCAGAACAGATTTTTTGTGTGTTGTCACGTCTATGTAGTGGTAGTTCAAAACCACTATTAATTTACTTTCATTCATGTTGGTTTAAATACGGCAGCCATATTTGTTTCGTGGTGCACGACGTTTCTTGCAGTTTTCTATGTAAACAAAGATCTCGATATCTCAAGAACGGATGGTCGTAGAGACGTGTGGTAAAAACCGTTGTATGGTTCACAGTTCGATCTAAATTTTTTGTTATAAGCATAGGTTCTGTAAGATGCTTTTTTATGGGTGCAATTTCAGCCAGAAGTTTAACACCTTTTTCTGCAAAACTTCCGCTTTTTAGAGTGCCACATTTTCAGGAAAAGGTGTGGTTTCAGGGTTCATTTTTTTAAGAAGGTACACAATTAGGAATAGTTTATGTTTAAAATACTTGACATCTGAAACTTCACTATGTTGGTAATTATGGGCTTTTGAAATTCTTGATTTCTTCATTTTTGGGCAAGATTGGTCCTCAATATCTCTGATTGGCATGCATGGATTTTTTTTTTAAGTCATGGAAAATGACTGATGAACTTTCGTTCTAAAAGAACTTTTCGCTTTATACTTTATGAAATTTGTGATAACAGATTGTAATCTCTTTTAAAAAAAGTATTTATAATGCACCTCAGATATATGGATAAATTGGAAAATTCAGACTTATTTCAAACATCTTTTCCATAATTAAAAAGAAGGCAAGGACAACAGAATAACACATATACTACTACGAGCTATTAACCATTAATTTTTGAGTTAATAAATAATAACCACAATCTTATGTAATCTTATAAAAATAGTTTGGTAACATTGTTTTTTATGTTCAAATAATTTCTAAGGGAAGTATGGCTTCCATGGCCTGCACACCTCCGATAGATGGAATGTTATCACGTCCAGGACTGGAATCTGTCTTCAGATCATTAATTCATTAATTACAGATCATTATAGAGATATTTTCTGCTGTAACAGCTATAGTTTTAAGGGATTAAGTCAATTTTGTTTGCAATGGCAACATTGGTAATGTCATTTACATTCTCTTCAGCAAAAACTTCATGAAATTGTTCAGCAAATTTTTCTCCAGCTTGTAAGTAACTGTTTATAGCATCTTTTCATGTGTTTTGAGTGACTTTGGGATTTTATGTGATTTTTATGTACAGTTGTGATGATTAGCTAAGGAACGATGAAAAAATAGTGATAACCATTTTTCAGTTTTCAGTACCTGATTTATGAACTGGGCAATTACAATGTTAACAAATGAAATGTTTTTGAATGCCATATAATAAACTTACATTAACATTACACAGAAAAACTGGAAAATCGGCGGTTATGGTTTTTTCATCGTTCCTTAGCGAATGATCGTAACTGTACCTTGAAGAATTTTTTTGAAGAGTCAGCTGTTGCTATATTGTTTTCATAAGTTATTCTTGAATCATCAATAATTTTTTTAATTTATAATTTTGTATTCTGTATATAATGTAGTCCTGTTCACTTGATTGATTTATTTTTTTTTGGGCGAGGAATCAGGATGGCAGAGCATCCTTCGTACCTCATGGCACCGATTGCTATGATCATTTGGCCGACCCTACTAGAATTTAGCTGAATCTGAGGGAATTCCATCCTAGTAGCATTGCATTGATATTGGACCTACAGTTTTACTACCTATACAAGAAGAAGGCATGTTTTTTAATTTTTCTCCGCTATGAATACCAGCTCGGCCAGGGATCGAGCCTGCGACCCTTGGATTATGAAGCAAACATGCAAACCACTAATCCACTGAGGCTGGCTGTTCACTTGATGTTCTTCAGTATTTGTCCCAAAGTATACGTTTTCATTTAATTTCTTTGAAAATTGTTTCATTTCAACATGGTTTTTCTGGATTATGTTTGGAAACTTTTAATACTATCAAGACACCTATAGCATTGTTGATTATTCCATACCATTCCTCAAGACTTGATTGTCTAGTATGACTCGTGGTAAAAATCTTACTGTTGTAAAAACCTATAAATTTCCAAATAATTTACATTGGAATATTAATTGTGACAAGACAAAAGAATTAGAGGTTTGTGATTTTCATATGAATTTCTATTCTAGCGCTGCTTGGGTATTTAGGGCTTTTGGTTATTTAACTATTGTGCGATGCGCTGCGTAAATTTAAATTATTTTTAAAGCTTTTGAGTGTTTGTAGTGTATTAAGAATTGAATGATGTCACATGAGGAGGGGGTTTCAACAAATATTTCAAGGGCATTAGCGGTAAAGGGAATGGGAGGTAGGTTGTGTTGGATGATGTTTTTGAACTCTTTATATCATAGGGAATGTATTCCATTTGTGGGGACTTTTGGTGAATTTCTTTTATTCGGTCACTGCAAAGGTATAACCAGGGATGACTTTTTCTTTTGAATAAAAACTAGTACATAGTAGAAATTATACATGGTTTAGATTATTTTTATTTTTTCCAATCCTTCAAAATTGATGCAGTAGCTAGGAATACTGAAACAAAGCTTTTTAACCCGGAACAAAAACAACAGAGCCCCTATTTTCTTACTCTAAATTATTCTGAATACTTGCAATAAAGCTCGTAAATTTCTTACTGGACACAAAATACGATACTTACTGTATATAAAATGCTCCAACTTTCTTTAAGACATCTTTTCACAAATTATAGCTCAGGATGTAGGTATTGATTTCCATAACACACAGATTATAAGGAAAAGTAGTTTTTTTAAAAGTTACAAAAAAGAATGGGAGCCAGTTATTTGAAATTATTCTAACACACTCCCAAATAACAAAGGGCTAGATTAAGTTGATTAAAGGTTAAAAAAGAAGAGAAACTAATTAAAATTAGTTTGATTAACGTTAACACAAATTAAATTATTAAATAATTTCAATTAATGCTAAGTCCATTATCAATATGGTAAAGTTTAATTTATAAATTCATTTATTCAAAAATAAAAATATCCAATTATCTCCAATGACAATACTAAAATTTTGATGGTAATAATTTTAATAATAATATATATTATGTAATTAGGAGATCAAGCAATACTTTAAATCCAAGAAGATGTATAACGCCGAGGCGTTATAACATCTTTGAGGATTTAAAGAAGCTTGATCTCCGTATTGCACAAGTTGTTTTATTTTATTTCGTATTTCAATCCTAATTTCTCCCTTTTAAAATCCATCTGAATTTATTGTATAAAGAAGCAAGTTGCCTTGTCTGTGTCATCATACGAGTAACTAAGGAGATAAAAAGCAGCATGCATGTGGCTATAATGCAACATCAAATTATTTACGTTGCCAACAACAACGGAGATCAAGAACGTCTTGAACTCCGGTATCTTTGACAACGGAGATCAAGATATACTTTATATTACTAATGGTGGTATATAAAGAATTGTTTGAAATACGAAATGAAATAAAAATAAAAAACCTTGATAAGAATTCTTATTCAAGGACTAAAATACGTCAAATTACAAAAACATTTGATGAAACAAAAAACATTACAAATAAATTTCACAGTTACATAAACTTACTTTTTTATCAAACAAAAATCCTTAATATCTTTGATGCGGAAGTAGAATTTTACAATTCTTCAAAATGTCACAAAACACCTCACAATAAAAGGCCTTATTCACTAAACTTTAAAACTTTGAATGTTGGTAAAGATGAACTGAAATTTCTTGAATGAAGTTACTAAAATTATTTCTATAATAATTCGGCACTAAATCACCATAATAAAATTCTTAAACTACAGTAATTCTAGTAATTTAATTATGAATTTCAAATTTTATCAATAACTGAAATTCGTTATTAGAAGGCTATACTTTCAAATACTTGAAATTCTTAAATTATTAACTAATAATCTTCTAAATTATTCTTTAATGCGTTAATCGAGAAACAAACTTTAAAATTTAATAATAGATTGAATTTTCACTAGAACTTTTAACGAACGGGAATGGGATTTGGTTAATTTTATTAACACAAAACTAAAACGGTAGGTTGAAGCCAATAAGCTTCCTGTATTAAGCGAAGAAACGCAAAACGGTAATCACACAACTTAATTAACTTTATTCGATAATAACGCGAGAACTAGAATACTGGGATAAACCCGCTAACTTGAGGTAGACCCCCATTGTCCGAACGGACACCACTTTAGGGTACGAGATCCGCTGTCCGAATTGAGGAGACTTACTGTTAACTAAAACTATTTCACGGTGGTATTGATTTTTTGAAGAGGACGAAACTTTAAACAATCCAATAGAGAAATGGCGGGATTTTTGTTAGCCAATAGAATATATTTACGTCATTCCCTTTTGAATTTATTCACACAAAACTGAAGCCTCCACACATGGTGTTGGCAACTCGTTCGAGAAAATTCCCTTTGGCGGTAAATTATTTACTAAAGAAATCATAACTTTCATACATATTTGACTATAGGGAGATTTTTGTTAACTCCAATATTAGATCTTAACCTTTATAAGCTCGGAATAAAACTTTTAACACTGAAGGCGGTGCTTTTAAAAGGAAATCTGCAGATTTTTCTAGAAATAAACTTTATCGATCTGGGAATGTTTCTTTTAAATGGCCCTTGATATTTTAACGAACTTATTTTATGCAAAATACCAACGTATTTTTAAATCAAGAAGAACTATACATTAATATGCAGAACCGCACTAAGGGTTTTCTTTATCATTTATGCAAATAAAATTGCCTTTTTCGGAAGTTCAAAAAATGAACCGTTACAATACATAAGTATCCAATATCTTCACAAGAACTATCTATGTGCAAAATTTCATCAAGATCGACACGGTAGACTCCCAAAGTGTCGTTAATGGATTCTATGAAAATCTACTTAAACGCAATATAGTGCCAAGTCTTCCAAATTACTTACCGTTGCGAGTGTACTCGATAATGCAAATAAATCAATGGTTTTATATATATAAACAACAAAAAACATGCTTTATTAAAAAAGATATTTCTACATTAATAATTAATTAGATTAATAATTATAATTATTAATAATAATTATAATAAATAATAGGAGTAATAATTTATTACACATATCAAATTAAATTTACAATTTAAAATACTGTTAACTTCTTTTTATCATTTCTTGATCTTTGTTCATGAGAAATATTTATAGCTTTATCCTTAAGGTTTTGTAATTCATGTTGTTTCACTTTTAGTTTGTCTCTTAAGCTCTTATTCATTTGCGAATTAGTATCAGAATGCCTCTTGAGTGATTCTGTTATTTTATATACTTCTCTTTCATATTTTTTAATATCTTCATCTATTTTTAAACTTGCAACATTCAAATTTCTAGAAGATTCCTTTTTTATGTCTAATCTGTGTTTGCTTTTTGATATTGCAGTAGATTCTTCATCATTTTTATTAGACAAAGTTTTATTTAAAAAGTTAAAAATATTAACCTTTTTCTTTTCTCTTTCGTAAGCCTTTATATTTTGCTGTTCTTGTTTCTTTTGCAGTCTTTTTAATTTCTTTTCAACGTTGAATAAATCTTTATCGCCTCCAGCTTTTTCTCTTAAATGCATGCAGTGATCTAGAAAGATATTGACCATTTTGCCATTATTAAATGTTGCATTAAAATTAGCAATAAAACAATAACTACTTACCCAAGGATTTTCCTGCTGGCAATATTACTGCTGAGACTGGTTCAGTTCTACCATCACTAAAGCGACCCAGTCCTGTTCCAACTATGTAACCCATTTTTTGCATAATTTTTGAACCAACTCCCTACAAAAAAGATAACCCATTAGAACAACATAATTTTGAGGATGAAAAGGAAAAAGTGGACGATTTTAATTAATTTCATTAAATTCTAAAATTTGGAATGTTAAAACTGTTTGATAAAATTTTACAATAAAAATAAAAAAACTTACTGTTGTGTGCTTTTCCCAATCGCCCAGTGCTTGTGTAGTAGGAATGTTTATTAAACTCATATTAATAATATCTTCTCTATCACTATCACTTTCATCTGAGGAATTATATTCATCATTATCATCTGAATCACTATGGAGCGGCAATATATCATGGAGTTCCAGGTCTAATTCTTTATTATCAGAATCAAATTTTACCAGATACTTTTCTTTAAACAATCTCTTAATTGTTGCTCTACCCCAAAGTTTATTATTTTGCTTAGCTAAAACTTTACTGCCAATTATGAGGGAATCATAGTTTGGCTCAATATATTCTTGTAAACTTGAAAACAAAACAACTTCACCATGGGAATATTTGCATTTGTCATCGGTGAATTTACAATTGGTATCCATAAGATAAGGGCAAGGTAACATTTCCTCATGTGTAGGGTTAATGAACAGCACCTTTATCTTTAAATAAAAACATAAGTGTATACTGCCATTCTATAATCAAATATATCGACGGCGTCAGTGCAATACCTCATAAGTACCAAAGCCATAACTGTTCAGACGAAGCAAAAAATGATTATACAAGCCATACTACAAAAGCCATTATGAGGTATTAGTAGAGTTTGCAAACTTAAAAAACGCATCTAGAAATCAAGTCCGTGGTACTTTGAAAGGTAAAAAGGTATCGAGTACGTTATCGGATGCTATTTGGGGTGTATATCAATCCCCTAAATTCGTCTGGCAGTATCGGTGTCCAACACCCCCCCGGGGGGAAAAAACTGAGCTGGAGAAAAACGGCTATATTAAAATAAATACGATCTCTAAAGTATTAAGCGAGTTAGAGCTAATTTTCACTCAAGAATTATCATTAAATAAACGGAGGGATACTCACTAGATTAGCTTCTAACTCCCTTATTATGCGTATTTCAATTTCTGCAAACATAGAAAGATGTTTATATCATGATAACTTTTGGACGACACAAGATATCAAAAAAGTTCAAAAAATACGTGTTATTAGTTCGAGATTTTACAATCCAACGCTTTTTGAAACTTTGAAATTGGCTAGACAGTAACGAAGATATGACCAATTTATCCCAACAATGTATAAATTACCGCTGAGCAGCGATCGTTCTATCTCTATTTTCACCCGTCTTCCGTCTCATTCTAACGCACTGCTCTTACCAGGTTCGTAAGTACATGCAACTGTTAGCACAATATTGGAGTTACAAATGCAGGTGATTTAGCATTTTGTTGAAAAAAATTATAAAATTCTTACTGTTTTTGTAAATACGACATTAACCTTAACACGGAGAGTTCTTCAAGTTCTATAACAGACGATGAACTATTACATACATTTAAATTTCTTTAAATTTATAAAAAAACAGATATGCAGTTATAAAAGATATGTTGTGTGTGTGTAAAACGGGCGAGAAACTTCAGGAATCCACTGCAAGAACTGCGGAAACTATTCAAAGGTCAGTGAAAATGAGATTAGATAAATATGCCATAAAGTCATAATAGAGAATTAAGAGAGCTTCTTGATATAACACACAATTCAAGTTTACCCGCATATATAAAATATTTCCACTATGAACTTAAATGTACATAGTAGTCAAAATATATAATAACAAAACTGAATACAAAGGTTATTCTGAAAACCACTATGTTATAGTAATACAATACTTGTACAAACGTAATTACTGTATATTTTACATGATTCAGATATCTCGACACCTAAGCATGGCTGTCCACAATGTAGTATTGTCTGAATTGTCAGTTATTTTGTTGAAACCAGTCTATTGAGGTACAATCTGTGAACTCAATTTTGAACTCTACTTAAAATCCACATCAAATTATTTGTATCAGTAGGTATTGACTATTCTTGATTTTTAGGCAAATAACTAATTTTGCGTTTCGTTCGCAATGTGGCAAAGGTATTCTAGTCTTGGTATACTGAGAGTTTGACAAGGAATGGAAGTTTTGAGGCACAAGTAGGCGCTATTGTAATTCCTACAGATAATTCGTTTTCTGGACATTGCTGAAAAGCTACCATCTGATTTGCATGAAAGGTATTGCAACCGTTGATAGTTCCCTTTAACACGTCTACATTGTAATAATGTCCTGAGCAATGCTTAAACTTCTGATTTCTTTAATCACACAAAAGCAAACTTAGCAAATTCAATAGCGATGAAGGAATTTCTTTTTCATGTTATCTTCATTGGTAACTGCTAAAATATCAGCATCTTCCACATCTTGAAGGTAAATAAAGTACACTTTGCACCATAGGTCTACACAAAGTTCAAATCTTTTCATTTCCATTTCCACCTCGTTATAAATATTGTTTTGTGGTTGTGGGTAGATTAAAGTAGCTTCATTATTTTTATAAGATCTGAAAAATACAACGTATTTTCAGTTTCCGTAGAAAATACTACGGGTTCAAGTTACCACCCAGTAGGACATATCGGTATTAAATTGTAACTGAATTATACACTTTTCTTTGGCTACGTCTTGTTTTATTTCCCCAACAATCCTTTCCCAAACCTCGCCACAATGTATCCCTTTGGTTATCAGAATAATCTTTGTGTTCAGTTTTGTTATTAAATATTTTGACTACTATGTACATTTAATTTCATAGTGGAAATATCTTATATATGCGCGTAAACGAGGAATAACAGTTTTTTCCTCATTAATTTACTTGAATTGTGTGTTAAATCAAGAAGCTCTATTAATTCTCTATTATGACTCTGCATATCTAATCTCATTTTCACTGACCTTTGAATAGTTTCCGCAGTTCTTGCAGTGGATTCCTGAAGTTTCCCGTTCGTTTTACACAACACATTTTTTTATTAGTTTAAGAACTTATAAACATAATGAAAAATTATCATCTCTGACTGGGATGATCCCAGTCAGAAATGATAATTTTTCATTACGTTTATAAGTTCTTAAACCAATTTGCAGTATTTCTGTGATTATCACAATTAATTTTCATTTACTAACATTTTTTTATAACTGCGTATCTGTTTCTTTTTTTATAAATTTAAAGAAATTTAAATGTATGTAATAGTTCATCGTCTGTTATAGAATAACTTGAAGAACTCTCAGTGTTAAGGTTAATGTCGTATTTACAAAAACATTAAGAGTTTTATAATTTTTTTTTTCAAAATGTTAAATCACTTGCATTTGTAACTCCAATATTGTGCTAATAGTTGTATGTACTTACAAACCTGGTAAGAGCAGTGCGTTACAATGAGACGGAACACGGGTGAAAATAGAGATAGAACAATCGCTGCTCAGCGGTAATTTATACATTTTCGGAATAAATTGGTCATATCTTCGTTACTGTCTAGCCAATTGCAAAGTTTCAAAAAGCGTTGGATTGTAAAATCTCGAACTAACAACAGTTATTTTCTGAACTTTTTTGATATCTTGTGTCGTCGAAAAGATATCACGATATAAACATCTTTCTATGTTTGCAGAAATTGAAATACGCATAATAAGGGAGTTAGAAGCTAATCTAGTGGGTATCCTTCCGTTTATCTAATGATAATTTTTGAGTGAAAATTAGCTCTAACTCGTTTAATACTTTAAAGATCGTATTTATTTTAATATAGCCGGATAGCAAATAAAGTATTCTAGGTTTGCTGTTTTTTCAGTTTTTCCCGCCCGGGGGGGTGTTGGACACCGACATCGCCAGACGAATTTAGGAGATTGATATACACCCTAAATAGCATCTGATAACGTACTCGATACCTTTTTACCTTTCAATTTACCACGGACAACAAAATCCGCTTTCAGATTTACTCTACTATATTGCTTTCTGTAAGTTTAAGCTTTTGATTGGTTTATTTGCTGTTCTAATATTCTAAGACTGTACCCTGTTGAAATAGTTTAATCATGAAATTATTCTTTGATCATGCTACCTGGGATTTTTTTTTTGTTCATATGTGCATTCTGTTATCTTACAGTATTATTATTGTTATTTGAAATAGAAATTAGAATATTAATTTAAATTGTCCTAATTAAGCCTGTGCTATTTAAGGAAGGGACCGTAAGTGTAGTAATATTAATTTCTTGTAAAATATCTAAATTCATTGTTCACAGGTATTTCAAGTTTTACATGTAATTACGTGCAGTGTAATTAAACAGATGTACTGTGGACACACGTAATTTTATTGGAGTTTTATCAATATAGAATCTTAAAAAACTCGTATACTGTTGAATCGGTTCCCCATTTTTTTCACATCCTTGAAATACGATCTAAAAAGTAATAGACGTAATCTAACACTTGAATATGGGCAGGAAAAGTCAGAAAAAGCTACGAAAGTCTGATTCAAGCAAATTCAAGAATGACTGTATCCTTTGTAATGAGCTTAATAATGATGAAATGGTACAATGTGATAATCGCAAATGTAATGCTTGGTGCCATCTCAAGTGCGTTAACCTGACCGAAGAACAAGCATTGGTATTGTAATCAATGCATTGTTGCTCAGAGAACACACGTATTAAATAGTTCATCAATGGAGGGTGTCCTTAGCTTTCAAGACACGTCAACATCAATAAGCTCAGAAAACGAGAGAATGCAATTAACACGAAAGCCTTTGAACCAGCTCTCCAAATGTCCTTCACCTCCGCTGATTCCAAAACCATCATCAACATCTTCAGTTAAATCGAACTCTTTTAAATGTAACCCGGTGAATCAGTTAATGAGAGAAAGACTAGAAAACTTGCGACAGCAGCGTGAATTGTTGCAACAGGAAAGCAAACTTATCAACGATGCCCTTCAAATGACGCTCACTGACGCAACTCCAAGCCAAGGCTGACAAAGCGACCCGAAAGAAAGAGAATACCTTTATGAACAAGAACCTCCACTGCATGATAACTATGAAGAATTACCTAAAAAGGAACAGCCTACCAATAACGTCTCACAGTTGTTTGTAAATCCTGTTAATATACATCAATGGTCTGCTAGGCAAGCAATTGGTCGAGAGCTACCCGTATTTAGTAGTAGACCAGAGGAATGGCCGGCATTCATAGCTGCGTTTAAACATTCTACTGAGGCATGTGGGTTTAGCGATCTGACAACATTCATTAATTGGTTGGATCAGTTAGTGGACAAGATTTGTCTTGTCAATCCAACATTAAGTCTAGCCTCAACATATTCTCATTAGAACAAGGCAACAGACAAATCGTTCAAGAATGTTGGTCAGTATCAAAAGAAAAATGTGCACGTGAACACTCATACAGCAACAAATACTAAAACTGTGGATGATATTAAATGCGGTGCCTGTACTTCATCATGCCAATCACTAGAAGATTGTCAGAAGTTTAGTGGTATGAGCCATGACCAGAAATGGGACGTTTTAAAGAGTAATGGTATTTGTAAGAAGTGCCTGAAGAAGCATTTTATGAAGCCACCATATAAATGTGGAGCTGGTCCAAGATGTAACGTTAGTGGCTGTAAATGCGGTCATCACCCGTTAATGCATATTAACAGAGAGGTAACGGGTATCCCTAAAGAAACCACAATTGAAATTGCCAGTACTCATCAGTCGAATCAAGATGATTTACGTTTTCGGTACATGGTAGTAAAAATAAGAAATGGTGCAGTAGCCATGCAAATAGGTGTTTTCCTTGATGAAGGATCGACTGGTACGTTTATAGAAGAGAGTCTTGCACGTGAATTGGAAGTAGTTGGCCCCACATCAGTGCTTTGCATATGGTACACCAATGACAATCACCATACGGAAGAGAATTCAATGCGAGTTTCATTTAAGATAGCTGGTCTTCATGATAACGCTCGCGAATACGATTTAGAAGGAGTACAAACTGTTAAAACATTGAGTCTCGTTTCACAGTCGGTGAACTACCAGTCGTTAGCTGAAAAATATCCGTATTTGAAAGGCCTCCCAGTCCGATCATATCAATTTGTTAAACCTCGCATGTTAATTGGCTTAAATAATTGGAACATCTGCATACCTACAAAAATTAGGATGCGCGACAAAGGTGAACCAATAGCAGCACAATGTGCTTTAGATTGGATGGTTTTTGCTGTCACACAAGACAGTAAAAATCAAAACATTCATTACTGCAATCATATTGATCAAGATCCTACTCTTCAACGAGATGATCGACTCCATGAAATTATGAAGAATTTCTTCTCCATTGAAAGTCTCGGTATTAAGGTTCCACCTGATAACATAGCTTCCAGGGAAGAACGCCGAGCACTCCATATTATGCAGAGCACGACTGTATGTAAAGGTGATAGATACGAAATTGGATTATTATGGAAACATGATGATATAAGGTTGCCTGACAGTCGTCCGATGGCTCTCAGACATATGTATTGTTTGGAAGCACGTTTAGCACGTGATGAAGAATTGGCTTTAGCAGTTCGGCAGCACGTACAAGGTTTCATCGATAAAGGCTATGTATGTAAATTGTCTCCCGAAGAAGTAGTAGCTTCTCACCCTCGTAAATGGTATTTGCCTGTTTTCCCTCTACTCAATCCAAATAAGCCAGGGAAAGTAAGAATGGTGTTTGATGCAGCAGCACCAGTTAACGGCACATCGCTTAATTCTACGCTACTTACAGGCCCAGACATAACTTCGTCCTTGATTGGCGTATTGTTGAGATTTTGAGAAGGTAAGGTGGGAATTACTGGAGACATAAGAGAAATGTTTTTACAAGTACGAATTAAGCCTGAAGATCAATTCAGCCAATTATTCCTTTACCGGGAAGACCAAACAACTGAGCCTGACACATACGTGCTTCAGGTTATGACATTTGGTGCTACTTGCTCTCCAGCATGTGCACAATTCGTCAAAAATTTAAATGCAAAAAAATTTGAAGCATCACATCCACGAGCGGTAGAAGCAATCATCAACAATCATTACGTCGACGACTTGCTTGACAGCACAGATAGCGTGGGTGATGCAGTAAAACTAGCTTCACAGATCAAATTCATTCATGCTCGAGCCGGATTCGAGATATGGGGTTGGAAGTCGAATTCTTCGGAAGTAATGGAAAGACCAAGATAAGGTCAATATGCACTTCGACAACGGCAACGAAGACGAAGCTGAAAAGGTACTAGGTATGTGGTGGTGCCGAAGATCAGATAGCTTCGTGTACTCACTAATATTCAATAAGGGAAAAGGTGCAGTTCTCAATGGCGAACGCAGACCTACAAAGAGAGAAGTTTTGCGAGTTTTAATGTCGCTATACGATCCTTTAGGACTTATTATCCACTACACGAGTCTGTTGAAAGTTTTGTTGCAAGACATTTGGCGTTCCAAAATATCATGGGACGACGAAATTGAAGATGAACATTATGAAGGGTGGCAGCTGTGGATCGGCGTATTAAAACAAGTTGAAGAAGTTAAGATTGAGCTGCTATTTAAAGTCAATTTATAATTGGAAAGATGCCAACGTACAACTCCATGTATTCGTTGACGCAAGTAAGTATTGCAGCGGCATATTTACGTATACAATCGAGATCAACAGTCGAACGCTCAATCGTAATGGAGTAAAGTCGCGTAGCGCCAATTAAGCCACTATCGATACCTAGACTTGAACTGGTCGCCGCTGTGATAGGAGCTCGAATTAGCAAGACAATAATCGAGGCACTGACCATTCGACCAATGAAAGTCTTATACTGGACTGACTCGAAAACAGTTCTTTATTGGCTATGGTCAGATGCAAGAAAACTCAAAGGTCAGTTTGTACAGTTTAGGATTGCAGAAATCCAAGATACTACAGTTGTGGCAAACTGGCGTTACGTCCCTACAAAATATAATGTAGCGGATGATGCTATAAAATGGACTAATTCTCTGAAACTCGACTCGAACGATTGTTGGTTTAAAGGACCTACATTTTTGTATAATAATGAAGATCAATGGCCACTAGATAGCACTTTAAGCGAACCAACTCAAGATATTTTTGTTGCAGTTCACAGAAGTGTGTCTCCGATAGTTAATTATAGGTACTTTTCCAAATAGTACCGGTTAGTACGAGCGATAGCTAACTTCCGTCGTTACATCGCAAAACTAAGGGCTAGAATAAATCCAACAACTAGAGATATTAAAATGAACCCATTGTCCTCGGAAGAATTAGATATTGCCCAAAAGACTTTAATTAAGCTAATTCAATGATAGTAGTATTTATCACTTGTCACCAACGCTGATCAATGGAATCTTGAGAATCCGAGGAAGAATTGGTACAGTATTAAAACGATCACCTTATGCACAGTATACAGTTGAACCAGACATAAGTGAAACTGTCACGACTCCAATTATTTTACCGACTGATCATTATGCAACGGAATTACTAGTTAGGATGTATCATGAAAAGCACTTGCATCTTCATCATGAAACTGTATTTAACGAGGTACGGCAACTATATTACATTTCCAGATTGAGGCAAGTAATCAAAAGAGTGCGTCGCAATTGTCACAAGTGTAAATTGATGACTGCGAAGCCAAATCCACCAGAAATGGGAAATTTACCACAAGCGCATCTAGCACCCTACACCCTACCGTTTACTTATACTGGTGTAGATTGCATGGGTCCTGTTGAAGTCGTGGTTGGTCGTAGACGTGAGAAACGACGGATTTTATTGTTTACGTGTCTCACTATGCGGGCCATTCATCTAGAAATATTACATGGTATGGACCATGATTCGTTCATATTAGCTTTCCGATGTTTTGCAGCACGAAGGGGAGAACCAAGAGAAGTGTTCTCAGATAATGGTAGCAACTTTATTAAAGCGGAACGAGTGTTGCGAGAAGACATGAATAAATGTAATATGCAACAAGTTGCAGATGCACTTAAAAAACCTTCCATGAAGTGGAATTTTAATCCACCCGAAAGCCCCCATATGGGTGGCAGTTGGGAAAGGCTAGTCAAATCGGTTAAGAATTCCTTTTATGCATCTATGCCTACCTGATCCCCAAACGATCCACTACTACGAAGCTACCTTATGGAAATTGAGAACATTATTAACTCTCGTCCTCTTACGTACTTACCACTAGAAAGTGAAGAAAGTGAGGCGTTAACTCCAAATCATTTTTTGTTAGGAACCTCAGGAGGTTTAAAACCTATTGAAACCTTTAATGATGATGCTCCATTGTTGAGGTGAAACTGGCTGATGGCTCAATTACATGCACGCAGATTTTGGAAGAGGTGGGTGAACGAATACTTACCGGAACTCACTCGACGTACTAAGTGGCACACACCAGTGGAACCGTTAAGAGAAGGTGATGGGGTAGTAATGGTAGAACCAGAATTCATCAGAAACTACTGGCGACGTGGGCGAGTGATAAGCGTCAATAAAGGCAAAGACGGGCAAGTACGCAGCGCTCTTGTTAAGACTGCTACTGGTTTATACACTAGGCCTGCAGTGAAATTGGCCAAGCTTGACATTAAATCTGTATGTGAGCCTGATTCGAAGCAACCTGATCAGGTCACCGGGGGGGAGAATGTTGAAATAGTTTGATCATGAAATTATTCTTTGATCATGCTACCTGGGATTTTTTTTGTTGATATGTGCATTCTGTCATCTTACAGTATTATTATTGTTATTTGAAATAGAAATTAGAATATTAATTTAAATTGCCCTAATTAAGCCTGTGCTATTTAAGGAAGGAACCGTAAGTGTAGTAATATTAATTTCTTGTAAAATATCTAAATTCATTGTTCACAGGTATTTCAAATTTTACATGTAATTATGTGCAGTGTAATTAAACAGATGTACTGTGGACACACGTAATTTTATTGGAGTTTTATCAATATAGAATCTTAGGAAACTCGTATACTGTTGAATCGGTTCCCCTTTTTTTTTCACATACCCCTTATATGAAGTGTACATAACAGTCAAAATTGTATATTGGCCAAAAATGTAAGTTACGAGGTATTGAATTGACATCGTCGATATACGTATCTGGAGATTCTGAAGTAACGACTCTTGAAATGTACAGGATTATGCATTATATTTTGACCACCTCTGTATTTTCCTACTATCAATATCAATTTAAGGAAGTTGTGGCTCTAGAGAAAAGTAATGAAAATGTAAACAAATGAGGGCAGTTGATAGATTAAATGGCAAAAACTTTTCCTTAAAAATTTTTGATGTTGGAAGCTTGTTTATGTAAAAATTGCATTTAAAAATAACACGTTTCATATAAGATAACATTTCAGTTTTTGGCCCAGAACATGAATCTGCAAACAGTTTTCTGCACCAACACATATTAAGGTCACAATCTACGTCAAATGCTCAAACATTTGACTACTTTTGTGTTGTGTGATATGTCATTTGTTATAGTTTTTCAGCCTGAACAAGAATATCATCAGTATTTTCTTCAGATGTGCTACTTACGAGGATGGGTTGATTAATTCGCGGCCTAACAAAAAAACAATAATTTAGAAGAATAAATTTGTTTTTATTTTTCAACATAATCTCCTTCTAGTTGAATGCACTTGGTCCATCGATGTTCCAAATTCTTTATCCCATCCCTTAGGCAGATTCTGGCAACTTTTCAAAATAATTGTTTGTCGCTTCAATCACTTCCAAGTTTGAAGCATATTTCTTTCTGGCTGAAATAACTGTTTTCGCCTTTTTCGGAGCCGGTTCACCCTTTGCTGTCCATTGTTTGGATTGCTGTTTGGTCTCTGGTATATAATGGTGTATCCAAGTTTCATCCACTGTTATGAATCGGCGCACAAAATCTGTTGGATTGCGCTGAAACAGCTCCAAACATTGCTCAGATGTGATTTTTCGGATGAGCTTTTGTTCAGGGGTAAGGAGTCGTGGCACCCATCTCGCCGATAATTTTCTCATGCCCACAACTCCATGAAGGATATGATGTACCCGCTCTTTTGAAATCCCCACAATCTCTGCTATCTCATCCAACTTGAATCTGCGATCTTGCAGTACTGTTCTGTGGACTTTCTCGACCATTTCAGCAGAAGTAGCGGTTTTCGGCTTTCCTGGATGTAGTACATCTTTAATGCTTGTACGACCACGTTTAAACTCCGCCATCTACTTCTTAACCGTGCTGAACGATGGAGAAGATTCACCTAACGTAGAATCTATTTCATTTCTAACCTCTGTAGGTGTTAAACCTTTAATATAACAATATTTTATCACGGCTCGAATCTCAGTTTTCTCCATTTTTCCAAACACCAACAACTTACAAAATTTGATAACACATTAAATGAAAACTACTTGACAGACTTGGACAAAATTTTAATGTCAAACTGTGACAGGATGTTACTAAATGCAAACAAAAAATAAAAAGAAAAACCATGGCCTACAATGGTAGGCCGCGAATTAATCAACCCATCCTCGTAAGTTTACAAAAAGTCAAAAACCTTTTAAAAAGGATCAAAATCAAAAATTTGTCAAAAACCCAAACTTTTTAGAATGTAGAAAACCCAACAAACATTCAAAGTTTTCCACCTTGTTAATCTTAGTATGAACTTCTGACTCAAATGCTTACCATATTCAGAAAATTGAATAAAAATGACATATCAAATATTTACTAGCCAGTTCCGATGTCCAACGCTCACCAAAAAATATCTCGAAAACTAGGAGACTTAGTAAGCTGCAATTTTACAGACAGGTGGTCCCTACACCCCAAAGGGGTGCATGAGTATATTTATAATCCTAAACAACCCAAGGGGGTCGCAGGTGCAGGCATTTCTTCAAAAATCATTATCGCTATATAACTCTTGAATGACGTAATCTACTTTGAATTTTCATAGATTATACTTGAAGCAATTCTAAAGGTAAAGAAATGCAGAAATTACCAGCATTTCAACTAGGGGGGGAGTAAGACAACATTCCAGGGTGAAGTTTTCCGAGAAAATAATTATTAAAGAAGCCTTGATGGTGAGTAATCTGTAAGAGATACATATATGCTACCATGGGCTTTTTTGTAGATCTTTTTGAGACTTACAATTCGTTCACTTACAGTTTGCCTTTATCTGTTTTCGCAGCGTAAGGCATTTTGTGTTTCTTTTGAGAATTTTATTGATTATTTCTTTTACATTTTGGTCATTATATGACTCTCGAAAGACCTTTTGACCAATCTTTATATAACTAAACATTCTCCAAGAAACAAGCTAATCGAATGGTGAAAACGGTATTAAAATCTATTCAGTAATTCTCAAGATTCAACCGCTTTTATGGAGACATAAGTTAATTTGAATGCGCATGCACCTGCGAATCATGCAGAGTATGTGGCACTCACGCAGATTGTCAGCAGCGGCGTTACGAACAGCTCAACTTTTGTAAATTGATCTTCTTATTGCATTGACAGTTGAAGCGACCAGGGAAGGGTTAGTTGATTTTTCAACGGGAGTTATGCTAGAATTAATTAATACGAAAAAAATTATTTTTTTTGCTCTTGCTCTAAGGAGTTTATTTATTATGGGATTTAGCTTTCTGAGGAAGATTTAGTGTTCAGAATGAAATTTTGAAAAAATATGCAATAAGACAACTCAACAAGATTGTGACGCTATTATGTGTCGGTGCAGAAAGCAGTTTGTAGACTTGTGTTCAGGGCAATAAACTAAACAAAATGACGTATTGTATAGTAAGATGTTATAAATACATAACTGTACATATTAGTGTAATATTTACACTAAGTTTTCACCTTAAATGTATTGCACGATAGCAACTTTATTGGGTCAACAGACACAAGGGGGGAAACAGACACAATCTGTGTTTTATTTATTCATTACTCCTAAAAAAGCCAACAAGCTGAAAATTAATAAACTATTACCTCTATTTCTTCAAAATTCTGATTTGTATCCATTGACATAATAGAGCATACCACTGCATTATGATACATTGTATCACCCCATTGATGTTCATGAGGAGCTCGACATTTCATTCCTTCCAAAGATTTTAATTCTTCTAAGGTCATTAGAACTTTTGAATTGATATTCTTATTTTCAACTGCACCATCTTTCTCCATCTCAGCCTTGTTATAATAGGTATATTATTGAAATTCGCTTTAAAGTTATACACAAAAAAAACCTTACCATAAATAAAGCAAATTCATTGTCAAGAGAGCTGTGGCCTTCATTATTAGATTTACTGTGATTTACAACTCGTCGTAAATTTTCTTCTGTAAGTTCAATAAGTTCTCTAAGATTGTCTCGTAATCCTATCAATTCATTGTTCTGTGTCTCCTCTTCAACAGCTTCTAGTGCTAATTCGACTTCTGATAACTAAAAAGCAAAAAATATTTCCTGTTAAATATTCTAAGCATAAGAACATTATTACTTGTTTTTTGTAAGTTTCAATTGACTGTTGGAGAATATCAGTTTCCATTATTGCTTAATTTTTTACAGCTTATTTTGTTAAACCTTTACAATCTCAAAAATATAACCATTGAGAATGGTTTTATTGATTTTACAATATCCTTATTATAAAAATTAGTCTAGTAATTAGTCAATAACAGAACAATAATATTATTGATAACCTACAAAAATCAAAATTGACAGCTGGGTTGGAAGAATGTTCCGAACTTTTCAATGGAACATTTTTTATCTGGGCTGCGTTCGATGAACCTAACACCATAGAATTATTCTATGCTAACACTTAAAAACGTTAAATTTTTTTTAAGAAAATATACATCATTGTCATTATATTACTTGCAAAGAAATGAAGAATTAAAAAATTAAGAAATCTCAACTCAAGTACAATGTACAATATTATAATAAAGAAACATTTGCAACTGGAATTAAAAGGTAAAAAACCGAACGTACTTTTAGATATGTTTTCGTCTATGCCCACCAAAATACGTATTATCCCTTCATGATAGTTTTGAAGAAGAAGAGTGTTGGGAAAAGAATATTTATGATCTAAACATTATACATCATTTAAAGCAGATGCTTGTACACAGAAATACAAAGATCATGCAACTAATCCAAGTTGACTACTTCATATAAACACGCACATAATTTGATACGTATTAAAATTTATCAACTAAAATGACCATGAATGAATAATAGGTAGCGCAACCGCAAGGTCATTTTCGTTGTATTTGCACCACAGATTTGCACATGTGTACAAGTCATAACCTATATTTTTGTACAATTTGTTCTAATAATAAAATAATAATTTGTACCGGATCTCTTTATACAAAAAATTTACAAGGTGTTTTATAAACAATAAATTAATGTTAAATTATTTCAATTCAAAGAATGTTTAAAAATATTAGCAAAGCAGGTAAAAAAACTCGAATATAATACTTTCTTACTTTGATATTTCTTTTAATAACGTTTAAAATATGATAGATCTTTTTTGTAATCTTTTATGGTTTTTGTGATTCTCCATTGATTATTTTTCAATATGTGTAATTAAATGTATTGATGTGTAAATGCATTAAGATCTGTAGCCCAGGTTTAAAAAAATTGCTACCTTAAAAATTAGTGCATTCTGTTTATTTGTCTGATTATGTCATTGCGTTTCCTAGATACACGAACGGGGGGAGAATAGGAACTTTTGAAGTCACCCTCTCTATGACTCCTCATCTACACCCAGGGTGTATTTTCTTTATTTGAAATAGTGTTAATTTTGTTTTGCAAAGAAGACCTACACTAGTAAGGTTACAGTAGATTTCCTAAATAATCTCTATCAAGGGAACAAGTTGTGGACAGTTCTGCCGATTTTTGGCAAGCTGTATCTACAAAAACTGCTGTCCAGAAATATACTATGTGGAATCTTAATGAATGCTAATAAAATATATGGTATATTTCTGAAGTTATTTTGCAGATACAACGTTCTTGCTAAGCAGAGGAGAGTTCTTATCTAAGTACTGCAAATCACTGTTCTGTACCTACCTATCGATAAAATTTTAAACATCTTTTAGTTAGTCTAGAACAAAAATTTTTATCTTGAATCTTTTTTGACCTACGAGATGGCTGTTTCTTATTTCTAGAATATTGTCCCTGCATCTATTCCATGCTAAATTTCATGAAATCTTATTGGGAGATTCTCTTACACGATCCCTTCAAAATACTTTGATAATCTACAGATCTAAAGGCAGCTGTGAAGAAACCTCCAATAGATTTCATGAAACTTGACATATAGCAAGTTTAGAGGCAGTACCACAGTATACACCGTGTCCAAGATAAGAATGCATGGGGATCTTGAAAATGGTAAAAGATACAGGTTGGCTTAAATTAGGAAAAAGTTGCACTATTTAGAGTATGTTTACATGCCGATCGCAGAAATCCATGATTGTTTATCGTTTTCGAAATTTTCCAAAAATGCAATTTTTCGGATTTTCGATTTTTCCAATTTTTGTATTTATTTTAAAAGATTAAAAAACTTTGTCATTGTCACTTTTTAAGCTCTACAAAATGGCGTCTTCAAATTTTTTATCCGATGTTTCATCTTCGAGAAATCATCATCAACTTAATTTTTTTATATGGCCACAAAAGTAGAAACACCTTGTATACGGTAGCATTTTTTATTACAAATTCAACGATGTATCACACATTATGCTTCTAAAGCCAAAAAACAGAGAAAAATGAATTTTAATATTTTTTTAGATTCTTAATCTAGTAGGCATTGGAAAAAGAATTCAAAGATTATTGCAAGTGTTCAAATAAGTTCCCATTTTTTCTAGACACAAGTATGCTCTTTGTACAGTTGAATTTAAAACTTTGGCTAACATTTCTGAGGAGATTGTGTTAACTGCTGCTAGAACCGATGCCAATAATTGTTCTTCAGTTTCAAAAGTTGAGTCATACACTTGATTTTGTACATAACCCCACAGGAAAAAGTCTAATGGGCTCAAATCTGGTGATCGGGCTGGCCAAGCTACTTCACTGTGAGTTCCAATCCATTTTTCAGGAAACCTCTGCGACAAATACTCCCGTACATTTCTTGAGTTATGTGCTGGGGCACCATCTTGCTGAAACCAGCAGTTGTTAATTATTGCTAGAGGTAATCCATCCAAGGCGTCTTCCAAATCAGTCTGCAGCAGGTCAAGATACCGCTCGGAATTTAAATTGTTGTGATAAATAAAGGGTCCTATTATTCTGCTACCTAAAATACCTATCCACATATTAAATCCAAATCTGTGTTGATGCCTTGCATCTTTTTTTAAATGAGGATTGTCTGTTGCCCAATAATGTTTGTTACGCCGGTTGAAAATGCCATTGTTGGTTATCATGCTTTCATAAGACCAAATTACTTGAAAAGGAAAAGTTTGATTTTCTTGACATTTTCTGGTATACCATTCACAAAAACTTGCTCACCTTCTCTCGTCACCAGGTCTAAGACCCTGACAAATTCTAAATTTATATGGATGAAATTTATTCTTTTGTAAAATGAAGTGGGCTGTAGATCTAGCTACCCCAGTCTGACGCTCAATTAGTCTTGTGGATATTTCAGGATTTTCAACAACGGCTAGTAGAACAGTATTCGCTTTTTCTTCGTTGGATTGTTTTTTAAGAGATGAAAGTGGTTTTTTGAATGAACCAAATTCCTTTAAATTAGATACCAAACGTCTAAACATGGATTTCTCAGGTTGTCTTCGTTCAGGATAATTATCAGAATACAATTGCTCAGCAGCTACACAATTTTTGTGGCACAAGATGTAACACGTCAACATATAAAATTTTTCTTCGTTTGTGAAATTTCCACTTTCCATCGTAACACAAATAAATTAAAACACTTTAACTTCTTATAAACAAAACAAACAACTTCAAAATACGTTAGAACGTTTTTAACAATAATGTGACAGATCAAATAGAAATATTGCAATTGTTCCAATGCCTACTATTTAAAAAGTAAAAAAAACAATACTTAATTACATTCTCGGCAGAAGTGTTAGACCATGTTTTAAATTCAGCTGTTTTTTCTAGGCTGTACTTGTGTCTAGAAAATAATGGGAACTTATTTGAACACTTGCAATAATCTTTGAATTCTTTTTCCAATGCCTACTAGATTAAGAATCTAAAAAAATATTAAAATTCATTTTTCTCTGTTTTTTGGCTTTAGAAGCATAATGTGTGATACATCGTTGAATTTGTAATAAAAAATGCTACCGTATACAAGGTGTTTCTACTTTTGTGGCCATATAAAAAAATTAAGTTGATGATGATTTCTCGAAGATGAAACATCGGATAAAAAATTTGAAGACGCCATTTTGTAGAGCTTAAAAAGTGACAATGACAAAGTGTCATTAGTTTTTTAATATCTTTTAAAATAAATACAAAAATTGAAAAAATCGAAAATCCGCAAAATTGCATTTTTTGGAAAATTTCGAAAACGATAAACAATCATGGATTTCTGCGATTGGCATGTAAACATACTCTAAATAGTGCAACTTTTTCCTAATTTAAGCCAACCTGTATCTTTTACCGTTTTCAAGATCCCCATGCTGTGCATTCTTATCTTGGACACGTATATAACAATCAGTAGGTTTACTTGTGTTGGGCACCTTTGATGTTTTTAATCCACCTTCGAATATCACGCCCATAAACGAAGCAGTGCACCGAAGTTTATTGGTCGACATCGCCTACGAATGCTGGCAGATAATATCCAGTAACGTATTCAATAAAATACGAAATAGAATTGTTTGAATCAACAAAATTAATTGACGCCTTTGAACAATTAGTTTGTTATTAACTGAACTTAAATTAACGTACATAATTGAATATTCATCTACAAAACGAAAGCTTTATTGTTAATTATGTTTCAATATAATTATCTTTTTAATACTTTTGGATGATTTAAAATTTCTGTTAATGTCTTTTAAAGTGTAGTACACTCACAGTCGAGCGTGTAAATGATATACTATATTATTATTATATTCAAAAATTTTGCACGAAATGTAGAAATGTTAATGATTTGAAGATGGATAAAACGCGTTTGACCACATTTTTATTTACACAAATATCTTGGAAGTGTTGTTGAAAAAGTATTTCCATAGATAAAATAAATTAAATAAAACTCATGTTTCGCATATATGTACCGATAAACATTTTTTATCAAATAACCGCATATATATCGAATAAAGTTTTTTCTAATTTATCAGAAGTTTGGTAATCTTTGTCAATTAAAACAATCTCTGCATCGTTTCCTGATTCTGTGTTTATTACTTTCGTAATAGGGGGCACTCGCACTGCACAATTGGAGTTCTACGGGACTGGCTAATTTGATGTGCTTGGTCAAGTGTATGAAGTATAACTGCTCTCTATGTAATGCCGGCACATGCCAGCTTGTTGTGTGATGGATGGTAACTATTTGCCAGAGTCACGTTACTGTATGTTATTATACTGTGGCAGTACTTCACCAAGACAAAGTTTCGAAATGTCTAAGTAAGTGTTTCTAACCTTTGATATTTCAAGTATGTTGTTTAATTTTATAATCAGAGCTGATAAATATATCAGTCATCATATTAAAATTTCTAAAAACCACCCCAAGTTGGCAAAATTATTTTTGTTAAAAGAAAATATAAATATATGTAACTGCAACTTGACAACTTGCAACAATAATTGTAGGTCCATTGATGTAATAACAAATTATGCTTCATTAAACTAATTTTATCTATGATCATACACAAAGTGACTACCTTTTACACTGATTTTTGTGTAAAACGTTTATTTAGCTAATGTTATAAAATTCTTATTACACGCTAATGTCAACAAGAGATGTATCGACGGTGTCAGTGCAATACCTCGTAACTACCAAAACCATAATTGTTCAGAAGAAGCAAAAACATTTAGACAAGCTATACTACAAAAGCCATTATGAGGTATTATTGCATTCTGTAATTTTAAGCTTTTTGATTGGTTTATTTGTTGTTTTTATATTATAGGACTGTACAGCCTTATGTAAGGTGTACATAACAGTCAAAATCGTATATTGGCCAAAAATGTAAGTTACGAGGTATTGCATTGTCAGTATGATAAATGATTTATGAATATTTTACAAACTGGTTGCTAAACAACTTAGCACGTAAAACTCGAAGCTCACTGATGTATATGACATAAGTCACAAATTTAAGAAAAACCAGTTGAGAATGCGCAGAGCTAGCATTGCCATGACGAACAAAAACAACTGTATACTAATGTATAACTGTAACTAATTTATTTTTGAAAACTAATGTTCACGTAACACATTAGTTGTCATAAAAACTAAAATTCTAAGTCCTAACATTTTTCGTTAAAAAAAAGAAAAAAAGTTGCTAAAAATGTTGATTTTTTCGTAAATTTTTGAAAAATAAAAAAATTTTCATTTTTCAAAAATTTATCGAAATTTTCGGTGGTCATTTTAACCACTTTCGCGAAGAGATACAAAAAAATATTTCAACCACAAGTTTCTTAGAATTTGATGTACTATAAGATTTCAAAAAGAAAAATTCAAAAAAGTCAACAGGGAAAAAGGCGACAGACTTCACGAATTCAGAGACGAACTTTTTGTTCGTTGAAAATCAAATAAAATGAATACTCTAGTAAAGCGTTATGATCGTAGATAAAACGTTGTAAGAATACATATGTAAAAAGTTTCTACATTGCTCTCACGTCTTTTAAAACTGTTTGTGCAATAAAAAATGGTTTTTTACGCTTGTGCCTTAAATATCTATTGTTAAACTAGTTTTGTTTTGGAGAAGTGGAGAAGAACCTTCCAATATTTGTATATCTTTTCTTAATAAAATAAAAACATCTTAATGTTTTATTCTTTAGAATTTAGTAATTGCTCTGAAAAGTATATTACTTTTTTTGCCTTCAATTAACAAAATAAAGAGTTTATCATAGTATTTACAATATGTCAATCAGTGAAAAAGAATTCCCCGATTAAAAAGAATGACTCATCAGTCTGTGTCACCAGTAGTTATTTTGCCTATCACATTTAAATATAACTACATAAATACTGTTTGTTTACATGTTGTACTGATACAATTAAAGTGAGGTTACAGAAATTAATTTTTTAAGTTGAGGGCTTAAGTGAGGGTTGAAGGCATGTGAAGTCATTCTTACTCGTGATATACACAGCACACTAAACTGCTACGATAGTAGAAATTCAACCATAAATCTGACTTGAGTTATTTTTTAAATAAAACAGTAGCAATTTTACTTTTTTTATAATATAAATATTATAAAAAGTGGCTGTTATTTTGAGAAAGTTAAAAATTGTTTGGTCACTCCCGAGATCTCTTTAAAATGTAAAAAAATGAGCTGTGCAAAATCTCAGTCTATTTGGTCAATATATTGACCTGTGCCACCGAGAGGTTTAAGTTTAAATGGGATTTAACATGAGTTGGGTGCATTTCTAGAGACTTCAAAATCAAGTGCAATTTAAGGTTAAGCTTATGTTGTGGCTTTCAGCGATTTCTCTACCCTCTTACAAACTAATGATGTCAATATTGCATCATTGTTAACTAATTTGTTTAACATGGTTAGGCACAAAAAAAAGCTAATTAGTGAGCTAATGACAAATTGACACATCAGCCATTTGGTTAGGTCAGGAATTTTTCTGGTCTTTGGTATGTAAAATTCACACATTTGATAATTATGCCGTGTTTAATGTTATGTTCCGAGAAATATATTTGTAAATATGTTGACTGACAAAATAAATATTGTTTTCCAGATACAATGAATACTGTGCAGTTTCGGCTTGTAGATTTCTTTAAAACTGAAAATACCAATATTCTAGATGGAATGAAACAATTTGATAGCGATCAAAGTTTTGCTAACCAGTCAGAATGTGTTCGTGAAGTAAGTAATATTGTAAAAAATAAACAAATATAGGAAGGTAAGGCAGGACAAGTGGGACTTACTTTAAGATTTACAATAATTCAACTTTATTAGTGTAAATACCCTCTTTGAAGATGTTTAAAGTAAGTTATGGCCCATTGTAACTAGTATTTAGGCTTCAGTGTAGTATATTAATTACCTACACATCTCTATTTAAAAATTATGTCTGGGGTCCAGAGATTTCTGGCAAAGTGGATCTCTCCTCCATATCTCTATTTGAATACTTATTGAACAATAAAAAATGATTTTTATTAAATGCTGATAAGGTTCACTAATTTCAAATGAAAATTCTTGTAACTAATGTAAATTTTATTTGTAAAAAATAAACACGATTCTTATCAAAAATAAATACAAGTGTGGAAAGGACTTTATTGCAAAATGAGTATGAAAGTTGCGGTTTATACAAGTTTTTTGATGGGTCTTACTGAAAGTGTGTTACATACTATTTTTCCATGAAAGTGTAGAAGTGTAGTTCCAGCAGAAAGTGGATAATCAAATGAAAGTTTTTATTAAAAAATAGCTCTTCTCGTACTTGTATAACAAAAATTTCAAAACTTTCAATGCCAATTTTCTTGTCAGACTGTCTTGCCATACTTTCATAGAAAAAATATGTTTCTTCTAATAACTAAATAGTAGATTACATACCGAGGTGGAAGGTGCTGCATTACTAAGGCGAAATCTGATGACCGATGACCAAGGCTCGTAGTACTGCGGTCAGTAATAAGCCGAGGTACAATGAAGCTACGACCACCCAAGGTTTGTATACTATTTTATTCACAATCATACAGCAATAATCAAATTATTAATAGAAAACCAGTAAGAAACATAGGTTAGAAAATGGCTACCTTCCAACTCGCAAAGTGATTAGAAAGTTAGTACTTTCCAACCTGAACTGTCGAATGTAGGACTATCTTACTAACTAACTTTCTATCTTTCTCATTCTTTATGAATTCTTTTGTTCACTGATGGAAATGCTGCAACACATACGTAGCATTCTTAAGTATGTAGTTTAGATAAATTGTAGTTGTTTTAGAACTTGAAGAACTAAATTTGTCTTCCTGTGGTCATCTGTCTTTAATTTTTTCTTCAATTCATTCAATTTACAAATATTCAGAATATGCCAAGAAAACCCTATTTTTCATTACTTTTATGTCTTTAGACAATTGATCTTCAAGATCGTCCTCTACTACCTCTCCCAGTTTTAGCAACATATCCCTTGCTTATAAATCGATCTATCTGGTGTCTGATGGTTGTTCAAGGAATAGGAAAATGTCTAACCATCCCTCTTAATGTTATTCTCTCTTCTTTGACAATACTACATTGCTACATACATTACTACATCCATTAAATTGTTTCTTGTGTAATTATCACAAACGCTACCTTTGGTGGTTTTTCTTCCCAGGCATCTAGAGCTCACTCAATTCGTAATTAACTTATGCAGAGAAATACATAAAGTAAAACCAGCATAAAACTCAAGTTGGTCATAATATCTAAGCCAGAGACTTGAACCATATTAGTAACTAGGACAAATGGTGGTCCCAGTTTTCTGTAGGCGGTGGTCCCAGTTAAAAAAAATAATTTTCTTTGTGAAAACGCAAACATAACTTTGTTATGCAAATTAAAAACTATAGTCCACTTAACAATCAAAGTAATCATTACGGCCAAATAAAGCATATGTATATCTGATGCTCGTTGCTTA
The DNA here is from genome assembly GCA_929113105.1 of Agrypnus murinus. Taxonomy (NCBI): domain Eukaryota; kingdom Metazoa; phylum Arthropoda; class Insecta; order Coleoptera; family Elateridae; genus Agrypnus; species Agrypnus murinus. The sequence goes on from OV816024.1 coordinate 163,308,983, forward strand.
TTGACCATTAGCAGCCATGATTTAAGAAGTAATTCAAATTTATTAAAATAGCAGCACTTGACATATGACGCACGGCTGTCAGGTTAGCAAACTATTCAGTTTTGTTAACCTAGTGGTGGTTTATAATTAAATTGACCCACAGCCCACTTACCTCAGAGCTTACTTAGGTCCCCACCTTGCCTTATAATAAAAGAAGAGTGGATTTTTTATAAGTTAAATTCACCTTTTTGTAAATTAACACTGCAACTTATCTTATGTCAAGTATACCTTGAAGAGGAGTTCTAGGACATTGTTTCTATTTTAGACAATCAAACAAGAGCTGACAAAAGTAGAACATTAATTTTTAATCTAAATCTTTGTTCTTCTGCAAGAATCTCAATCTTCCAACGCAACATTTTAATCAGTAGAGATCATTTTATATTGTTATATCATTAAAGATTGGGAGCATGAGAATCCTCTCTAAGACATATTTAAGTTTATATTTACTTTCATGCCATTTTCATGATTAATGAATAGGTATTAGAAAATAACAAGACTAGTGCTATAAATAAAAAATTATAGTTAATGCAACTAAATTAAAATTTTTCAGTGTTTTACTTAATTACAATTTTTCAAACTATTTTACTTTACACCTACGTAATGTTTTGTCTACATTTAGTAAAATGTACAGCTTTTGTAAAAGTAATGTCACAAATAAAATTGATTGTGGAAGCCTTGGTTTATCTATACTATACCTACTGTATTTTATAAAAGTGCATTAGAACTATAGCAGAAACTCCATAATCCGAACACACTGTATTCCAAACATCCAGTAATCCGAACAACAACATTTACGAGCTATAATCTGAATGAAAGTTCTTTGTATATTGCGAGATAATTGGAATGGTAGATTATTCCTGTTTAAAGAGGACTATCTCCATACTATTCTCTTTCGTAATAAAAATTTAAAACTGCGGCAGTCAAACTCGGTGTAATATGCCAAAATTCTTAAAAATCCACCTACTTTATAATTCAACTGTATTTATCTCGTAATAGTACATACTAAAATTGAATATGTAACGTTCTTGGAAGGTGAATATTATAAATGAGATTATAGCAGGTTGCTGACGCGATTTGTTGGCTGATACTGTTATGACCCGGGTGTAGACAAATTCTATGAAGATCAAACACTTTTATTATTATTTATATAAAGAGTAATAAAAATCCTGAATATAGTAACTGATACCATCACTAAACCGCCCTAAATGTTTTGACATTGCAGTTTTACCGAAATTGTTTATGTAATGACATCATCTACCTTAAAACTTTTTGTAAATGTTATTATACATAATTTGTATACCATGTCCCACGACCTCCTCGATTTTCGACGTTTGGCGTCTTTACGGCCTGTCCATTTGCCAGTTTTCGGCGTTCTCCGCTTGGCGCCACGTAACGGGGGAATGGACGCGTTCAACCGCTCGATTTTATTCGGTGCGTTCGCCCATCCAAACACACTTTTAGCAAAATGCTTGGAATGTTTATGACCTGTGTTAATATTTTAAAATAAAATCCGGACATTTTTGAAGGTTGTTGATAAATATTTGCCTTTTCTAGGCTTTGTTCTACTTTATAAGGTGAGTGCGTTTAATTTTGTTTGATAAATTTTTGATTTGAAAAGCATAATATTACTGAAAAAGTGCCAATTCAAAACAAAAAGTGCTATTGTCTTAACATGCAGAAATCAGAAAACTGCAAAGAGTTTCCTTGCATTTTCTTCCAGCATTAGCTTACGAAATATGTGTATTAAGAATTTACATATTCCACCTGGTAGGATTAAAACATATACTTTAATAATGTGTTCATTTATTTTACTTTATACATTTTCTAAATTACATCGTATTTATTGCATTGTACAGTAGAAAAGGACAGCCCAGACAGTATAGTTAACGTAGAATTTTAATTTATTACAGATACGAAAATACTCAAAAGTACTGTTATCTGTAAATTACATTTGCTGGTCGAAAGTTATTAAAATGTAATGTGGTACCTACATTGCATACAGTAATTTCTAAAATATATTTTATCAACATAACACATTTTAGACATGTTTTTCGAACACTCCTGATGCTGTACAGTATGTATTGACCGATTTCTTGAACGATTCCTCCTCGAATCTGTTCGTAAGTTTGATCAATCTACAAGATCGTGGATGTTTGAAATACCCTGGTAAAAATTAGAGCCCCCTAAAACACAGAGCTGGTTATATTTAATAGATTTCAATATTTACCTCAAGAATGCAATCCTTGCAGTATTTTAGCTGATCTTCTTCTTGGCCTACTAAACTACTTCAGAATTCTTTATCTGTAAGATTCACAACAAAGACCTTTGAAGTATAATTTTAAGTAGACTTCTATAATCAATATTAACTAACCTTGCAAAAAAAACACCAACAGCATATCTGAAATGCCACTGCACATTAAACTTCTTTCTAGAATAGTACTCAAACATTGACAAATAAATACTCTTCGATTTTTTCTTAAAATAACCACTGCCGGTGCCATAAATTGTATGTTAACTGTCAAAAGTGTGAAAATCTAAGCTAAGTTTCAAACAATTTCAAATAACCGGCGTGGTTATGATCTCCCCCGGTAGCCAGCGCCATGCAGAGAACATGTGCATAATGATATTTTTCAAATTTGATCAGGCCGTATAGAGACGTCAAAAATCGAGGTCGTGCCATGTCCATATCTCATTTAAAAAATGTCAAAACGTAAACACATGTTATTAAAGCTATCGGAGAAAGTGAAAATTATTCAACGATTAAATGATGGACAAAGAAAGCTTAAAGTAAAAAATTACCGATTTGTTTAATTAGAAATAAGTTTTTTAATAAAATTAATAAATTACATAAGTTAAGTTCTTTACAATAAAGTACCATGACATAAAGCAATGGTTTTATTCAAATTACCAGTAATCCAAATTCCTCGTTAATACGAATTTACCTTGCATTTATAGGTTCGGATTAAAGAGTTTCTGCTGTTCAGTTAACTGTATTATTAGTTCAAACTTCAAATAGATTTTGTTAGTTCTACAATGTAAACTTAAAACATGTTACAGATCAGACAAATTTATTGTTTTCAATGGCTCCTACAAACTAACTATAGGTGAAAAGGTTTCGAAACAGCACAATGCGCAGAAACCGAAATACGTATAAGCGTTCGAAATTCCGTCGCACGCGCATATCTTTCTTAATGCAGTAGCGTCGGTATATTTCCATTCTGTCTTGTTGCGTGTGCTTATATCTCACAATTATCTTTTTGCTACTTAGGTGAGTTGATTTAAGCTCTAACCCCTTCAATTGAAAGTGGTTATTTAAAGATTATAAAGTGTACTTTGAGATTTTCATAACATTTTATGTGCACATATTTTTAACCCCTTTTAATGAACAACATACGCGCCGCCACTGTACTCGCAGGTGACGTTCGCGCAGATCTTGATGAGTCATTGTGATGTTTCGAAACTACGTGAACTCTAGTATACTATTCAGTATGCCCACCATAGTGTAATTGATTAATTATTTATTTGTTAAAAATTCATAGCTTTATTTATTCAAATACTATTTATATATCTTGTTTTGTTTGCATTGTCTGAATATTTATAATTATGATTAAGTTACTATTGTGATATTTAATTATTTAATTTCATACTACGTATTAGTGTCTACTGACTGCTTTTTGTAAACGATAATATAGGAAATCCAATGGAATTTTATCATTTTCCTCCTGAATTTGTGCTCTTGAAAATATAAGTAGACATTAAGAAAAAAGGATACAAGGATGGGGCTCGAACTCACCCGTGTTACGTTAGCAATAAATTTCATCCATAAATTTTTTTTTTAGTTTCCCAATTTTTTTTTTGCAAAAATCCGTTAACCGCTTTATCAAACACACAGAACAAACGGAAAAACTATAAATTATCTCAATAAACTAGTAAAAAAAGCATGTAACGTACTCAAGGAACATGCTATATGTAATACTATAATACCCCGTAAAAGCGTTATGGAAACCATGTTTGCCAACTTCTATGAAAAATTTCTTACCACTGCCTGAAAGTACACTAAATCTCCTCAAACATATGTAAAAATTACGCGGAAGTTATTTTTTGTAACTTGGAAAAATCATTTTGAAACTGAATGACTAGACCGTTCTCGTAATACAACATGAGCACAAACATTGTCTATGGATGGCGTGTTTGCCATTTTTTATAGCAGTTTTCTTATCACTGCCTGAAAGTACACTAAATTTCCTCAAACATATGTGAAAATTAAGAGGAAGTTATTTTTTGTAACTTGGAAAAATCATTTTGAAACTGAATGACTAGACCGTTCGCGTAATACAACATGAGCACAAACATTGTCTATGGATGGCGTGTTTGCCATTTTTTATAGCAGTTTTCTTATCACTGCCTGAAAGTACACTAAATTTCCTCAAACATATGTGAAAATTAAGAGCAAGTTATTTTTTGTAACTTGGAAAAATCATTTTGAAACTGAATGACTAGACCGTTCGCGTAATACAACATGAGCACAAACATTGTCTATGGATGGCGTGTTTGCCATTTTTTATTGCAGTTTTCTTATCACTGCCTGAAAGTACACTAAATTTTCTCAAACATATGTGAAAATTACGAGGAAGTTATTTTTTGTAACTTGGAAAAATCATCTTGAAACTGAATGACTAGACCGTTCGCGTAATACAACATGAGCACAAACATTGTCTATGGATGGCGTGTTTGCCATTTTTTATAGCAGTTTTCTTATCACTGCCTGAAAGTACACTAAATTTTCTCAAACATATGTGAAAATTACGAGGAAGTTATTTTTTGTAACTTGGAAAAATCATTTTGCAACTGAATGACTAGACCGTTCTCGTAATACAACATGAGCACAAACATTGTCTATGGATGGCGTGTTTGCCATTTTTTATAGCAGTTTTCTTATCACTGCCTGAAAGTACACTAAATTTCCTCAAACATATGTGAAAATTACGAGGAAGTTATTTTTTATAACTTGGAAAAATCATTTTGAAACTGCCTATGCGCGTGCTGTGCGTTATGTATTGTTACGACCATGCTTAATGTATAGTAGTGACATCTTGCGGAGAGGAGAGAAGTTAAGTGCAGCACGTGGCAAAGCTACCAAGGTCCGTAAATGTCTAAGCAAGCTTAGAAACATAGGTCATCTCGCTTCCACTATGCAGTAGCTCGAAAATGGGGGAACAAGTTAATTAACATGAAAACAGGAATAATCGACAACTCGACTTGTTTTTAGTTGGGTACTAAGCGTTAATTCGGCGTTTTAGAAAGCCATGCGCCTCATATGACGATCGTGTCAGCTTCGATAGCAGCCGCACTGCAACTTTTACTAAGCCCGAAAATTGCAGCATTGCGATGACCTGTATATTTCAAAGCTAGATTTGCATCTACGGACATTGGCAAAGCTACAGTAGTACAGCGCCATCTTGTGGAGAGCGGCGGAATTACGCAAAAACGTCGATTATGCTTGGTTAGTCGAAGTATACAACGCCATCTTGTAACGAGTAGCAGAGCTTAAGCATGTTCTGGAAAAGTTGTGCTGCGTGATCGCTTGTCTGAAAGATTAGAGTACTTTCGAGAGTTTTTGAATATGTTCTTCGCACCGAGGACACAACATTAATTACAGTTAAAATGTTCAATTTCATTATGTATGTCAGTTATTGTGTTTCTTAATTGGTCGTTAAATAAAAACATCTGATTATTATTTTTACAATGTAATCAAAATAAACTATGGCGGGCCGGATACCGGGCATATACGGCCCGCTACCGCGGGCCGCATTGGTGGTTCTCGCGGGCCGGTGTTGGCCCGCGGACCGTATTTGGAGACCCCTGCATTAGACAATGCAATTATAATAAGAAAAGTATTGTTATACATATAGTGCGATTCAAAAGAAAGGAATAAATTCGATAAAAGGGAAAGTATTGATTTTTGGAAAAATTCCAAAAACAGGTAAATTTTGTTTTTAAAGTCCGCACTTTTTGACATAATATTCGGATATCCAGGGTGCTGCGTTTAAGTGTGGTGACTGTAGCACTTTCCCGTATTCATAATTATTATTTTTTAAATTTCTTATGTAAGGTAACGAACTTATTTCATTACCATGTTGGCAATTGGACGAAGTGTCAGAATATGGAATAAAAAATGGAGTGTTGCTATTTAAAAAAATGTCGATGACGTCGCCAACATATCACTGTATATCTGAATATTATGTCGAAAAGTGCGGACTTTGAAAACAAAATTGACGGGTTTTTGGAATTTTTCCAGAAATCAATACTTTCCCTTTTATCGAATTTATTCCATACTTTTGAATCGCACTGTATATGGCTACTGCGACATGACAACTGTAAATTGTTTAAACTGCATTTATCTATCAAATTGGGATTACACGCCCGAGTGTACACGAATTCCAAAAATTTCTATAAAATGCCTTTAAACAACTAAACATAATATAACAGTATCAGGTCCTTTCAACGTGATGCTAACCTGATATCCAAATATTGAAGCAACTGGAAATGTAGTTCGAAAACCGTATCAACACTCGAAGAAGTTTTTGTACTACGTTGGTATTACACAATTAAATATGAAATGATATCTTCAAAACATGACACACCTACTATAATAAACTCGTTACAAGAATTTCGATATTTCTGTATAAAAAATAATTTAGATTGGCCAGTTTTTAATTCAGATTTCAGTTTAGAAATCACAAATGCCATATGCGAAGCATAGATTCTAATGACGTTGCAAAATTATTCTTACTTATTATACGATTCTATATATGTTTCTCTCAAAAATGTGGACATAAGACCTTTTGTAAAAGATTATGTGCTTATGATGTATTACGCGAACGATCTAGTCATTCAGTTTCAAAATGATTTTTCCAAGTTACAAAAAATAACTTCCGCGTAATTTTTACATATGTTTGAGGAGATTTAGTGTACTTTCAGGCAGTGGTAAGAAATTTTCCATAGAAGTTGGCAAACATGGTTCCCATAACGCTTTTACGGGGGTATTATAGTATTACGTATAGCATGTTCCTTGAGTACGTTACTTGCTTTTTTTACTAGTTTATCGAGATAATTTATAGTTTTTCCGTTTGTTCTGTGTGTTTGATAAAGCGGTTAACGGATTTTTGTAAAAAAATTGGGAAACTAAAAAAAAAAATTTATGGATGAAATTTATTGCTAACGTAACACGGGTCTCGAACTCGCGATTTCTGATTACGAATTTGATGCGTTAACCGCTAGACCAATCGGTGCACACCCACATAACCAAAGTTAACCTCCATTGTCAAGAACCTGATCATTTATTGACCTGGAAAGTTGATCTACCCGTGGTATCTTATATATTCCCTTTGTGCATCCATGAAGATTATCAAAGCTACAGTATCCATTACGTTCAAATTATACTTGAGAAACAGTTATTCTAAATAGTTAACTTTATCGTAACCAAAAAGGTTGACTTTTGACAAACATTCAAGTGCATTCTAATAGCGTCATATCTTTAAAAGACTTATAGTGGTTAGTTTTCAGTTACATGCTCAATAACAGGTTTTAAAGGTTAACAAAAAGATACTTATAAAGTCTAGCTAAAATTAACCATTATAAACAGTTAAAAATAATTATACATATATAAATATACTGAAGTCACTTTAGCTGGTGAGCAAATATTTTATTGCTCTGTTGTAATTAGTAACAAAAAAGTAACAAAAGCAGATAAAAAGTTGTTTGTTAGCCCATAACACAATAAATCAATTATGTGTTTATTTAAGTTCTCGGCTAAGATAATTTTTGCTATTCTTTTGTTATCTTTCTTGGTTAACTTTTTGACAACCATCTGGTTTTTCCTTGCAGTTATCTAAATGTTAATCCATGAGATTAACGCTTCTGATATGTCATTTTCTTAACGGTTCATATTTTTCTATATATTTTAGTGCTAGAACACCTTTTTCTAACGTTATTGAAATACGGTTATAGTTATAAATATAGTTATGAATAAGTATTCAGTTTGTGACCAAAAGTAAATTTGTTGCTGATATTGCTACGTAAAGTTTAAAATATCGGTCGTAAAAGATTTACACAACGTAAATTATTAAAAGGGTGGAGGGTTATGCATCACACGATACACCCACAACAGTATGACAACGCGCAGCTCGATAGTCTATCCTTCTCTGGTTTGTGACGTCAGTGCGAAGCAAACCAGGCTTGTTTCGCATTACGTTCTTATGTATAATGATGTTTTTATCATTTATAATGACAATGGTTAGTAAAGTATGACGTTTGATAATCGTTCTAATATTAGCCACTTAATATTAAAGGCATAATTAATAAATTATAGTATGAGGGAATGTTATTATTTATAATTATGCCCGTATTGCCCGTGGTGCAGATAACGATTTATTTTATTTTGATTCAGAAATATTCCAAATTTTAACAATTTACTAATCATGTACCGCCGATATGGATTGTTATGCTTTCTATAAAATATATATAATAGTAAAATTTGTTAGGGAGGTACTTAGAAAAATAATATATAGGTAAATACTAAATAATCGAAAGTTACCATATCACTAAATTTAAAATTGTTTATTTTTATTAATTACAAAGCCAATGTTACTTAATGAGAAATTAAAACCTGTAGGCAACATTCAAATGTATCATAGTGATAAAAATTTGATTAACAATTGAAGTATCCTCTCCGCCATGTTATTTTATAATTTTTCTAAAAATTCTTACCATTTTTTAGATTTATTTTATCATTTCTTTGACAAGCAATTTCCCAACGCTTTGAAAGTTCTTCGTTCTTTGGGAATCGAAAGTATTTTATACCAGTTCCTTTTGTATTCCTCTTATAATTGCAACAGTCAGTAACAACACAACCAGGCATACTGTTCGATATATACCTGTGTAAGAATTTCACCTTGTTATCTTTGATATTTCATTTTTCGTATACAAGTTTACACTCACCAAAACAAAAGGAATTTCAAAATTAATTATTTAAAGCCGCTTTTCCTAACGTTCACCCACCGTACTGTGTAGCTGGAAGAGATCAAATGGGAGGAAAGTTAGAGTCCTTGGAAAGTTGCTTCGCAGTGACGTCACATGCGCACGGAGAACGAGTTTTGGTCGTGAAGCTGGCATACCGTTGTGGGTGTATCGTGATGCATCATTAGTCATGCATCTCTCGGACTTACTTAAGTCATTGGCATTATGGCATTTGCAAAGATGGTTGGTCATTCTATATCGTCTCTTCAAAGAAGTAGCATCAGTTCTCAATTAGTATTGAATGTTAGTTCAATTAGTGTTCATTTAGTGTGTGTGCATCATTTCCAATAATTATTAAGGTATGTTGATAATTCTTCTTTTTAGGTAGGGTTTTAATGTTTACTTTCAGTTGCAGTTCGAAAAATCATACCCGGTGCAACTGAACTGGAAATTTTGTCATCCAAAGTATGGATCCGGAAGTCTGCAGAAAGAATTAAGAAGTCGCTGTAAAAGAAACCGCATGTAAAATATTTGTAAATAGCAATTACTTGTATATGTATTTTTTTTATTTATAAATGTTTAATACATTTTTAAAATAAAGACAATTTATTATTTTTAGTATTATTACTATTATTATCCATTCTCAAAGAAATAAAATGATCGATCTTAATCGAAGTCGCCTTATAGTTATACACGCCAAAGGTTATTTTTTTGTTAGAATGAGCAGTTAACTTTTAGTTATGTTTCTCGGGTCAACTTTTGTATAGTCAATATGGTTATCATTTTCAGATCATTATAAGATAACTTAAGGATACTCATTTGGAATGATATAAAAGTTAACCACATGACTTAACTTTTTGGTTTGTTGAGGAGGTGTCCAAAAGATGACTTTCAAGGTTAACTTTCGGGTATGACGAGGGGGTGCCCAAAAGATTACTTTCAAGGTTATCTTTTGGATATCTTTTCTGACTAACCTTTTAACAACTTTGAGGATGCCTTAGGGTTGCTCTATGGTTAGATAATTTGTGACATAGTTAACATACAGACCAACTTTTGGTTGACAAATGGTAACTTTGTATTTTTGAGAGATTAACTTTTAGTTACCTTTTAGGTAATTTTGGTTATGTGGGCAGCTTCCAGCATTTCTTTATAGCTTATTACCAAAAGCTATAAATCAATAAGCGTTTTAAGCATTTTTCTAAATAGTTTTTGGTTTTCTTCATAAAGTTTAATATGTTTTTGACGTAAAATGAATAGGGTCATTGCATGGAATTTAAATTTTGACATAACTTGTATATTTTAATTATTTTAACAGTTATCTAATGAACAGGTTCATATAAAATCGATAAATGTATTACGATAACTTAATAATACTAATTTAAAGTTTAAATATTTTCCGTCCTTTTCTACACCGCTGACGTCATCGTACTATTCAAGATGGAACGCGATTTGCATTCGTAACATTGGCAATACTGGAAATCTTTGCCAGCGACGAACAGATAAACCGAACGTGAGACGCGACGGGACCCGATCAAATCAGCTGCTGTACTTTAAACAAAGCGTGCGTGTTTCACGTTTTCTCTTAAAAGAAAAAGGGATAATGAAGACCGTCTTTAGTCAAACTACAAGCAAAAATATGCACGAAGTAAATTATATAAGCGTTCAAATAATATACTGTACTGTACCAGAATTGCATAATAAAATGTTAGTTCTTCCAACGGCCAACCACCACGTTTTTCCGATCCCGGTAAAAAAGAATTAAAATAAAATAAAACTTTAGTACTGTTCAAAGACGCGTTTGTATACGACAGCACGAAACACTTGACACACACACACACACACACACACACTTGAAATCCATATTAAATATTAATAAACCTTGAATAAAACATGCTAACTTGTTTTAGTATATAACATTACTAGCATGGTAAGAGGGTTTTTACTGGCAGACAGAAGGATATGACTGGCGAGTCGTAGACGAGCCTGTCACCTTCTGGAGCCAGTAAAACCAGTTACCTTGCGTGTATTGTTATATATTTTATTTGTTATTCATTTGTAAATAAATGAAAATACCTCAGATACATATTCAAATTTCGATTACAAAAAATTCGCAATAAATTTGTGGTAAGCTTTGGAAACGTTACCATGATTGCATGTTGTTTATTTCACGATTTATTTATTTTCACAATTTTGGTGAAAATGAATGTGCCCGAAGCAATTATTAAGGAAGCCACCAGTGTAGCTTCAAGTTTATTGCCAAAAAAGTCATCTTCAAGATACGAGCGCGAATATATTATTACGGGAAATAACAGTTGTACCATGATTTTTAACGTTTATGATGCAAATAAAACAAAATCTTCTAATGTAAGTAATGCTACTAACTTGTAAAACTGACAGTTAACCTGTAAAAATTTTACAAGTTAGTAGCTTGTAAAAATAAACTTTCTTTATTAATATGGTGTTTTGATAAAGTGACGTTTACAAATGAGTAACAAATAAAATCATTTACGTAGGTATATTAATAAAATTCACATTCCCTTTTCCGCTAATTAATAAATACGGCCGTCGCATTAGTTGTTTTACTGAACATGTATAATAAAACAACAGCTGATTGACACAGTTGTCAAATGATTTTGTATTGCCAACTTACATATTTAGTTTTAATGCAGCGCATGCGAGGACGATGACGTTGTTGTACTAGAAAAGGACAAAAAAATTTAAAATTGTAAATTGAATATTTCGCTAACGGCTGCGCTAAAAATTTTGAAAAAAAATACGTAGAGTTATTACTAATTATATAGAATCTAAAAACGTTAAGTTTCAAAATTGTGAAACGATCCTATTCTTTAGATTGGTACCAAAATTTCTACTTACATTTGGAAGGGCACAAATTTAGGAGGAAAATAAAATTCCATTGGATTTTCTATGTTATTGTTTACAAAAAACAAACGGTACACTTAATACACCCAAAATTATATTCTGCTTTAAATTTATACTTTGTATATCTTAATTGGGCATTAGCCCGTGAATAAAGAAAATAAATAAATCAATGACCATATCCAATACACCAAACACTAGCATTTTAAATGCACTAATGATTTAACAAACACTTTCATGAGTAAATTAATTAAAGATGGAGTTCATATAATAGTAGATTTAAAACCTTAAATTTTGTGATATTCTACTTACATATTTACATCTGTAGTCTTGTTATATTCAGCACCTTGTTATTTCAAGGAACTACATATATGTATAATATTTTGTTTTTTTTTTCAGTTTTCTAAATTACTATTATCAGATATTAAGACTGAAGACAAAGACTTTATACAAAATATATTTACATTTTTGTTTCTAACTCTTGCTTCAAATAATCCACTTAAGAAAACGATTGCAAGATGTTTAGGACAAATCGAAGATGAATCTTTACTACAAGAGCTAATTTCTAATGCTATTTATAAATTACTTGATTACATAAAAAATCTCCGAAGCCGAAATTTGGAATTCTTAAAACTAGCTCTATTACAGGACAGCTTAGTTTGCTCTTTAATGTCTAGTTTTGATAGCTGTAATGTTAATAAGTCTATGAATTCTGTGGTGGGGGTAGTAACCAATTTTGTAAGCAATATCTTTTTTGAAGTGGTCGATGGATTATGGTAAGTTTATATCTTTGTATCTATTAAATTTAAATTGTACAGCATTAATTAGAATTAATTAATATATACTTTTAAAATATCTTCTATATGAAAACAATGATATTCTCACTAAATAAGAACATTCGTTTTACAGGGGTAGAAATCCAAAAGCAAAGAAAGAGAAATCGGAAAGTCTACTGCCATTTATTCATAATTCAAGTAAATTTCTTTTAACACTTTTACAAAAATATAGAGATGAAGTAACAAATAGTGAACCTGTATTGAAAATAATAAATTATTGTGTGGATGTTATAAAATATAAAACTATCTTATATGAAACTAAAAGTAACTGTGGGTATATGATTATAATACTATGTAACTATCTTCCGGAAGATCTCATCAATGATTGTGTAAGTATGAAAGAATGTATCATATTTTCATTATTCTTGTTATAGTTATATCTTATTAAAAAACAATTGGAGTTAATAAACTATTAGTATTAGACAATGAACATTTTTATTTTCATGTTTTCTTTAATACAGGGTTTAACAAAGTGATAAATTCTATCAAAATCACAGCTACAAGTGAAAATTTAGGCACCACTACCCAATAGTCGGCTGCAACTACGTTAATCTATTAAAACTAAGAAAATATTAAATATATGAGAACAAGCACTATTCAAGTGGTAGGTTGCCTTTCCCGCCAAATGTTTAACTTATTAAACTATTGGGTAGTGGCTGACGTTATTAGGCAAAGTCATCCTATTACTTGTTCATATTATGTAATGCAAATCCTTATCCTTCACATCTTTCATAACTATGCTTATTATTTTATTTCATTATTGATATCTTTCCTAAAATCTTCATGTACCATCTTTTTTCTGTCACTTTTATGTTAATTCTAGACATATGTAAGTATATTGGAAGGTTACACTTTATAATTACTTATGCTATGCTATTTTGTTTTATTTTAATTTTTGACTTTTTTACAGACTTTTAAAGATTGTCCACCACTTGAATTCTTAAAATTGGGTAAAGAACATTCACCATTCTTAGAAAAACTAGGCATGAAAACTATAGAAAATGGAGAAGTTTTTGAAACATTTAAATTATCAATCTTTGTTCCAATATTGTCTTACATTCGTAGAAATACTTTGCATGAAAGTAAAATATATGGTAAAGTCATAGCATTATATATACTTGAAGAACTTATTCTCGCTGACAAAAGGTAAATAAATTGTGGTTTTTCTGTTTTTTGTAAATATTTAAACATTTAAAAATTTTATTTAACATTTGTAGTACAGATAAGAACAATTCTACATCTATAGGAATTGCAAAGGGAATAAGTCTTGTGTCAGGTGATCTATATGATCTTCCATATGAAGACATTTGTCCATTTTTAGAAAAAATTCTTTGTTTCATACTTATGCATCTCGATGATAGAATAGAAGTTGTTAGAAATCACACAAAACTTACTTATAGAAATATAATAAAATGGGCTGAGAAATTTGAAGAGGAAGGTAATTGTCTTATTTTACACATAAATGTAATATTCTCTTATAATGTTAGATTATTTCTACATTACCTTTTTTTTATTGTACAGTGTAACCAAACACCTGGAATAAATTCATTTTTCTTTCAAAATGTCTATTTATGTTGAAAAAGGCTCAGAACTAGGGCTGTGCGATTATCGAAATTAATAATCGATTAAATCAATTTTTATATGCGATGATAATGCCATTTTTCTTTATCAGTTAATGAAGTCACACCTTTGGCCACCATCCAATAAAAAGTTAGTCCACAAAAAGCATATTTTTAGTTTCAAACATATTTTTTTATGCACGCATGTATTTTTATAAAAAAAAAGTATACTTTTATGTGTCTTGAATTTTCTTTTTCATTTCTAATAGAATCTTTTCTTTTTTAACGTCAGTTAAATTTTATGAAATAAATAAAGATTATTAAAAGTTTCACAGTTTTATTAAAATACAACCTGACAATATTGTTTCGACAGCTATGCTGTCATTATCAAAGATAATATAATTATAAACAAACACGTCGCTAAGGTAGATACAAAAATAGGTAACTAGATAAAATAATAATAATAATCAGAATTAAATATCTAATACTTCCAGTAACAGAGAATTACTGAGCTCAAGTTGTTCGTTCATTAAAGGTACCCTGAGTTTGTGTTTGTATATCTCAAAGGCTTCTAAAATGTCTAATTTGTGTTTGTTATTACAAAAATGTAGGAATTTAATATTATTTTGAGGAGTCATTGCGTGATTTTGTTCTAAAAGGTGTTTGGCATAATTCGATTTTTCAGGATGTTTATTTTTGTAATGACGTACGTGTTCTTTATATAGTTCTTTATAGTTAAATTTTAAATGAAAATATAAATTTCAATTTCAAAATTTCAATAAAACCTAAGATTTTGAAAGATTTAGAGACAATTTCACTTATATGAATCGAACACAACCCCCAAATCCTTGATAGTTTCTTTTGTCGTTAAAATTATACCTCTAATATTATATGGAAAAATGAAAATGTTACTAATTCTAGGAAAGGTAATTTTATTTATTTATATTTCGACTTAAAACATTTACCTCACGCCATCGTGTTAAATTATCTATTGGTCGTCTCACATTGAGACTACAGTGTGTGTTCTTATGGAAACAGGGTTGCCAACATCTTGCAAACAACTTTTAAAAACACTTTTTAAATATTGTAGTTGTAACTGCATAAACCTTTATAATCCTTATTGTTCAAGCAAGTTATATTGCAGGTAGTCACTTCTTCTGACAGCGGTAGTAAAACAAAATTTCAAAACTTGCTGTTCATATAGTGCGCGTATAAAGTCTGGAACTGTCGAAATCTGTTTTTCACCAACCTTTAGTACACAACTAATTCTGTTTTTAACAATATCCTCCATACTTATGTATAATGTACTATGTGCGTTATGTAATACTCGAGGGGTCAACCTATCGCCGCAATACATGTACATTTTGGCGGTAATCGCACGCAATCCTTAGCAATCACAAGGAAATCATCAGAAATCTCGCAGTCTTTATTGGCAATCAGCGAAATCTTTCTGCGACTGTAATCGCAGTCGTCGAAAGCGAATATAGTGGAAGTGGTGCCAAATTTCCGTTTTTGTAAGTTTCTTTTGAAACAAGTTGAACAAATGAATGATTTTATTATGATGAATCATTTTACCGTTAAAATTGCGTTTGAGACTTCCTTTATTTACCTGTGAATTAAAAGATTAAAACGATACAGAAGCTAACCAGCCGTTATTTTTATTTTGAAAGAACTTGAAGACGAAAGAATTAAACAAAAAAGTATAAGTAATGAAATATCGAATATTTAGATACATATACGATGTAACAATCTCAAGTAATGTTTAATAAAATAACAAATACATGTTAATAAGACTTTCTTTTAAATTCTTCTTTTGTATGGTTACGATTACACTTTTTCGGTTACTGTTTTCAAAGGTTTAGAACTTCGGTAATCTAAATCCACATTTCTATAGATTCATACAGTGAAATAGGTGGCAACAACGAAGCACAAACTCCCATAAGAAATACATTGGCTATCTTTCCTTCGCTGCAGTCCCAACGTGAGACGGACAATAGATCCCTTTGTAATAACTGTGCTTTCTATTTATTGCTAATAGATCTAAATACTTTTAAATAGTGATGGGAACTTGGGTATCGAGTGTCGTGATACTATTCGTGGTCGTGACACTTGAAGTGTCATGACTCTTAGTGTCGAACAGTATCGCTCTTATTAGAGTGTAATTCGAAGTTGCTTGATCATTCTTACAAAAAAATTAAAGGCAGATTTGTTGAACTGGCCAACAATCATTGAATGAGACGTACATATAAAAATATTTTGTTGTGGATTTTTTTCTTTTGTACAGGGTTTCTATAAAAGATTGTCCGGTCTAGTGGTTTATGAATTGTGGCTCCTGCTCTCTATAGTGGATAGAAATAAATTAATGCTTATGCAACCAATTAAACAGTTTTAATAAAAGATTAAGGTACTTCATAAACTGGATAATGTAACGAGAAAAAAAATTAAATAGAAACAATAACTACAAAAACTGTTCAAAAAGTTCACCATTTTCTCTAAACACAACACAACTAATGATAATGATAATGTCACAGTTGACAGACAAATAATTTGACTAATTTTTTTATGTAGAGAGCGGCAAAACGAATATTTCCAATGCACACTTTGACGACAGTCTTTTATAGAAACGCTGTATTAGTATAATATTGACGGTGATAATTTTATCTTGGGTTTTCAGCAAAATAAATTAAAATCAATAATTGAAGTTGAATAAGTTCCTCATGTACCTAATTATTATTTCAGCTTCTTATATTTATACCTTATAATGTATTTTGAAGAAAGACTACTGTCGAAACACGTGTAAATAAATACAATGATCATTAATTTTAATTAATTCAATTTATTATGCTGAAAACCCAAAATAAAAGTATCGTCCTTAATCTTAACAAAAACACGTTCTCAACTAAAGACCAACGTCGTCAGCGAAATTACATTTTTAAATAGTTTTTATAATAAATCCCATTAATAGACTTGAATTCAAGTTATTTATAGAATTTGTTTCTTTTGTTTTAAATTTCTGTTTCATAATATGTATTTGCTTTTATAAATAATTTAATGTCTTTTAATGTACTTAATGCATAAATATATAACCATAACAGAATTTACTCATATAATTGTTTTTTAATCCATAGTTTGCTTATGATTTATGTAGCTATGAATCTTGACTGCTTCTCATTTCAGTTGGATTACATTTAGTGGATTACACTAGCGCATGCATGATGTAAAGGCAAAGTGTCGTTAAAGTATCATGAAGAGTCGACACTTCTCCCTCCATATTGTTTCAACTCTCAAGTGTCGCGACACGCGGGTAGTGTCGAGACCCCATCACTACTTTTAAATCATCTGCAAAAAACAGTATCTCACTGTAATGAATAACTTCTTTCAAATCATTTATTAATAAATTAAATAACACTAAGAAATAACACAAAAAAGAACACTTAAGAAGTACACACTATGTAATTTTAATTGAATATATTTACATCCTGTTCGCTTCACTTACCTTAGATAGTATCATGTTATTTTTCATATGTTTATAAATGTATATTAATTTTTAAATAATATATTTAATTAAAATTACATAGTGGGTATTATTTAAGTCAGTGTATCATCTTTGTCATATTTTGGAGCCTTCTCTACCCGAAAATGTGTTAAAGATTGCGTAACAAAAATATATAACAATATAAAAAAATAATAATAACAATAAATAAAAGATATGCACAAAGAAAACAATTTAGAAAAGTAGATTTGTCTTGATGGGAATCGAACTTTAAATCTACTGATTAATAAGCTACAATGTTACTGGTTGGCTACCGCTGGTTACGACCTTCATAATACTCGTAAGCTACTTAAGGCACTTGGAAACCTTTAAACAAAATTGTCTCGAAAATAAAGTCAAGTTGGAAGCTGTTAATTCTGCAGTTAAGAAAGCGACCTATCCCCTACTACCCTGTAAATGGATTTCAATAAACTCTGTTGTAAGCTGACCATTTCTCCTTGTTGGATACAAAAAATAATTAAGTTATGAAAGTTGTGCAATGTTTACTGCTCATTATTTAGGGCTGCTCATTCATTACAGAGAAGAGTAGAGAGATGTGGATCTTTATCGCTTTTTTTCAGAAGTGTAGTTTTTGGAAAAATGCAAATAAAGGCAGGTATAATGGTTTTAGCACAAACAGTAGTGTTTGTTATTTTCTTCAAACAAGATTTTTTTTGGTTTGTTAGATTTACATTGCTGATTCTGCAACATGATCTTTTTATAATACAATTTTATGAGGTCAGTCACTTAAATGATAATTCCGCGGAAGCAGAGAATTAAGAAAAGGATATTGGTGTAGGTCAAGTCATTGTAAAAGATGATGATTCGCAAAATCGGGGAATCCCCCCCTTGCATCACAGATATTATAACCTAATAAACAAGTAAATGACGAATCTAGGTCAACGCATGATTAACACTTGTGTAAACAGATGAAATAAGATCAGATTTCAAGCAACACTGATATTACCTAAGCTGTTAAAAATGTCAGCGACGTACGATATGACTAAATATGGATATGACTAAATAGATGTTCATTTTCATTTTACTTCTCTTCTTAAAATTAACTAAATTCATGTTACTGTAATTAAATTACATTTTTAAATTTTGCCCTTTTACCCTGGTAATTTTTGTGACCCAGATCTTTCATTTTCTTGTTTAGGTTAGCATCATTAATTAACACTAATTAGAAAATTCCATAGGTGATTGGAATTCGATGTGGAAAACTCTACCCAATTTTTTACTATTGAAAGTTGAGACTAGATTTAACCAATTTTACAGTAAAAAGATCTGCGAGGTCATGGTTAAGTAAAATAAAAATCCCGTTGTAGACAAATGTCTTGTAAAAATCAAAAGCTTAATGCACAATTTTGTATATTTACGTTTTATATTACAATTAGTCATCATTTGAAATGTGCATTTTAGTAAAGCAAAACCAGTATGTCAACGAAGCGAAGCGATTTAATTTGCAATAATACAGTGTCACACAATTGGGCGCTTGAAAATGGTGGGTTTGGACTAGAAAAATACACAGTATCATGTGATCTCATCATGTTTGTCAGGCTTTAAAATTTCAAACCTTGCACTTACATATACAGTTAACTTTATTTTTTATTAATGATATCAATATCACCATGAGCGCGTTATAATTTTATACATACTGTAACGTTCTTTTTAAAATAATAAGAAACATGCTGTTTAATCATCTATTCACAAGAGATATTATTTATATACAATAATTAAAAACACTAATTATAAACTATTTATGTATTAACAATTATTAAACATTTATTTATTCACTAATATATTTGATTACCAATTACACAGAGTACACTTCGATACGCCGGCTAAACACTGGTTCTGCCGGGCCCATGAATGCACAGCATGGAGATCTTGAAAACGGTAAAAGATACAGGTTGGCTTAAATTAGGAAAAAGTTGCACTATTTAGAGTATGTTTACATGCCGATCGCAGAAATCCATGATTGTTTATCGTTTTCGAAATTTTCCAAAAAATGCAATTTTGCGGATTTTCGATTTTTCCAATTTTTGTATTTATTTTAAAAGATTAAAAAACTTTGTCATTGTCACTTTTTAAGCTCTACAGAATGGCGTCTTCAAATTTTTTATCCGATGTTTCATCTTCGAGAAATCATCATCAACTTAATTTTTTTATATGGCCACAAAAGTAGAAACACCTTGTATACGGTAGCATTTTTTATTACAAATTCAACGATGTATCACACATTATGCTTCTAAAGCCAAAAACCAGAGAAAAATGAATTTTAATATTTTTTTAGATTTTTAATCTAGTTGGCATTGGAAAAAGAATTCAAAGATTATTGCAAGTGTTCAAATAAGTTCCCATTATTTTCTAGACACAAGTATGCTCTTTGTACAGTTGAATTTAAAACTTTGGCTCACATTTCTGAGGAGATTGTGTTGACTGCTGCTATAACCGATGCCAATAATTGTTCTTCAGTTTCAAAAGTTGAGTCATACCCTTGATTTTTTACATAACCCCACAGGAAAAAGTCTAACGGGCTCAAATCTGGTGATCGGGCTGGCCAAGCTACTTCACTGTGAGTTCCAATCCATTTTTCAGGAAACCTCTGCGACAAATACTCCCGTACATTTCTTGAGTTATGTGCTGGGGCACCATCTTGCTGAAACCAGCAGTTGTTAATTATTGCTAGAGGTAATCCATCCAAGGGAATTTAAATTGTTGTGGTAAATAAAGGGTCCTATTATTCTGCTACCTAAAATACCTATCCACATATTAAATCCAAATCGGTGCTGATGCCTTGCATCTTTTTTTAAATGAGGATTGTCTGTTGCCCAATAATGTTTGTTACGCCGGTTGAAAATGCCATTGTTGGTTATCATGCTTTCATCAGACCAAATTACTTGAAAAGGAAAAGTTTGATTTTTTTGACATTTTCTGGTATACCATTCACAAAAACTTGCTCGCCTTCTCTCTTCACCAGGTCTAAGACCCTGACAAATTCTAAATTTATATGGATGAAATTTATTCTTTTGTAAAATGAAGTGGGCTGTAGATCTAGCTACCCCAGTCTGACGCTCAATTAGTCTTGTGGATATTTCAAGATTTTCAACAACGGCTAGTAGAACAGTATTCGCTTTTTCTTCGTTGGATTGTTTTTTACGAGATGAAAGGGGTTTTTTGAATGAACCAAATCCTTTAGATTAAATTAGATACCAAACGTCTAAACATGGATTTCTCAGGTTGTCTTCGTTCAGGATAATTATCAGAATACATCTGCTCAGCAGCTACACAATCTTTGTGGCAAAAGATGTAACACGTCAACATATAAAATTTTTCTTCATTTGTGAAATTTCCACTTTCCATCGTAACACAAATAAATTAAAACACTTTAACTTCCTATAAACAAAACAAACAACTTTAAAATACGTTAAAACGTTTTTAACAATAATGTGACAGATCAAATAGAAATATTGCAATTGTTCCAATGCCTACTATTTAAAAAGTAAAAAAAACAATACTTAATTACATTCTCGGCAGAAGTGTTAGACCATGTTTTAAATTCAGCTATTTTTTCTAGGCTGTACTTGTGTCTAGAAAATAATGGGAACTTATTTGAACACTTGCAATAATCTTTGAATTCTTTTTCCAATGCCTACTAGATTAAGAATCTAAAAAAATATTAAAATTCATTTTTCTCTGTTTTGTTGAATTTGTAATAAAAATGCTACCGTATACAAGGTGTTTCTACTTTTGTGGCCATATAAAAAAATTAAGTTGATGATGATTTCTCGAAGATGAAACATCGGATAAAAAATTTGAAGAGGCCATTTTGTAGAGCTTAAAAAGTGACAATGACAAAGTGTCATTAGATTTTTAATATCTTTTAAAATAAATACAAAAATTGGAAAAATCGAAAATTCGAAAAATTGCATTTTTGGAAAATTTCGAAAATGATAAACAATCATGGATTTCTGCGATCGGCATAAACATACTCTAAATAGTGCAACTTTTTCCTAATTTAAGCCAACCTGTATCTTTTACCGTGTTCAAGATCCCCATGCTGTGCATTCTTATCTTGGACACGGTGTATATCCACACGGAAGTGTGTAGAATGCACTAGAAAGATCGGCGACGTTACGTCATACATGCGACCTGGCTCGAATATTATAGACGGGCCGCGAATCTTCTAGTTGGTCCTCGTGGGTGTAATGACGCTTCGCTCTGGAATGTTCTGCCGTCCGCATATAGGGATTTCTTTATTTGTTACAATACTTTTTAAAAACGTCGGTCAAAATTATTAAAAATTTGAACTTTCTCTAATCAAAAAACTTTATTAAGATTTTTTGTTCCAAATGCCATCAGAAATGCGCTGGTAAAGTCTGGTGCAGGGGCTGAGACATCCTGTATATAGAAAATTTACAAGAAATTTTAAAATATTTACAAAATTTGCTTTTTTGGAAAAAATTATTTTTAGTTTTTACTTTGGAAATATCATATTTACTCAAACATAAGACCCCCCTTTTTTTGCTAGATTTTTGCTTTAAAATTTGGGAGGGTCTTATATTCGAGTCAGGTTTTATATTCGAGTCAGGCGAGTCAGGTCTTATAATTGAGTATAATAAGATATATCAATAAAAAGTGAAACAAGCCTTCTGTTGTTTAAGAATATACCATCTTCCCCGGTTGTCTGCATTTTAGCCGATCTTGATACACATAAACCTATGCAGGCATTTGGCATCAAATTTGGTCGTTTTTATACTTGAGTCACTTTAATAATATTACATGTAATATTTAAAAAAAAATAAAATAAGGATGAAATTAAAAATCACACTGCAATTAATCAAACAATTCCTGTTTTTAGGCAATGAGGAATTACTAGAACTGCTTGTGCAATGGGTACTGCAATTACCAGAATGCACTGCATATTACGTTGGCATTTCGCTAGTTTGTGAGGCTAAATCCTGTGAATATCTTCTAGAAAGGATCCCAGACCTTGCTAAACAGATACTATATAAAATGGATAATCTCTCTAAGGTTAACACTGTAAGTAGATTTAGTTTTTTAACTAATTATTTTACTAATTATACCTACATCATTGAATATTATTAGCAAAATATGCTATACACTTGTTGCCTTACTACTCATAGTATATTATGCAACAAGTTTTATAAACGGCATTTTAGTCACGAGGTTTATTAGGCACGAGCGGAGCAAGTGTTTAATAAACGAGTGTCTAGACCGTTTATAAACGTGTTGCATACTATACTTTCTCTATGACCATCACAAAAATACTAAAATTTGGAAATTATTTTATTGCACGACACTGTCATGATTTCAGATAATTCTCCTGTGTAAGCGGCTTTAGAAACATCAAAAAAAATGTCAAATGAAATGTCAAACTATTTTAAAGGATTTTTGAGCATTTTGCAAGTTGGAAGGTGTTGTGTCGTGCAATAAAACGTTGTATTCCACTCATTCCTGTGTAAATTGTGCGGTTTTTCTCCACTCGTGGGCCTTAAACACAAAATAACTATTATTATCTTAAGCCATATTAATAAACATAGCAACAATACAAAATTATTTAATTGTTCTGCTTAGGTAAATATACATTAACAGTCACATTAGAAACATTTTGGCAATTGTTAAAGGAAATCATTGATTTTCTTAAATTCTTTTCATCAAATTGTGTTTTATTTACTTCATTTACTTGATTTAAATTGAAGCGATTCGTTGTTCCACTTTCATTTTCATCAAAATTAAAGCTTGAACTTTCAGCAATTGCAAGATCAATATTCACAGCATTCTCTTGCACAGCAGTATCTTGAACAGTATTCAAGATTTTATTAGCTGTCTGGATTTTATTGTTTAACGAGTGGTCAATATAACTCTCTGCAACACTGTTGATCGCCATCCTCCATGGCGCTTTAAAGCTGTAATGTCCGCACCCGAGTCTACCAAAATGGTCGCTGAGGACCTTCTTAAACAATGACCGGTGTAACCAGCAGGATCAGGCAACTTAAAAAATTTTCCTACTACGCTAGCGAGGCTGCCAAATTTATTTATTCCAATCGGTTGTTTTGTACATTTTCCTCGCTGGTAGTTTAAGAAAAATCGGGTGGTACGTGTCAGATTTGAAGGTCGAAGTTCCATGTATTTCGTACAGGTATGGTAGAAATTACCTCCAATAACAAACTGACGTTCCGTTTTTGTTTTTGTATCAGGAATGTGAACTAAAAGGGCAGTGCCGAGGTCTTCAATATGACTTGTTTCAATTTTCATCAATTCTTCCCGCCGACAAGCTCCCATTATGCCAAAAATTAGCCCAACCTAAAATATTTATAATTTTTATTTTTTTATTTAATTTGGTTTTATACTTTACCTTTGTAAATAGGTATTCTTTATCTGGAGCAGACGACAAGAATTCTTTAATTTGCTGGGGTGTCAAAATTTTCGATTTTTTAGGTCTGTAACCGTCTGATTTACGCTTCAGAAACGAACACAATCTGGGATACTTGCTTATATCAACATTGTTTTTTAAATTTATTGTCATTCGCAGCATTGAGTAGATTGCCTACAAAGAGGACGGTTTCATCCTTTTCGAAAGATCTTGGAAATAAGCCAGTAACACATTGTCAGAGAATGATTTTGCTTGGTTTTTTTGACGCCAATCTTGGAAAAGTTTATACGCACGTTCGTACTGACTTTTTGATTTGTTGGGTAGCAAACTAGCAGTTGCTGATGCCGCTGCTTCAGTAATTTCCGGTAGAGTACAAATGCTAACATCCTCTTCACTTTCACTGTCGTTTAGATTCATTTTTCACAAGAAGGGCACTTTATTTTCACCACTAAATACAAAATTACTTGTCTGTTGACGCGCCTTATCGGGTTATTTTGACAGATTGATGACAAGTCGCAACTAACTTGATTTGAGTGTTACATGATTTTTCCGATAAAGCTAACTTCAGCCCGTAACTAAAACGTCCCTTGCTAACTTCAGCTCGTGACTAAAGTGCATGAAGCCACGGCTTGTCAAGGTGTATTTAAAAGGTCACTTAGCGTCATGGAAACATATGCGATAAATGGCATTTTAGACATGGGAGTAGAAAAAAGCATTTTTAATGATTTCAAAATAGTCAGTTTCGGGGGTGCATCAAGAAATGTTAAAAACGAGATTTTTCCTTATGTCAGAATATCTCATGCAAACTCGGTATGCGAAAGCGAAATGTTACTAGAGACACTTTTTTTTTAATCAAATTTTTCCATATTTTAATAAATAAGGTCAGTTTTTACAGATTTTTAAAAAAATAGCGAATCAAGGTATCTTGATACCTATCAACTTTGACATGGCCTGTTTCAACTATTTTCAGAAGCAGAGGTGATTGCCCGACTTAGTTTTTTTCCCGATCAGAATATTAAACAATTTTCCCATATGAATCCAACTTTATGACATACACTATAACACATCGTTCAATAAGTCCCGGGACTATATATATATATATATATATAATCGATAGCCTTTTTACCCTAAGGTGTAAGGCGTATGTCATTCCTTGCTAACTTATACATTTATTTATTGTGAGTTTGAGTGCACGAACTTGGCCCATTCTTTCTTGTTTTTGGCTAGTGCTGTTGCTTCCTTCCATGACTTGTTTCTTTTCTTCAGAATTATAGCTAGTTCTTCATTCCATGATTTTTTTGGTCTTCCTCTTTTCCGTTTTTGTTGTACTTTTGTTGTCCATATGCGTTTCACTTGTCTGTCTTCGACCATTCGGTTGATGTGGCCAAACCACTTCAATTGGTTCTTCTCTATGGTTTTTAATACTGACTCAACTCCTAGTTCTTGTCTTACTATTTCGTTTCTTATTCTATCTCTACGTGTTATGCCTTTGACTGCTCGAAGGTATTTCATGTCGATAGCTTGCAGTCTACTCTTCTGTGTATGATTTAGTACCCAGCTTTCACTCCCATAGGTTAGGATCGGTCTAAAGATGGTTTTGTAAATTGTTATTTTTGTCTTTCTACTTATTTCTCTTTTCCTTATTAACGTCTTGTTCAAACTGTGATACAATTTTGCTGCGTTGTTTATTCTTTCTGTTATTTCATGTTCCATGTTTCCTTCTCTGTCCAGTATTACTCCTAAGTATTTGAAGTCGCTTACTTGTTGAATTTCTTTATCTCTTATTTTTATTTTAATTCTTTTATCTTCCTTCCCTATTACCATCACCTTTGTTTTACTCGTGTTAATCTTCAGATTTTTCTTCGTAAGTTCTTCTTCCCATATCTTTAGGTTCTCTTGTAGTTTTTTTTTCTGTAGGTGCACTAATCATAAGATCGTCAGCGAATGCACACTCTGCGAAGTATACTGGTGTTAATCTACTATAACCAATATGCGTTTTACAGATCTTTCTTTCTACGGTTTTAATAACGTCGTCTAGTACCAAAATAAATAGAGTCGGACTCATTATACCTCCTTGTCTTAGTCCATCATTTATGTTAAAGGTATCTGATTGTAGGTTGTCTTTCCTTACGTAGTTCTTATTGTTTTCATATAGGCTTTGTATTCCTTTTATAAGTTTCTCATTTATGTTTCTTCGTCTGAGTCCCTCCCATATGGCTTTTTGTGATACCCTGTCGAATGCCTTCTCCATATCTAAAAATGCTAAGTATAGATTTGAGTCGTTTCCTCTTATCTTTTCTATTAATTGTTTCAACGTAAAAATATGATCTTGTGCACTTCTTCCTTTTCTGAATCCGCTTTGTACCTCAGCTATTTGGTTTTCTGTTGTATTTCTCAGTCTTTTCTCTAATATATACTCGTACGTTTTGGATACAGTACTTAACAGCGTAATGCCTCTATAGTTGCTACAGTTTCGATTGTCTCCTTTCTTGAATATTGGGATGATTATTCCTATTTCCCAGTCTCTCGGAACTTTGCTTGCAGTCCATGCTTTATTAAATATTATTGTCAGTATTTCTATTCCCTTACATCCTAGGTTTTTTAACATCTCCGAAGTTATTTTGTCGTGCCCTGCTGACTTTCCTAGTTTCATATGTGATACTGCTTCTTTTACTTCTTTTTCCTGTATTACTTCTTCTATGTCTTCGATGTGGTTTGATATTTCTTCTATTGTATTAGTGTTTTGTACTTCAGTATTTAATAGTTCATGGAAGTATTCTCGCCATCTAGCCATGATTGCTTCGTCCTGTGTTAGTAATGTGTCGTCTTTTGCTTTCACATGTTTTATTATCTCTCGGTTCCCTTTTCTTAAGTTTTTTACAACTTTGTAGAATAGTTTCTGGTTTGTTTTGCTATCTGTTTCCATTTTTCTGCCGAATTCTTCCCATGTCTTATTCTTAGCTTGTTGTACCATTTCTTTGACTTTTATTCGTTGGTTTTTATACTTTGTATACGTGTCTTCTGTTCGGTTACTTAGATACTGCTCCCATAATCTTTTCTTGTTTTTAACTTCTATTTTTAATTCTTGACTCCACCATTTTGTTTGTTTTCTACTTTTGTTTATCTTTGTTGTTCCACATGTCTTCCTTGCTGCTCGTATTATAATATTTTTGAACGTATCCCATACTTGTTCTAGATTTAAGGCCTCCCAGTTATTTCTTGATGTCACTTCTGTTTCAATTTCTTGTCTAAATTTTTCTGCTGTTTCTATTTCTTGTAGTTTGTATGATCGTATATTTTCATTTATGTTGCTCGATGATGTTTCTTTCCTTGGGCTTATGTATTTTTCTGCCTTTATTCTCAATTTTGAAGTTACCAAATAGTGGTCGCTGTAGATTTCCGCACCTCTTTTAACTTTGGTATCTAAGATTTCTTTCCTGTACTCTCTACTTATAAGCACGTAGTCTATTATGGATCTTTCGTTTCGGCTTCTAATTTCTCTTGTGTACTTGTGTATGTCTCGGTGTTCATAAAATGTGTTCGTTATGATCATATTATTTTCCATGCAGAAATTCAGCATTCTGTCTCCATTATTATTCTTACTGTCCTCACCGTGTGGTCCTAAAACATCCTCCGTTGTTTGTGTTCTTCTTCCCACTCGGCTATTAAAATCTCCTACTATTAATATTCTTCCATTTTCATTTTCAATCGTATCTGTTAGTTCTTCCCAAAACGATTCTTTGTTCCTAATTATCTCATCATCATTCGGCCCGTAGATTATTACTATTGTTGTGTTAATCTGTTCATCAAAATTCATTTTTATTTTTAATATTCTCGGTGACACGAATTCCCAGCTCTTCAATTTGTTAACATGTTTTCCTTTTATTATACATGCTACTCCTTCTGCTGCTCTGTCTGTCATTTTGACTCCACTGTATAGTATTATATGTTCATTCAATTCAAGCATTCCCTGTCCCTTTTTCTTAGTTTCTGTGATTGTGAGTATATCAAGTCCTACTTTTTCAAATTCTTCTATCAGTTCTTGTTCTTTCCCTTTCATACTTCTTACATTCCAAGTTCCTATTTTTAGTATGTTGTTAACTCCCGTATGTTGTTAGTCCCGGGACTAACTAAGAAAAAAACATTTTTTTCGAAAAACTTAGGACAAAACGATTTGTCCTTGTCTTCAAAATGAGCCTCAGTTGCAGCAATGACTTCCTCATTCGAGCCAAATCTTTTTCCTTGCAGCATTTTCTTTTAGATCAGCAAACAGCCAGTAGTCGCTCGGAGCCAGATCTGGAGAGTATGGTGGGTGGGGAAGCAGATCGAAGCCCAACTCGTTCAATTTGGCCATTGTTTTGACTGACTTGTGGCACGGTGCATTGTCTTGACGAAAAATGATTTTTTTCTTCATGTGCGGTCGTTTTTTTGCGATTTCGTCCTACAAACGCACCAGTAACTCAATGTAGTAGTCGCTATTGATGGATTTTCCCTGTTGAAGGTAGTCGATGTAAATTACACCTTGCGCATCTCAAAAAACTGACACCATGACTTTGCCAGCTGACTGTTGCGTTTTTGGACGCTTCGGACGGCTTTCACCGGTTGCACGCCACTCAGATGACTGCCGCTTCGACTCTGGAGTGAAACGGTGGATCCATGTTTCGTCCATTGTCACATACCTACGCAAGAATTCCTTTTTATTGCGAGTAAGCAGTGACAAACAGCTCGTTGAATCGTCGACTCGTTGTTGCTTTTGTTCCATTGTGAGGAAACGCGGCACCCATTTGGAACATACTTTTTCATGCCCAACTTTTCTTGTAAAATCGTCCACGCACTCCAGTTGATATGTTCACCATCTCAGCAATCTCACGAACTTTCACTTTGCGGTTATCCATCACGATTTTTAAAACTTGTTTCACATTTTCTGGGGTAACTGCTTCATTTGGCCTACCCGAGCGTTCCGCATCATTTGTATGCGTGCGACCGCGCTTAAAATCAGCATACCACCGGCAAATGGTTGTTTTCGACGGGGCAGAGTGCGGATAACGTTTTTCAATCCATTGCTGAGCTTGCACGGTATTCTTTCCCATTAAAAAGCAATGTTTTATCAATACACGAAATTCGTTTTTGTCCATTTTTTCTACAAATGCAAAAGTAGCGTCTGTTTCACCACGGTAACTTTGCTGTTTATGATCCGATTGACGTGAAAATCAGACACGTGTCATTTGAAGGTTAGATCTTTCGGAAAACGAAGTCGAGTTGATATTACTAACGCCATCTGTGGGTTAGTCCCGGGACTTATTGAACGATGTGTTATTACTAAAAATACTTATAAAATTAAAAATAGCAAAAATATGTAGTGTCCCATTTAGAACAACAAAGTTGATAATAGAGGGTGATTCAATTAGTGCTCACCAAGTCGGGGTCACCGGTGTTGTGTTTAGAAGATGTTTATATGGTCTTGTACACAATCTTATAAGTTATCTCTTTTAGAAGATAATAAAAGACATGTAACTTCTATGAGATATTTATTTATTCTTTTTGTTGATATTTGTTGCTATGGCAATATCCATCATTCAATGCCTCTCCGATGGATATGTATGTAATGATGTGTATTTGATATATAAATAGCAAGATATTATTACAGTGCTTTAGGATTTTAAAATGAAATAAAACGCAAACATTGTTCCGCGACAGAAAATGTTTTGTTTTTATTCGAAAGAGCATCTTATTACAATTATGTTTTGAAGGTAATATCATTCAAATGTGCACCACGACAGACTTTGTTGATAATAGCGCATCGATCAGTCCAATTTCTCATTACGTTTTCATACATTGCATCCGGTATTTCACAAATAACAGTTCTGATGTTGATTTTTAAATCCTCAATTGTTGTTGGATTGTTAATGAAGACCTTCGACTTCACATAACCCCACAGGAAGGAGTCACACAGCATCAAATCACAAGATCTTGGTGGATAATTCACAGGAACATTTCTTGAAATAACGTTATCACTAAATTGACCTTGCAGTAAAGCGATGGTTTCGTTAGCGGTATGGCACGTAACGCCGTCCTGTTGGAACCAGAATTCCTCCAGATTGTTTGCAACAACAATTGGGAAGAAATAATCATTTAACATTGCCCGATAACGAATTCCATTTACGGTGACACCCTGTCCTTGAGCATTTTCAAAGAAATATGGTTCAATGACACCACCGGCATGAATGACGCACCAAACTAACTTTCTCCGGATTCTTCATATTCATATTCTTCGGATTCGTGTTTCTTCATATTCATGAGGATTCCCCTCGCTCCAAATTCTGCAGTTCTGGTTAACATAGCCGTTTAACCAAAAATGAGACTCATCGCTGAACATTACAGTGCCATGAAACAATGGATCTGCAGCCAGCTGTTCTAACGCCCAAGCAGCAAAACCACGACAAAGACGATGATCAGGTGACTTCAATTCTTGAACCAGTTGGATTTTGTACGGATACAAACTCAAATCCTTCCGTAAAATCTCCAAGTTGATCCATGTGAAAGGTCCAATTGCTGAGTACGACGTCTAACAGACAAATTTGGATTATCACGAACACTTTGCCTTACAGCTTCAACATTGTCTGCATTTCTCACATTTCTTACACGATTCGTTCTTGGATTATCCAGCAATGTAAACTCATGTTCAAATTTCTTCACAACATTACGAATTGTTTGTTCACTTGGCCGATGATGTGGACCATAGAGTGCACGTAATCTACTCCAAGTTTCCTTGGCAGAACATGGTTTCTGATAAAAAATTTTATTAATTTCGCAACGTTCTTGGGAGGTTAAATGTTCCATGTTGTTTTGTAATAACCTAATCTACACAACTGTCAAATAAAGGATGGTTGTCACATGTACAACAGTGTTGCCTATATTTCACTTTAAAATCCTTTGGATTGGATCACCCTTTAGCTATAGCAAAACAACTCACCTTGTATTTTCAAAAATTTTTATAAAACTTAAATTTGTTTTATACCAACCGAATTTTGTATTTAACTTTTTTTTGTAAGTTTTACAGTTTTGAAGATGAGGTATATGAACCATACTGTGTTACACGAACCACCCTGTACATAAGAATGTAAAGCAACCTGATTTACTTGTATCATGCAATAGTTTCTATCATGCTTTCGGCAATAATTGCTTTTTGCTTTTAATTCTGATTTAAGGCTCCATTTTGGAGTTTCACCTTATGTATTTGAATATTTAATATGCCTATATATTTTTTAATTTAGTGTTTGTTCTTCGTTAACATATTCTAAAATTCATTTTTATATTTTGATTTCTACCAATCCATGAAACATTTAATTATTATAGATTTGTCCATGTTATGAATTCCTAATGAAAAAAAGTCTGAAAGAAATGCCTGGTGCAGATGATTGGGTTAATTATTGGGTTAAAGAAATTATCGAGTTTTTGAAGGCCTCTCAGCCACCTCTAACATATCATTTTCAAAACCTTTTTGAATCAGCTTTTACTTTGCAACCAATTGCTTTTAAAGCCTTGTAAGTATTTTTGTATTAATGCGAATACTTTTTCTTTTTTGAGTTTCTTTTTTATTTGAGTACTTACAGAACCCAACAAACATATATAAATACACCTGGAGAATTAGGTGCTTTCCTTAGATGTATTCGTTATGCTCGCCGTAATACAGTTTCGAAACCTATCAAAACATTATATCCTAAATTAAAAGATGGAAATGAGCTTTGGCGTGATTTAGTAGAAGCCGAAACATTAAATATTTTAAGTACTTCTCAACTAGATGATGTAAGTATATGAAAAACTATAAATACAAAAATTAAGAATTCAACCTAACAAAAAAGAAAATCATGACCAAACTTTATTTAAAATGTCATGAATTAGTAACTAATACTACTATTTACACTTACACTTTTTTCAGGTTAGATTACTAGTCTTGGATATACTTGTGGAAAGTAAAAAAACTACAGAAATCTTTACTAAATGGGAATTGGAAAGTCTTGTGAAGTTTATCCATTACAACATTAACACTTTCAACAGTAATGTTCGGTATCAGGTTATATCATACATTAAAAGAGTAATGTCCAAAATAAAAGATGGTACTGTTGCATTCAAAAAGCTCGAAAATCGTACCGAATCAGATGAGATGAATTCTGATTTGTATGCTCTATTTTGGGTAGCATTATTTCGTATTTGTTCAGATGGATTAAATGTAGGCTGTAATTATGGAAGAAGAACAACTTGTTTGGACATATTAAAAACTGCAACTGATATTTTGAAAGTAGATGGAGTTGTAATGCACATTAATAATAGAGATTTAGATAATCTAAAATATATTGTAGAATATGATACTTACGAACACAATAAAAAAATAGCTGTTGGTTTATTAAAT
Source organism: Agrypnus murinus (assembly GCA_929113105.1). Taxonomy (NCBI): domain Eukaryota; kingdom Metazoa; phylum Arthropoda; class Insecta; order Coleoptera; family Elateridae; genus Agrypnus; species Agrypnus murinus. The sequence continues at coordinate 163,341,654 of OV816024.1, forward strand.
CGTTTTCCAGCTGAAAAATTAGGCTTCACTGTAAGTTTTTTTTGTATAATTATGTAATCAAGACATTCTACATAAAACCATTGTTATTTAAAGAAGTTTCCAATACAATCTTAACTGTTTTCTCTTTTTTTTCTAATCATAACTGTAACGTCAGATGCAAAACAAACAGTGGCACATTCATACATGACACATGCAAGTAATATTTGACTTTAGGGTCAGCAAAAGCACTGATTGGAAAAATGTCTGCAAGTGTATTTTCCTTTGATTGGATTTCTGCTATAAGTAAATGGAAAGGGGTTCCGTTTTTATTGCTCATAAAACAAAGTTAATAAATAAATAAAATCGCGGTCTATGTCAGATCTTCAGCTCTATTTAGGATACTCCTAATAACAAACTTTTTTTATTTAACCGTGCTACAGGTTTTTAAATAAAACGTATCTCATTGCCAATTGAAATGTTAAAATCCTTGAATTCATTTATGTCCTTGGTAGATATTATCCAACTCGTAGTAACAGGTAATAATCAGTGACTTTCAATATACTGGGGCGGTCCATTTATGTCAGTGACAAATATATCTCAAAAAATATGCATCTAATGAAAAATATTTCAGACCAAATATATATTATATTAAGGTTACAAGAAGACACTAACTGTTTCATCATAGTAGAGTCACTACATCTAGTCACCTAGGCCAGTTGGTCGACCAGAGTACCGCAAACCGCCGCCATATTGGGGCAAATGAATCACGAAATTGTTCATTATTTGTTTTATATTGAATTTAATCAAATCCACGTTTACTTTAAAAGGTTTTTCTTATTCTAGTCGACCAGCTAGCCTAGGTAACTAGATGCAGTGACTCTAGCTCATATCACAACCTTCTGAATTAAATAATCATCTTGGGGTTATAATATTTGGTAGAATGAAGCACATGAAGTGTTCTTAGAATGTCAAACTTATCTTATTTACGCAGTGAACTCTTGAAAATGAAATGCAACGTTCGCTAAATTAGCAGTGCAAGGTGCCGCATGCCGTAGTACTGTTATGTATAATTTTTACTTTATTATTAGCGAAATTTTAATACTGTCATCATGGGATGCATTGTGTTGTGTATAAATGTAATATGCTCACGATAAACTGAACATAATAAAATTCAGTTTCATAAAATTTTATATATATATATATATATATATATATATATATATATATATATATATATATAATCATAAACCTTATTGTACCCGTAGGTGTTAAAGTTAATTTCATAACTACACTTATACACTACATCATACAATACATTATACAATACACTATACAATACATTATCAATTACAATGCATTCCTTAAATAAATCCATACTTATATATTAGAACTAAATAAAGTAAATAAAGATATAACTCCCAATAATTACATATCATCCAATTAGCCTAGTTATAAATTTTTCTGGCCCATACTTTCTTATCTCTTGCCAATGTGATCCCCTCATTCCAGGTCAAACCCTTTTCTCGAGGTTGTCTGTTATTTCTTTGTCCAATGCCTTCCTTGGTCTCCCTCTTTTTCTTTTTTGGAATGGTCTTGCTTGCCATACTTTTTTTGTTGTTCTTCCTTCGTCCATTCTTACTAGGTGACCAAACCATTTTAGTTGCTGTCGTTTGATTGAATTTATTATCGGTTCCACATCTAGCTCTTCTCTTACTCTGTCATTCCTAAACCTGTCTAGTCTCGTTATTCCCATTACTCCTCTTAAATACTTCATTTCAATTGCTTGGATTTTACTTTCCACTTGTTTTGTTACAGTCCAGCTTTCACATCCATACGTTAAAATTGGTTTAAATATCGTTTTGTATACTGTCATTTTCGTTTTCTGTGAGATTTCTTTTTTTCTAACAAATGTACTATTTAAGGAGTAGTACAGGTTTGTTGCATTTACCATTCTGTCACTTATTTCAGCATCTAATTTACCATTTTTCTGGATTTTCACACCTAGATATTTAAATGTATCAACTTGTTCAACGTTGTTTCCATATATTACTATTGTTGTATTTATGTCTTCCTTACCTATCACCAACACTTTTGTCTTTTCAACATTTATTCTTAGATTCCTGTCCATTAGTGCTTTCGACCATACATCTAGATTATGTTGTAGATCTTGCTCATTTTTTGCATAGATAACCAAATCATCAGCAAAAGCACTATCTGCTATCTCTACTAACCTCAAGTTCCTATATCCCACTTTTAGCTTCCTAGTTTTTCCTTTTATTTCCTTCATTATATCGTCCATAACTAAGTTAAACAGTGCTGGACTCAGTACTCCTCCTTGTCGTAAACCTTCTTTGGTAATGAACTCTTCAGATTGTGCCTTACCAGTTCTCACGTAGTTTCTGGTGTTAGCGTACAAACTCTTTATGCAATTTCTGAGTTTATTGTCAACTTCTCTTCGTTTTAGGCTGTTCCACACTAGAATTCTAGGTATGCTGTCGAATGCTTTATGTAAGTCTATGAAGGCCACAAATATCGGTTCACAAGTATATTTTTCTATTAGTTGTTTTAGTGTAAATATGTGATCTTGCACCTTTCTTCCTTTCCTAAATCCACATTGTGAGTCTTCCAGTTGTGGTTCCGTTATTTTCTCTAATCTTTTTCCCAGAATCCTTTCATACACCTTCGTTAATATGCATGTCATGGTAATTCCCCTATAGTTTGAGCATTTCCGTCTATCCCCTTTTTTGTATATTGGTATCAATATACCTGTCTCCCAATCTTTTGGTATTATTTCATCTTGCCAGACTTTGTTTAACAATTGTGTTACAATTTCTAATCCATTTCTTCCCAAATTCTTAATCATCTCGGTACTTATTCCGTCATGTCCTGCGGCTTTTCCTCTTTTTAACATTTTCACAGCCTCCATTACTTCCTCTATTTTTATATCACTTTCTTCGTTAGTATCTAGGTTAACTATCTGTTGATCTTCTTCTATCATTATGTTTGTGTGGTCTGTTAGCATTTCTTCGAAGTACTCCTTCCATCTCTTTATGATGTCATCTTCTTCTGTCACTAATATTACTTCTTTTGTTTTAATATGCTTAAAGTTCTTTGTTTTTCCTTTCCATAGTAATTTTAAGACTTTGTAAAACAGCTTTTGATTTCCGATAGCGTCACGTTCCAACGTTTCTCCAAATTCTTCCCATGTCCTTTGTTTTGCTTCTTTCACCATTGCCTTGACTTTATTCCGTTGTTCTTTATATCTGTCAAATCTTTCTCCTTCTCTACCATTTAGGTATTCTTTCTATATCTCTATATCTCTCTCTCTATATATATTTATCTTATAATATTATCCAAAAGATCCAATGAATAATTATTTTTGTTAACAAAAATCATTCTTTGCTGAAAATACTGTTGCATTTATATCTAATTAATTTCTTTAAAGGGGGTGTAGTGCAAAAAAAATAAATTGTAGAATAAAAAAAATTTAAGAACAACAGTGAAAACCGCACATTTTTAAGATAACTAATAACAGAGATAGAGCCGCTAGAAGTTTGTCAGAGTTTGTTCGTGACATCACACCGACACGGAGCCGTGAAACCTCAATAGTATTACATGCATTTTAGATGCAGGAGCTCTTTTAGTTAATCATATTTCTTTAACAATGGCGTTGAGGGTTGAACCAAAATATACACAGGCTCAATTAAGGCAAATAAAGGAATACAAAAAAAGAGAAGATGAAAATCAGTCGGATATTACAAGATTAAACAATCTAAATTGGTGCAAATGCAATAATTGTATGCTTATGTCAAGTGTAAGGGGATGCATTTGCTGCAAGGAAAATGCTCTTGAAAATTGAGTAAAGTGAAGAAAAGGTGCATTATTCTTCACGATTCATTTGTAAATGTAGTTTTACACTTAGATAGTTTAAATATGATAAGGCACAGCTTACTTTTAAAGTGTAAAACAGAAGACGAAAGACAACGATACTACACTCTAAAAAATTCCCCTTGAAGTTGCCTCCATTTCTTGGGGTAAATTTACTTCAAAGTGTAATTTTCATAGGAAGTGGGAAATTTCAATATTAGGTTAAATTTGCATTGTCATGTTTCCTTTTTAAATAAATTTACAGATTAAAATTACGATCTCAATGCAATCTTACATTTCATTTTAACATTAAAACACCTGCGTAAAGTTATAACTTTACCTAATATTGACCTAATATTGAAATTTCCACTTCCTATGAAAATTACATTGGAAGTAAATTTACCCCAAAAAATGGAGGTAACAAAGTATACTTTATAAAAGCTTGTGCTTGTTCTAGAGCACAATTTCACTATAAGGTCAAGTCCAATAAATATAAATATTTAAAAATAGGGTACATTCTATGTAATTATTATTGAATCATTGTTTAATTGCGTATAGAATGCATATGTTCAACAAATTCGGTATTATATGCCATGCATATATAATATTGAAATTTCCCACTTCCTATGAAAATTACACTTTGAAGTAAATTTACCCCAAGAAATGGAGGCAACTTCAAGGGGAATTTTTTAGAGTGTATAATAATTGTTGCGTCATTTTGTCTGTTGCAACCAAATCTTAACAAACGCTTTTTTTTTGGTTAATTGGTTTAGTTGGATTTCAGTTGTACGTTTTATTTTCATATTTGTTTTTGAAATGCCAAACGTCATTTATCACTGAAAATGTTCCTAATTTTAATAATAAAAATGCGGAAACAAAAAACCGATTTTTGATGACAAGCGATTTCGACAGAAAACGGTTTTTTTGTTATTGCACTTTTATTGTTAAAATTCGGAACATTTTTTTAAAGAAAATAATGTCTACATATGAAAAGTGTTAAGTTAACGAAAAAAATTTGACGCTATCGCAATTAATAAACAAGAACGCATAGTTCACTATTTTTTCATATAAATCTTAAATAAAACACTTTTGTCGAAAATTAATAGGATAACAACCGCAAGGCTTCTTTCTAACCCCTATACAAAAATCTCATATATATTAGATATACTTTCTGAGAAAAAAATATTTAACTTTCAATGAAATTATCCCTAAAAATGGGTACCTTTTATTATGTATCGTCCGATAAAAATAAAAATATATCAGTTAGAAATATATTTGGCTGTTGCATGTAGAAATAAATTTACTATTTGCTCGTTTTTAAAATATTTAATTTGGTTTAGTAGTTCTCGAGCAATACGGTATCAAAGTCAGAGGACTCTAGAAAGAAATGGATAGTAGTCGAGGCAGTCGTGTCGGTGTGACGTCACACACTAAACTCTCTATACTTTAGAAGCCGATATCTACAAAACTACTAGCACTAGAAAAGTGCGGTTTTCATTTTCATTCTTAGAATTTTTTATTCTAGATGATATTAAAAAATAATTTTTTGCGCTACACCCCCCTTTAACAAATAAGGTATTTATTCTATGAAATGAAATATAATTATTCTTATTTCATACAATTTTTTAATTTATTAAGTAGCAATTATTATTTATGTCACAAATATATTGGCATACATTCTACTTTGAATTTATAATCATTTTCTACAGTATGTATAATACACCTAGCAAATTTGAACGAGGTCCTACTGCTTAACGGGCTTTGTGTGTATCAGACAAGGATGGGAATTCATACGTCGTGTGGATTGCCTAAAGTTAGTGAGGCTTTGTGAAAAACAATTGCATAATTTCTAGCATTCCCAACTGCCATGCTATTTACCAAAATATCCTAACAAATTTTATTTAAAACTAAGTAATTTTTTTTAATTATTTAACAATGAAATAACGCAAATAGAAAAAATAGTATAAAGTATTCGTTTCATAAGACGTTTTAGCGCACTCGTCTTTAAGAAAATTCCCCGTTACGGGTGTTGCTTTCTGAACTCAAACTCGTGCGCTAAAAACGTGTCTTATGAAACTAATACTTTAATATACTATATTAAAATCGAAGCATATTGTATTGGCATTAAATGTTTCTAGAAAATCCCTGATTACATAGCAGTTTTATGGAAGTATTTGCAGCTTTCTTAACTGAAAACCTAGAACACTTATAAAAATACATATAAATATTTCTTTTTTTGATGAATATAATGTTTGGAGTTTATAATCTATAATAAAATCTTTCTTAATTAAACACATTATATTATAGTGAATAGTAACATTTAAAAAAGGGAGGGTGTGTTTCAACATTAAAGAAAAAAAAAGCTCTAACCACTCACCATGAAAAATTCCTCACACTTCCTTTTTCGAGATTTCTATTATAATAGTAGCTTATAGAAGAAATGAGTTTTTTGCTATCTCTACCCAAGAGACTACATTCTATATTGAGGGGATGTCACTGAGACGCATTTAATTAATTTGATTTGGCCCCCAGCAAACAAACGGGAACATTCCCAAAATTGACCACAAAGTGCCTACAGCACCTTGGCAACCTTATTCGTTGGTAGTACATCTACATGAAAAATCTTTTTTTTTTATTCCTCACAGCCTCCCTACAACTTATCGGCTTCAATTGCCTTCTTTGTATGGGAGCAGGATTGTGGCAAGGAAGTACTTCTGTAGAAACTGTCAAGCTGTCAATGACAAATCTTCCAAAGGATAAGCCCCATTTAAGAGAGGGCACATGTATGTAGCTTAAAATAGTTTTCAGCCCATCACAGCATTAATAGCATGAATCTGTCAAGCAACTGCTTCCTTGCTTATCCAGGTACATAAGGACGTACTGGACAGGGTGTTTTATTATACTTTAACCAGTGGTTATCTACATGATTATTGGTCCTACAAGAAACCCCCCCTTTTGGGGTTGTCCCAAACCATCAGAAACTACTGTCGGGAAAAATAAATGAGCATTGGAAGTTAGAAATTTTATAACAATTTTCCTTTTTTTTTAAATGGAACACTATATATTTTTTTCTAGTTGGATAGATATTTTTTCTAAATTTTTTATATGTAGTCACTGATGATTATCTTTAACCATTTCTGAGATACAACCATTTTTTTGTCACTATATTAAGGTAGCTATGCATCGTGGTTATGCAATTCTTAGGTAAGTGACAAGTAGCCAGTTTTTATTTGGCCTGATATGATATTTTAGTTACACAGCCCCTAGCAGATTTAGATAATAGGTTGGCTGTTATTTTGCAAAAGTTACAATTTTTAGATTACTCCCGATCAAAAGTCAAAAAGATGAGCTGTGCAGAATTTCAACCCATTTGGTGAATATTAACACATGCCACCGAAAGGTTAAAGTTTAAATGGGATTTAACATAGGTTTGGTGCATTTCTAGAGACTGTGTGGCATAACTTTTTTATTTTTCTATGTTTTAACGTGAAAGATTGTATACTTATGTTGTTGAAGTTGCTTAACACGAATATGATGTCAAGAAAACAGGTCCTCGAAAATGCTTATCTGCAAAATCAACCTTAAAGTTACCGCTTTCTTGACAGCTGTCAAAGTTTTTCTAATAGTTTGGATTTTATCAGATTCATGTCCAACAACATAAGTATACAAATTCTCAAGTTAAAACATAGGAAGATAAAAAGTTATGCCACAAATAGATATATAACCTAGTATAACTTACTGATATGATATGATGAAGCCAAAATGCTTATATCGGCAGGATTGAACTGCACTAATTCTTTATTAGTACCATCAAGCTGCCAGAGACTTGACACCTTATCAGCTTCTTGGATTCAACGAGATGCTTAAGTTTATTTTTTGAGAAGCATTTCCTTGTGCAGGAACCCCCTTATGAAGAAGACTATTTGTGTTGACAGGTAGACCGCAAGAAACAAAAAGAAGAACATTTTTTATACAACAACATTTTTTACAATAAAACTAAAAATTGGTCTAAAACTTGAAATCGTTTTGTTTGTTGAAACATTCTTTATGTACTATTTTTTGATTGTCGTTTTTCTCAAACATAGGGTTTTTATTACTCAATTTTTAAAAATTTATTATTGACTCAGCTTTTTCAGAGCAATGTGATTTCTTTTTTCAAATGCTTAATCAAGTATGCAGAACAATGTGCAATTAAAAAATGAAAGCCAGTTATCTTACTTTTTCCTGCACCACATCACATTATACTAATACATATTTATTTTGGAGAAGTTTTTTTGATTTTACTTTTTGTTTTTAGTCAGTGGAAGTAGTACAAAGACACATTGAAGATTGTTTAATGTTTATGCTAAGCAGAAAACCTGCTAGAACCATATCTGCAGCGTATATGTTGAAAATCTGCCTTGGCTCTGAATTTGCACAAACAGCTGCTTTGCAAATTTTTAAACTATGTCCTCAATATTACTACAAACCTTCATATGAAGACAACACCTTATTTTGTTTAATTTGTGTAATTATAAATCATCTACATCGTTGTTATCTCAAGAGTCAGTCGAGCATGGAAGAAGCAGTTGCTTTCTATCCATTACATGGATTATTATTATGCTTAAGACACTTGCTAGAAGAAAGAAGAATGGAGTAAGTATATACTGTATTTAAGATAAATGTTTATTGGTCAAATAGGATAAATGTAAATGTTAATTCAGTTGGGTGGAAGTAACTACAAAGAAAACCGTAATTGTGAAGGTACTTTCGTAGCATTTTTCTTCTTAACACTAATAGCATAACATTATTTTTCATTGTTAGTTGGAATACCACTAATAATTTATTCGATGCCAACTTTTAAATTTGTCATTGAAGTTTTTAAGTTATGCTGTTCTAGAACCCATTATTTTTACTCTAAAGATTTCAATAAAAACAAATTTTACTTTACTTACTAACATTACTTCTTACATGCCTTTGTTCATTGGCTGATTTATTTCCTTGAAAACTGCTTTAAGTTGTGCTCAAGAACTGCATTAAATTTTCAAAGCCACCACGAGAATAAACATGATTGGATTATTATTAAAATTGAACTGAATTTGTATCTCTTGATTGTTTCTAGGATCTCATTGTCAGCTACAGATATCATACATTTAGTAATACATTATTGTGATGTGCCACGGGAAAGCAAAAATTAACCAACAACGTCAATTTTTCACATTTTCTGTTTTTTGCACCAAACACTAACTGCAGGTTTTTAAGACATTCTCATTTAGTAACAATCTCAATAGTAAGAATTTTAACTGTTGGATGGAATAAAAACATTAGTAACTTAACAGAAAAAACTAAAAACACCAATGTAATTAATAATAAAAAATAATAATAATTTTTTCCCAAAGTCCATCCAAGAACTTTATTAATTTGCTACAATTGTTTCAGCCTTATTAACAATATTTAATTTTACAAGGCCATCTTCAGGCAGCTTTTATTGTTGTTGGTTTTGGTGTTTTTATATTTATTTTTATAATAATAATAAAAAAATTAATGGAGTACTCCATTTTGGTCTGGGGAACGTGAAACATGTTCACGTCTTATAAATGCAAAATGAAATTAAAATATAGAAAAACCAATGATAATTAAATAAATATTTGTTCAATGTAGTTTTTAAGGAGGGTCGATAACATATTTTAGTTTTATCTTTTTAATACAGGGAAACATTAATATAAAATAGCAATGATATTAATTTTTTGATTATTATTATAAAAATAAATATAAAAACACCAAAACCAACAACAATAAAAGCTGTCTGAAGATGGCCTTGTAAAATTATATATTGTTAATAAGGCTGAAACAATTGTAGCAAATTAATAAAGTTGTTTAGATGGCCTTTGGGAAAAAATTATTATTATTTTTTATTATTAATTACATTACCAATATCCAAACTTAGAGGAAAATGGACCAGTTTTATCACACTAAAAACACCATTTTATTTGGCATTAGACTTTCTACAAGAAAATGACAAAAACTTATTTTTGGTTTGGTGGAAGTTAAGAAGGTCCGTTTTTTTTGCCTCTGGCACACCACATATAAACTTTACACAGACATTTAATACAAAAAATTTGATTTACTATTAAAGGGATATTACAACTGCGGCAGCAAAATGGAGACAATTACATCGTGATATACTACAGATTTGTTTTAAAGTAGGTAGTGTAGTAGAGAGCATAATTTGTACTGCCTCACCAGAAGGTTATATACCAGATGACATAGAACATAATACTGATGTAGATGAAACCTCAAAAGCCCAGATGGTAACTGTATATGGTTGGCGAGCAGCTAAGGAAGTATCATTATTACTTGGTGAAATTGCTTTAAATGTTCCACACTTTAGTGATAGAAATAAAGATGGATTTCTAAATGACGAACAATTTCAACAAATAGGAAGATTCTTCTACAACTTACTTATGAATACGAAACATAGAGGTGCTTTTGAACAAGCATCTATTGGGTTTTATAATGTTTGTTACAGATTACACAGGTAATTGGCTTTAATTATTTTTATCTACGATCATACAAAAAGTGACTACTTTTTTCACTTAATTTCATATAAAAAGGTGACGTTTATTGATCTAGTGTTATAAAATTTTTATTCCACGCTAATATTAACAAAAGATGTATGATAAATAATTTATTAATATTTTACAAAATGGTTGCTAAACAACTTAGCACGTAAAAATCAAAGCACGCTGATATACATGACATAAGTCACAAATTGTAAAAAAAATATTAATTAAAATGAATACTCTTTTAACTTTTAAGTAAAACAGTATGATCATAGATAAAACGTTTTAAGATACACATATAAAAGGTCCCTTTATTGCACTCACGTCTTTTAAAACACTCGCTCGTGTCTTAAACCGTTCGCGCAATAAAGAATGACTTTTTATACTTGTATCTTAAATATCTAAAAGATATACAGTGAGCATAATGTAAAACTGTACATATTATCCATTCATTTTGTAAAAAGTGGGGGTTGGCCATGCTTTATTTTTATAATTGTCACCACTGACAATAATTCTTATTATTTTACGGTTGTACAACCTGTGGAAGCAAATTTTTTATTAGTGTAATGTTGCACTTGTATTATGTAATTTTCCTATGTACAGTTTTTAATTTATTCACTGTGTTAATGCTTCGAGAAAATACCAACACTATTTTGAAAAGAAACATAACCATAGCAACTTCCGCACTTTTTGACATATTCATATTCGAATGTGCAGGGTGATGCGTTTAAGTGTGGTGATGTCATCAGCATTTTTATTTCTGAGACTTCATCCAAGCCAACATGGTAATGTAATAAATTTGTTGTTTGTCAAATGTGGTTAGAAGACACTGTCTTTTTATTAGTGTAATGTTAAATAGTACAGGGTGATCCAAAATGACTTGAGGACTGTTTGAATTTACCACCACATAAAATTATTGTCACGTTGGCAACATGAATATTTTTCGGATATTCCTATCCTTCTTTTATTTTACAGTGGCGTCTGAAAAATAATATAGCTTATAAACTTCATTAATTTTAAATAATAAGTTTACTTGATAATAAAATCGTCTAACAAACCGTAGTTCTGAAAATAATTGATTTGTAAAATAAGAAAACAAGCGAAATAAAGCAAAAATTCAATGAAAATCCAGAACAACGTGGTAAAGCACAATGATGTAAACGAGAAAGTGACGAGTTGCCACTGTAATTTGACGCAACACATTTCAATAGTGCTACACTAACAACGTGAAATACACTAAAACCTAAGGTGCCAAATTCAAACCGACCTCACTCAATTTGGATCTAACTGTATTTGTAATGTAAGATATTTGTTGTAGAGTAGACAGTATGACTTTAAATGAGTTACCAAGAAGATGGTTAAGAAATATATTCAATAATTTATTTGTTGAAGGAAATACATCAACAGCATGTGCTACACGTCGAAGTGCAGGAATACCATTTATGATCCAGGTAAATAATAACAAATAAAGACTGTATCGTATAATAGAAATACAAGAACAATTTCTATTCTTTATTGAAGTATATATTTTTCAACACATTAGAACTTAATGCTTTCAAGAAGCAACACAATTCTACAGAAGTAAGAAGTTGAACATTTCTAATTAGTTCTCGAACGTTTTTCTTATGCTTCCCATTAAAGATTGGATACCAGGTCAAAATCTTTGGCTAGTCTTTTGCTTTTATTAAAGTCATAGAGTCAGTAATAGATTCATAAAGATAAACCACTAAATCAGGCCAAAATAATGTCACACCACTGTGTTTTTTTATCATTGGCAATAGTCGCTTGTTGAGGAATTCCTTGACATGCAATTCAGCTGTCATTGAAGAGATAGTAAAAAATGAACTTGCTTTCATCTCCCACTCCTATGACTTATAGTCCAATTTATCACACAGATCGTTTTTAGAAAGATTTGTATAATTTTCAAACGTAAATTTTGGCGAAACTTTCTTGTTTTTCACTTTGTACGGCTCATTGAACCATTCCAACAGAAGTTCCCAATTTTTTGGCAACATCCCGAATAGAAAGTTTGTTCTTAGAGGTGAAGACCTTTTTTTGTCCCATTCAGGATTCTATGGTTGCAGTCGGTCAATAAAAATAAACTCCTTCCCGTATTTTTTAATTGTGGTTTGAACTGCATCAACACTAACTCCTTGTCCACAATAGATATTCTTTTCTGTGCCGAAAGTCCTCACATTTTCTATTTAAAGCAAGGTGTGAACATAAAATGAATAGAAACTGATTTTTACAGATTCACTTAAGCATTTGTTTTGATTTGACAACTTTTTTGACAGTTGGGCAATCTATTTTGATAAGGCAAGATTGTATTTAAAGCTGCGTTCGGTTTTACGTTCCAGCAACACCTTTAACGCCAAACCGTTCTTATATAAGAATTGGAGCAAATAGAGCATGAACTCGTTCGTTTGTTTATTATAGCGAGGACCATAGAGAGTATACTCCTTTAACTCCAGCAGAGATGGTGGTGTAAAGAGAGCAAATGACAACATAACCTAAAATTTATGATTGCAATTTTTGTGGAAATCATTTTTTGTAATACTTAGTAATGATATTCCTGGAATATTATTTAAATGTTCCGAATGTAAAGTACAAAGTTTTAATAAAGATGAAATTAGTAGGCAGATACAAACGCAACATCACGACATCACGTTAAAGGTAGATTAATATAATTATAATTCTTTATAGTTAGTATAAATATGGAAATTTAATAGGTTTATATGTAATTATAGATAGCTTTTGGTCAGATTTTCAATCTGTGCAAACGTACACAAGTTCTCAAGCAAATGATGAGATAATAATAATAAATAATGAAATAAGTAGCTTTTTAAGGTCCATAACTTTTATGCTTGACGATTTCTGTGCTCTATTTCGTTCTAGATAATATTTTGCACTCTATATAAGCGAGTATATACTCGCTGGTCACGTGACTACATGATCTACTCTCCTTACTCTGCTCTTGAAACGTAAAACCGAACGCACCTTATATTAAATGATCCAGTCTTTATGTCTGTAAATTGTTCTTTTTCCACAACAACAAATAGACATATGAAGCAAAAACTGATACTTTTTCAAGCGACATTTCCCTGTATTTCTTTCAAAAACGAGACATGGTTATTTGGATTCAGCTCATTAAAAGTGCTTGTTTGAATTTGAAAGTCCTTATTTTGCAAAACTGCAGAATATGTAATTGTTATTATAAAATAGTGAACAAATGGTGATTTATATTGACTGCTATGGAATATCTAGGTTTTCTACTTCACTTTTCATCTTGTAAGCTACTAAGGAGATTGCCATATTTGTTTTTACTGTATAAGTTTTTTATTACCCACAAATTTTCATTCATATACTATTGTAACGAATAGTAAACCCGCATATGACATCATCAAACATTCTAGATGTATGAGTCATCAACTGTATGACTCATCAATCAACACGTGCAAGTATGACTCATCAACACGTCATCGAATATTCTAGATGTATGAGTCATCGTATGAAAGATATAAATTGATTCGCGGGTAGAAGGAGTTCAGTTAATGTTTAACCGGCGTCGTGTTGAAATGTACTCTGAATAATTAGTTAATAATTATTGTATTAATAGTTTTAAATAGTTTTTATATAAATAGTCATCAAATAAATTTGTAAATACCTAGCATTTATTTAAATGCTTTAGTTTGTTAAATAGTTTATAGTTATAGTGTTTTTAAGTGCATTGTAAATAAACTTTTCTTTATTAATAGACAAATTTAAACAGCATTTTGGTTATTATTTTAAAAAGAACGTTACAGTGTTGTCAGGTGTCGAGTTTTAAAATAAATAAAAATCGCGTAATAAATAAAGTGCTGTGAGAATAAATTTATAGTGTTAAAAACAATCCCAACAAATAGTTATTAAAATGGCGATGAAATTGTTAAAAGATCTCTTAGTGATAGATTTAAAACGGGAATTGGACGAGAGAGACTTATATAGTAATGGAAAGAAAGAAGTTTTAATAAATCGGCTAAGAGAATGGCTTTTAGAACAGAAGGAAGGCCCTGAAAATTACCGCTTCGAAATACCTGGACCTGCAATTGATACTAACGGGTTGTTAAGTAAAATTAAGAAAGAACTGTTGGATAATTATAGAATGCTAAAAGAAGAGTTACTGGAAAGTTCTAAAGTACTGGAAGAAAAAGTTTTTGAAAATGAAAAGAAGAATTACTGGAAAAGCACGAAGAGAATTCTAGAAGGTTTGCAGAATTACTAGAAAAATCTGAAGAAAGTTCTAGAAGACTTAAAGAAGAATTACTAGAAAAGTCCGAAGAAAGTTCTAGAAGGCTTAAAGGAGAATTGCTGGAAAACGTCAAAGCGTTGGAAGATAAAGTTTTCGAAGAATTTTTTGAGAATGCCAGTGCGTTAGGACTGTTGGAAGGTAGATTGGCGGAACAAGATAGGGTAATAAAGATGGTAGAAGAGAAAATAGCCCAAATGCAATTACCACCAATGACTAAGAAAGACGACATAACCGAAATACCGGAAGATAGGATGAGGCAACTACGGGTTCCCTCAACTTCTGAGTGGCCGTTTAATGAAGTAACGAAACAATTTAAAGAAGAAAAGGGTCCTGCCGTAGGGATAAAAGTAAAACCATCCACGTTCGATGGAAAGATACCTTGGTCCATCTACTACAAACAATTTGAGGCGGCCGCTGGGACCAACAGATGGACAGGCAAGGAAAAGGCTGTTTCTTTAACTGTGGCTTTGCGTTTAGACGCGTTGAACGTTCTGCAAACAATCCCAGCAGAACAGGAAAATGATTACCAGTTGTTAGTTTCTAGATTGGAGATGAGATATGGAGACGCGCATCTACAGCAAGTTTATCACGCGCAAGTAAAGAATCCTGTCCAGAAGAATGGAGAAAGCCTTCAGGAGTTTGAAGCCGATGTTGCGCGGCTTGTCCGATTGGCGTACCCTACGGCACCTGATTCATTTCTGGGACAACTAGCTGTGCAGACCTTCATTGATGGCCTAAGAGACGGGGAAACACAACAATCATTGAGGCTGGCACGACCAAGAACAACTGATGATGCGCTTGCTCACGCCTTAGAATTTGAAGCCGCAAAACAAGCGTCCCGAGGTCACGGGCGTGTTCGGACCGTTGTGGAAGAAGAAGGTTCGAAAGATCACCTAGAGGAGTTACTACTGAGAGTCCTTCGGAAGGAAGGAAGTCGTAAGAGGAATCCTCAAGAAGTCCGAGGACCCCGTTGCTGGAACTGCGGCGAACAAGGACATGTAGAACGCCGTTGTACCAAAATAAGAAAAGTACAACCGTCGGAAAAGTTAAAGGGGGTTGGCAAGAGAGGGCGAACGTTGACTGTTAATAAAGATGCCCCAGAGATCACCGTCCATGCCGTAACATCAAGGAATAGTACCAGCAGTTTGTTCATAGATGGGAAAATTGCGAATCGAATTGTTCCACTACTCATTGATACGGAGCGACAAAATCAATTATACGCCCTGACGTTCTACGAACAAGTATGAAGCTGTTACAGACAACTACTCAACTCCGTACAGCGACGGGTGAAGTAATACCAACACGCGGAGTGGTGAAGATGAAGATTGGCATTGGAAGTGAAGAACGTGCTGGTAGCCGACATCACTGACGACTTCATCTTGGGAATGGACCTCCTGAGAAAATTTGGTTTTACATTGGACTTGAAGGAGGGTGTTTTGAAGGTTGGTAACGAAGAACTTCCGTTGCACCCACGAGAAGATCCTGTCGTAAGGGTTTTGCTAACAAAAGATGTGATATTGCCGAGTCAAAGCGAGATGGTTGTCGAGGCAAATTTGGATGGAGATCTTCGGGTAGGATGTGTGCGAATGATGGAGCCTGTTTGTGATAAGAAGATCCATAGTGGCATACTGGTGGGAAAAGCGCTGATCAAGGTTGGAAAGACAGTACCGGTGAGGCTTATGAACGTTAATGTGGATCCGGTGACATTGAAGAAGAGTACCCTTGTGGGACAGTGTGTGCTAGTATTCCGAGTAGCCAGGTATATAGCTGATGTTCCAAAACCAGTGCCCAAAGACCATGGTGTAAAATTAGTGGGTATGGTTGTTAGTTGAATTTAATGACTTGATTTATCGCATCCAGAAATTGCCAAGAGGGAAACCAAAGGTGGTACACTCCTTGTTTATTGTTTCCAGCCTTACTTTGTGGAACTCCATAATAATAACGTAGTCCCGGATCGAAAAGATGACGCTGAGGTGGCTGTCAATACCGTAAGGCCTGAAGATGATCAGCCAACCTTTGGAGAATTTATAGGTGCGTTTTCCGGAACTAGAAAAGCCCGATTCGGAGTCACGACCGAGATGCAACAAGACCTCTTCCGGGTCCCTGGTGATTATTCCATTGCCCACTGTGTCTCCGAGGATCTCCGCATGTCCAGGGGGATCGCAGTAGTGTTTAGGAATAAATTTGGACGGCTGGATGAACTTCGAGATCAGAATCCCTCTGTTGGCAAAGCCTTACACTTGCCTGATCATGACCGCTCCATTTACTACTTGGTAACCAAGCAGTTTTACTTCCAGAAACCGAGTTATGCCGACCTGTGGAGGGCATTATGGGATTTGAGGACCGAGTTGCTTACCAGGGGTATTAACAAATTGGCAGTTCCCAAACTCAGCTGTGGGCGGGACCAGTTGGATTGGAGAATCATTCGAAACCTGCTGGAAGTTATTTTTAGAGATACGGATGTGAATATCTTAGTCTATAGCTTCGATCCCCAGCCCGCATCAAGGCCAACAAAGAGTGTAGACTGTTATTTCTACCGTAATGGAACATGTAGTCGAGGTGAAGACTGTCGATACCGTCACGACCTTTTCTATAGAAAGCATAGAATAAAACCTGTTCTGGGACAGAACAGACTTGAAGAGGGGGGCAGTGTAACGAATAGTAAACCCACATATGACGTCATCAAACTTTGTAGATGTATGAGTCATCAACTGTATGACTCATCAATCAACACGTGCAAGTATGACTCTTCGACACGCCTCATTGACGTAACTTATCGACAGCTGCGTGTATGACTCATTAACACGTCATCGAATATTCTAGATGTATGAGTCCGTATGAAAGATATAAATTGAATTCGCGGGTAGAAGGAGTTCAGTTAATGTTTAACCGGCATCGTGTTGAAATGTACTCTGAATAATTAGTTAATAATTATTGTATTACATAAATAGTTTTTATATAAATAGTCATCAAATAAATTTGTAAATACCTAGCATTTATTTAAATGCTTTAGTTTGTTAAATAGTTTATAGTTATAGTGTTTTTAATTAAGTGCATTGTAAATAATCTTTTCTTTATTAATAGACGAATTTAAACAGCATTTTGGTTATTATTTTAAAAAGAACGTTACACTATCATTATTACTGAAGAATTGTTATCTGTAATTATAACTTGTGTTTCAGGCAATATTAGCATCTGAGCCAACTGTTAATGGTAGTAATAGCCTCTTGCACCAATGCTTTGATTATTTATTATCAAAAACAAAAAAGGAAACTGTTGAACAACAGATACATTCCATGAATATACTCAGAGCTCTGTTTCGACATAATCAATTAAGTTCCAGTGTAACAAAGTATTCTGGTCGTGCAATGATAATTGCCATTAATGGTTTTGGAAATAAAGTTTGGGGGGTAAGGCCATTATTATTCACAATTTAAAACTGCTAATAAAGTTCCTTTAATAAGAGAAAAATAGTTGGCCCCTAAGCATATATTTTTATTTTAGATTCGCAACTCGGCTACCCTCCTTTTCTCAGCATTGATGAATAAAATATTTGGTGTGTTAAGAACAAAGAATTCAGAAGAACTGAATATTAAAAATAAAATGATGGTTGAAGTTTTCTTTACGCAATATCCGGAATTATATGATTTTCTATTAAAAGAATTAAAAGAAAATACAGAGAGTGGTAATCACCATCCAGGCTTGTTTCCTATATTACTAGTATTAAGTAGATTATATTACAATGGTCAGAGTATTAAATCTTCATACGATGTAAGTATAGTAATATTACACTTTGTACCCTGTTCTAATATCTTACTATCAATCCTAACAATATTAACATACAATATAACCTCGATTATTCGAGTTGGATGGAACTATGATTTGGGTATTAGAAATACGTATTAATTCCCTAATTAATATGTATTGCCCTATAAAAAAAGGGCAGTTTATATAGCAGGTTATATAATATTTGTTTGAAAAAATACCAAATTTATAAAGAGGTAAATTCATACAGGAAATAAGATATAACAAAACATTCATAAAAATACAAATTAAACTGTGATAGAGGCTCAGCTATATTTACTGGAAAACATACTAATATAAATAGGATACATAGAGGATAATAGGATGATTTAAAAATATAGATGTAGAATTTAAACAGTTTCTAAGAATAAAATTGTATTTTGTTTTTCAGCTTAAAGAATACACTGCAAATGTTTGGCTGTGTTTATCAAATCCTTCTGCAAAAATACGAGAATTGGCAGGCAAGATTTACATCAACCTGATACATCCAAATGAAATTCCAGTACAGCTAATCAATTGTTTTGCACTTTTAACTAATTCTTTATTTGTTAATAGTTCTCTGCATGGAATTCTGATGATGGTAAGTTGAAGTTTGATGTTTCTGTAGAAGAGTATTAGTTATCAATAATATTAATATATAATATAATCTTTAACCTTTTATACCTTTCGGAGTCGAAGTGCGGAACACACCAAGCCGCAGAGTGTATATGTGTGTGTGTGTGTTAGACAAGGCAGCGAATCCATATAGGCAAGTACACTGTGCTTGTGGTTCACTTATCCGAGTACTGACTGGAGCAAACTCGACTTAACTTTGTTAAATGATAAATTCACTCTGCCGTACTGGCGGCATATATAATATTAATACAAAATTATAATTTTATTATTTCTATTTTTAGTAAAAATATTGATAACTTTATCATAATAACTAGTAACTATATAAGGCATGGAGATTATAAGATGTAGTTTAAAAAATGCATATTGAAAACAGTATTTAAAATGATAATTTTCCAAAACATTGCTTAAGCAAAGTTCTGATGGATGATTTTTAATTAATCATTTTCATGGATGAAAATCGAAATGAAAGAAATTTCTTCATGTGTGTTCATAATATTGATCAGCTACCATTTCATTATTTTAACAAATCACCTCGAATAAAAAGCTAATATTGTAACGTTCTTTTTAAAATAATAAAAAAAAAATGCTGCTTAAATCATCGATTCACAAGAGAAAATATTTACACTTAACACACACTAATTTAATCTTAACTAATTACAAAACAAAATTATAAACTAACTATTAACAAACTATTTATATTTAATCACAATATTTACACACACATTTATATTCTACTTAAATATTTATCTATTACCACTTGCGTCTACTAACACGTCTAATTGATCGCGGTTGACTAATCCCTCTTCCGTATAAGACCGCGTTTATATACAGCATACAATCTTCTAGAAATTGGACTAGATTCTTCTAGATGGTCCATTGTTTGCCGCGCCGTCGATGACTCACGCCGATGAATCACACATGCAGGTGCCGGCGAACCACACTCTCGACCATTCGACGGCGGCACTCAGAGGGCTGATTACGTTCATTACAATATGAGCTGCAAGTAATGGGCACTATGCCAACCTTGTAACAAAGTATTTTTACCATCGTAACTGTTTAATTACATAATATTGCCAGACAACTATCTTAGTAGATTTCTGTGTTATTAACTAAAACAAATATTAAGATAAGTCATGTTTTATTCATTTTTAGAAAAAAATAATACAACTTTTCTTTGAATACGCACCATTATGTTTTTTACAGTATCTTACGTACGCTTTTTCCATTTTTTTTTTTAAGCTTCCATGTCTTTAGCAGATTTTCTACTTTTTTGTAAAGTTCTTTTAATAAGTGCCCAATATTACTCTACTGGTCGTTGCTCTGGGCAATTAGGAGGATTACATTCACGTCTAATGATATTGGTGTTGTTTGCACAGTACCATTGCTTGACCTGTGCTTGTATATTATGGACCCGGTTTATTGTCCCTACTGTCACAAAGGCAGCGCTTTCTTTTCTGACCTGCATGTACAGATTGCCTACCACACTAAGAATTTTTTTTAGGTTATTTCGATAACCCTACGTTCTAGATTTTTGTGTACACTCAATTTATTTTCAGTAACGTAAAATAGTTGGCCTGGAAGTTGTTTAAAATCAGTTAAAACGTAGGTCTTATCATCCATGACTATACAGTCATTAAAATTTTGTAAATAGTTTTCCTTTTCACTGTTGATTCTTTTGGTTCCATCTTTACTGCTAATCAAACATAACAAACTACAAATAACATTATTGGCAAGTGTACAGATGACACGATCAATTGATAGACAACTTCGATGTTACAGATCATGGATGACCTGGTAAATCAAGTTCAAATTTGTTACAAATAATCGTGAACACACTTTATTACAAAAACAGAGATGTACAACACTAATAAATGTTTATTTTTGTAAAAATTATCTTGAAATAAATTTTATTTTCTGCTAGCAATTTTTAGTGTTACATGTTTTATATCATAGGTTCAAAAATGTAACTCCTTAATTTCCTCATTATTTACAAAATAACATTTTTGAGTTGTTACAATATTGAACTGAGTTATCGAAATAATGAAAATACGTTTAAAAAAAGCTATAATTACTTTCTCTATTTTTTTAGACTCAACATTTATTACAAAATCATAAGACAGTTCGTCCAAAACTTGATTTCATGAGTATACTTGACAAAACAGGATGGATAAGTGTTGCTTCCTATACATATACAAGTTATGTTAATGCTGCTTTGTATATGGAAATCATATTGACTTTATTATTAGAGTAAGTCTTAATTTTTCGTTATTTTCTGTTGATAAATTTTATTAAGTCTAATTTAATTAGTAAAAATCTTTATCTAATTATTTCCAAGGTAAATATTTGGTTAATATAAAAGTCTACTTATAAAAAAAAAATTATGATTATTATACCAAATGAAAGATGTGCTTACTTGTATGTCTAGATCATGGCCAATGGTGAAGACACCAACGGCTGTCGCATTAATTATTTTTGTTTACGTTAACTTATGCCATCTGTTTTTGAAGTTATCAACTCTTGCAACATTTTTAAACAAATTATAAATAGAATCGATTAAGGACAGCAGCAGTAGGTGACCTTAATTTTCAAATTTGAAGCATGCCACGTACTTGCCAAAAAATTAATCAAAACTGGTAAATAGATGACGGTAATTACTAGGGTTTCTGGGTGTTGACAATCTTGCTATTCCCGGGACTCAAGACTTTTTTTCTGAAAGTTCTGGGAATCCAGGATAGTAATTTTACACATGTACCTAACACAAAATTCCAAATATTTGTTTTTAAATTGCTTTAATTAATCCTCTAATCACATTCTCCTAGAAGTTGCCATTGGAAATAACTGTAATTATTATATGAAAATCACAGCAGTTCATAAATAAATTCTCCTATCATTGAACACTTAGATTGTGTTAAGAACAATTTTAGCGAAAAATCTGCAATTGTTGAGCACGCATTGGGTAAGGGACATAATATGAAAAACTTAAATTATTGAAAGAAGTTAAATCAACCAAAATTGTTAAACTTAAAAGAAGCGATTCATATGCATAAAAATAAAAACAAACTGGTCAATGTAGATTTAGCTCCCTTACTCAATACGTTGCTCACACTCCTCCCCACTGCATAAAATTTTAAAGTGTTTTGTTGTATTATTGTAAAGATTATCATTTTGGCAATTGGATGAAGTGTCTGAATATGGAATAAAAAATGCAAGTCACCATTTAAAAAAATGCCGATGACGTCACCACACTCAAACGCATCACCCTGTATATTCGAATATTATGTCAAAAAGTGCGGACTTTTTTGGAATTCTTCCAAAAATCAATAATTTCCCTTTTATCGAATTTATTCCATGCTTTAGAATCGCACTGTATTACAAATGTATTTTAAAAAATTAAGGAAATATTTATTTAGATTAATTTAAAGCACCGATAAAAATATTTCAAATCCTTCCTTTTTATTAAATATTTTGTGATTGTACGCATGCACACATCAAGAAAGCATCGTGTTACTATTATTATTAAAAAAGCAAAGGCTATGTCTTATTATATGCATAGTAGTTAACTAAAATCTTGCTTTACATTTTATAAAACAACTCTTATATAAGTGCTCTTATATAATTGATTGTTAATTTTAATTTTTTTTTTGAAGTACAAGGTACAATATCTTCTTCAATATTTTTTTAAATGCGATCCGTACATGTATTCTACATGAATTCGAACCTTACACGAAATTTTTTTGGAGTAATAATTACATTGGGCCGTTTCTACGTGTTTAAAACGATTTCAAACTACGATTTGATTTATTTTCCTCTTGCAGCTAAACATTTTATTTATAAATTTAATAGGTACATAAAAGTCAGATGAAACAAATTCAGAAATCCAGTAAATACACACTATAAGTACTTAATTATGAAAGTGCGCTATTGTCATTACAAAAACTATCAAGACCTTCTTTACCTATTGAAAACGACTGGTTTTTAAAGAGATTAAGACCATACTTCAATATGAAGTTTTAAGTAAAAACATTTTGTTTAGGCTTGAATAGAAACCGCAAGTTTACTTATAAAGAATGCTGTGGCGAGCAAGGGTACTTTCTTGACGTAACTAATCCCTACTTTTGTTGATTGTTTATAGACAAATTGTAAATAGACTGTTTAGTACTTTCAAAAAAATTGGTTAAGAAAACCATCTGCACAAAGCAACACAACTTTGTTCAGAATTACCTTTTTAAATTAATCATTTGCACAAGAAATTGAAACAAACAAAACCTTAATTCTAAAGTAAGAATTACAATTGAATATGTTGTATACAAAAGACCTGTGGCTTGGATTATTTTTCCCGGGACTCGAAACAACAAAAAATAGAGTAAATCCCGGGACTTGGGAATTTCCCGGGCCAGAAACTCTAGTAATTACTGTATATTAATTAGAAAGAAAGAAAAGATGATTGAGACGGCCATATGTAGTCTTGACCACATTGATTTTAATTGGACATGGTCTAGGTCTAGATTGAGTACCCACAGAAGTAGGTAGTAGCTATATTGGTAGCGTTTATATTAATAATAATAATAATAATAATAATAGATTTATTTGTACTAGGGACGATATACAAAGTATGTCGTATAATACACGTCAGAGAAAAGTGAAGTAGGGAAAAAGATTGATGCTAATGTCAGTTGCTGGATCAATATAATTGAGCGAGCTAGGGCAACTTAATTAATAAGAATTAGCATGGTGCATTTGCCGAGACTACAGGAAAACCTAGCAAAACCTGCAGTACCACTGCTTGCAGCTGATGTTTACATCAATCTTAATCTATCTTAACATAGAATTACTTCCAACTAGTATTAAACATAATAAATTAATACTTAGAGTTGTTTTTTCAGATCCTTGCTCTGATCTCAACTAATCCTAGAAGTCCACATGAATTCAAGATACTTATGTTTGTAACATCGTCAATACAGTAGGGTTCAATTTCAATTAAGATCTGCTTAATTATTGTTTTGAATCTATGTGTATTTTTAATGTTTTTTATGTGTCTTGGGAGCATATTATAAAATTGTAGGCACTTATAATAACAACCTTTTTCAAATAATGTTGTCTTATGAATTGGCAAACTAAAATTGTCTATATTGCGGGTATTATGTAAATGATTTAAAAGGTTGTCTCTAAAATGGGCTGGATTATCAAACACAAAATTAATGCATGCATATACATAAGCACCTGTAACTGTCATTAAATTTAGTTTTTTGAAATAGCTTCTGCATGAAGCTCCAAGGTTCAGATTAGCTAGAGTTCTTAGTGCTCGTTTCTGTATCACAAAGACCTCTTGACTGTGTGTGCCGCCCCAGAAAATAATTCCATAGTACATAATGGAATAGAAATGTCCAAAATATGCAGATCTCAGAGTGTTTTGATCTACTACCTTTTTTAGCACATTTAAAGCAAAGCAGGCTTTAGTAATCCTACCACAGAGATTGTCTATGTGATTTGTCCACCCTAGATTCTCATCCACCGTAACACCAAGAAACTTCGTTGAGTTTACATAATTAATAACTGCGTTATTTAGATTAATATCACCTCCATAATCAACCTTATTTCTACTATGTCTAAATAAGATACAATTAGTTTTGGACATATTTATTGGTGTTTATATAGTGGTACTTCCATCATCGTGTCCTTACTGGTAGAGGTTAATTTCTGTGACAGCCACAAATTATGGTGGACATCAGAATTATTGAGCAAATCATGACATTTACTGATTAATGGACAGGGTTCAAATAGTAACTCTACTGCGCATTTAATTTTTTGTACTTTTTCTCTTTTTTTTAAATTTTGTTTTGATATTTAATTTTTAGTATCGATTTGTGGGAAGCGAAGTTAATTTGAAATAATCTACTTGTTATTAATTAATATCACATCCTTTTTTTTTTTGTAGAATGGATCCAGATTTTGATAACTGTGAATTTTTTACAAAATTATTGGCAATATTGAGATGGTTTGAAAACAATCCATTACATGGAGAACTAAATGCATCTCCTGCAATTCAAAGATATAGAATGCTAATGTTAACTTTAAAATTATACTTGTTTGTGCATAGTGCTAAATGCGTTTATTGGAAACAATCTCATGGCTCAGTGATTTGTATCGGAAGAGACTTATCAGCACATAATGAATTGCTAGATTTATCTGTCTGTTATGTTAATTACATTTACTTTACCACTGTTACCTCCGAATATTCACACCATAATTTATTTGAGGATGATGATTGGGAATGTGCCGAAATGATAAATAAATTTATGAAACCTCTAAAGAAGCCGTTTAAAATGTTATTAGAACATGTCTTATATAAAGCTGTTAAGAATGCCCTTGGAGTGGGTGTAAGAAATGTGCTACAAATATATGCTGAGCTATACAGCTTACGATTTTTCCTAGCACCTGAGAGTGAATGTTACAGATTAGCGATTTTAGCAAATCTGTCCACATCGCAGCATGAACAAACCATCACTTTATGTATTGCAGGCTTGGATGTGTTTTTAAAAACATGTACAGATAAGCAATTGGAAATTATAAATTTTGATATAGTACTGGATATCATTCTTAAATATAGTTCTCCTTTATTTGATGATGCATTTCGTCTTGGAATAGCTAAACTATTAGTTAACAACAAACGACTATTTTGGAAAATTAAGAATCGCTCATCAAAAACAGATACATTTATATTACCTAGTAAGTATAATTATGTTTAATTTTGAATGTAACATAAGGAATAAAATTAAATATTTCATTATACAGACTTCAATCTATGTACTTTATGGCAAATAGTTTTTGTGCTTCTTGAAGATGATGACGAAGATGTTCGTAACACAATGTGTCAGTTATGTCATGATGATTCGACAAAAGATCCTGAGTATCTATATGTGTAAGTAACATACTCCTGTTCTAAAGCACATGTTCATTATGTGTAATACATCACTAAACCTAAACAGTAATATCTCTATGTTGCGCATTCCGCGAAAAGGTCAACCTCCACAGATAAAATTAAACGTTCAATAATGCTTAAAAAAACTTAAACCAATGCATTTTAGCAGATGTCAAATTCATGTTATAACACAAATTACAACAGGGCCGGAGCTAGCAGTTTCGCCGCCCCGGGCAAAAAGGTAAAATGCCGCCCTTATATAACAAAAATTAAAAGAGATAACCTAAACCCTTCCCATGCTTAGTACTAAAATAAAACGAGAGCAAAATAATTGGTATTAAAAATGTTGAAGTTTTGATTTGCCAAAAATACAAATTTCTTGATTTATGATTTTGGCACTAAATTGATATTAAGGTTGCACAGAAAAAAAGAAAAGACAACTCTAGTATATAATTATAAAATGCATATATTTAAAGATAAGAAAACAAATTATACTCGTAGAACCACTAAAAATATAAACCTAATTATTAAAAATACAGTTAAACTAAAAGTGTTTTTTTCTCACTTTTAATTCTGAGAATTTTTTGATAATTTTTTGGCATTAATTTCTTGTTGTCAAGCCATTTATCCGATCCTCAGTAGTTGTAGAGCGTAAAAAATGTTTAATTAACTTTAATTTGGAGAAACTTCTTTCTCCACTTGCCACACTTATTGCAGTATTTGTTTGCTGCGCGCAGTCCAAAAAGTAGCCGTATGTGAATGGAGTTTTTAAGGGTTGCGATGGCTGCAAAAAATATATATTTGGTTGAAACTTTTGCAGCGGCTGCGCCTGCAGTATCAATCTACTCTGATGTGGAATGTGTTTTGTTTTTTATTAAAGGTGTCACCTTTCTCAATAATGCAAAAATTACTTTGTTATGCATTTTTCTAAATGTAATCACGTTGCAAAGATGTTATCCTTTTAGCATGTGGATCTTGAAATTTCATTTTTATAATAAATAGTATAGTGAAATATTTTAATGCAAAGTGGAATCATTTTAATCAGATTTACTTTCATTTATTCAAAGAATTAAATAAAATTTCAAAAACAAACACCCTCGTTCAACAGAGCAGATCATTTTCTTTCAGAAAAATGTCAGTATTTGTTTTTAACTTCAAAGATGGCCTTGATTTTGTAACAAATTTAAGTCTGTATTTTAATGCATCCCCTTAATAAGAGAACAGCTAATAAACTGTTGCAGTTAGCTTTGTTTTGTTATTATAATTACACCCATATTGGACACAAATTAATGTTTCTTATTAATTCAAACTTGTTAAAAACCGATAAGCACAAGACGAAACACCAAGGAATCATAAAATATAATAATAATAGAATACTGCACCTATGCTGCAGCTGTTGGTTGCACGCTGGAAAAGCGTGTTGTGTGTGAACACTGTTGCAGCCTTTTATTAGGCTTGCAGTTTTAAAGGGTAGCTGCAGTAGAAAAACATGCATGCTGCGCGCTACTTTTAGGATATGTGTGAACACCACGTGAAACTTTTGCAGCCGCAACTCTAAAACTGCGCTGTAAAAGTAGCCGTGTGTGATCTTAGCTTAAGACTGTCATTTGCTCGATCTTGCTGACATCAGGAGTACAACCTAGAATAATTGAATAATATTTAGCTTTTTAATCTCGCTAATAATGTGAGATGTAATATTTTCACTTAAAAGAATAATTATTTCATTTTGAATATCATTATGAATATCTTTTCCAAGATAGTGGACTTTAACTTCCTCTTTTTTGAGAAGTCTGCCGATAGATCTTCCATTTTCCGAATAATTTGTAAAAAATTACCATTACCGAAATCGTAAAGTTTGTCACTTGTACCTCGGAGTGCTAAACAATTTTGAGCAAGCATTTTTATTGTTGAAACAATTCGTAGAAGCACCTCGTACCAGTAATTTATCTCTGTGGTAATGAGTCTTTGTGAGTGACTGTCAATCGTTTTAGAGTACTGTATTCTTTGACTAAATTCAATCCAAGATTTTTGACTTTGGATATGGTTTTTAGAGGTTTCATGTTGTTTTAAAGTCTCAGCGAGGTGCTTCCAATCTTTACAACCTTCAGTAGAAAGAGAACTTAAAATAGAACCAAAAGGTTTGCAGCAAAAGCAATAAACACAGTTTTTTGCAATTGAATAGACTAACCAGTTACGCATGGCTTTTTCACCATTTTTCATGTTTCTCAAATAATGAACTGCGCTAAATCTTCGACCGGTATCATTATACGGAAAACTGTATTCCTTTAAGGGTTGAGGTGCTCCTTCTGTTACCAAAAAATATATTTCGGCTTCTGATAAGCTAGTTGGCCAGGAACCGAACTCAAAGAAATAATTTTTATTTCGCTCATATTATTTTCGAAAAAATACGTCGTTGTAAGAAAAATTATAAACCTTTCAAAACGAGATGCCACTTGACTCACTTTCTTTATCCAAATAATAGGGGTAAAAATTACCCTTCATATGGGTTGATAAATATAAAAAAACAAAATAAAAAGAAAAGTGATAAGATGCTTAAAAAATAATTTTTAAATGGCTCATGGCAAATTTAAAATTAAATATATATCAAAAACTATTCAAACGATTTATAAAAAAAATCGACCGTAGTAAGAAGAATTAAGAGCCCTTAAAAACAAGGTGCCACTCGGCCCATATTCCCTATCTAAATAAGAGGGGTAAAAATTACCCCTCATAGGAAGTGTATCCTACTGCATGAAACACCAAAGTGGCCAAACAATTGACGGATTTGAGCGTTTTCCCAAAAGCATCCTGTAGAAGCTATAAAAATATTTGTTTAGAAAAGCTGCCTATTTGTTAATTATTACCTACTCACCTTACTTTTACAACACACTTTATGACACAATTTTCAAAAACTCACGGCAAATAATAATTGTATGTAACGCACTCTACTTCACTAGTAACCAACCTGTAAGGCAATTATTGCATAAATAAAACAATCGAACTGCCTTTTTTCGTTTTATAATAGTAGCGTAAAAATCGTGTCACAGCTTGTCATGACTGGTTTTTCGCGACCCCATATGCATGCATGTTCCGACAAATTAAAACACACGGTAAAAAATTCTTTTACAGCACCTTGTATGTGTGTCCATTTATTTAAATTATAATAAAAAAGGTCATTTTTTAAGTATTCAAATGAATCTTGGTTTAATCATTTTCTTGCTGCGATGATAATGGCTTACTTGTTATACTTTTATGCAAAAATGTGTAAAATAGGATGAAAACTGTCATTCGGTGAATGTAATTACGGTGGTGGTTAAAGACAATAATGTCAGTGAGTTTAGTTTTAAATTGCAGTTCATTGTTATTGAATAATAAAAAAATGTGTAAGACAACTAAAAATTGATTAAATTAACTGAACTTATTATAACTGAATAGTCGGAACTTCAATAATAATATTGAATGAAATCTGCAGTTTTTGGCATGGCACAGTATGTAACACCGTATGTATGGCATTATTTTTGGTGTTTTCTCTAAAATTGTATAATTAATCAACTCGTAAGTTTTTTTATGAGTAGTTCGTAGAACCATTGCAAAACTTATAATTACCTAGTATTTCATGTCTTCATTTCTTCACTTGTACGTAACGTACTGTTACGTTCTTTTTAAAATAATAATCAAAAATGCTGTTTAAAATCGTCTATTAATAAAGAAAAGATTATTTACAATGCACTTAATTAAAAACACTATTGTTTATTGTTTCCAGCCTTATTTTGTGGAACTCCATAATCATGAAATAAATAAAGATTATTAAAAGTTTCACAGTTTTATTAAAATATACCTGACAATATTGTTTCGACAGCTATGCTGTCATTATCAAAGGTAATATAATTATAAACAAACACGTCGCTAAGGTAGATACAAAATAGGTAACTAGATAAAAATAATAAAAAAATAATAAAAATCATAATTAAACATCTAATACTTCCAGTAATGGAGAATTACTGAGTTCAAGTTGTTCATTCATTAAAGGTACTCTGAGTTTGTGTTTGTATATCTCAAAGGCTTCTAAAATGTCTAATTTGCGTTTGTTATTACAAAAATGTAGGAATTTAATATTATTTTGAGGAGTCATTGTGTGATTTTGCTCTAAAAGGTGTTTGGCGTAATTCGATTTTTCAGGATGTTTATTTTTGTAATGACGTACGTGTTCTTTATATCTTATGTCAAAATTTCGAAGTGTTTGTCCAATATATACCGAACTACAAAAAGAACAATTTAAACGGTAAATGCCCGATTTCATGATATCATGTGTTCTGTCTTTAGCATTAAATAAAAATGAAAAAGTGTTAGTGTTGGTTTTAAATGTTATTTTATAATTGTTGGTTTTTCTTAGTATATGTGCAATTTTTTTTTCTGATATTTTGCCAAAATATGGTATAGATATGTAATTTGTGTCTTCTGTTTGATTGTCAATGGGATATATTCTTTTGATAGCTAACCTATAATCTTTTTGTTTAATTAAAGTGTCAATCATGTTCGGATTATAATGATTTGCATGTGCTAGTTGTTTAATGGTTGATATCTCTTTACTAAAATCTGATTTTGTTAGTGGAATAGTTAAAGCTCTGTGTACTAATGATCTGTATGCTGCTATTTTATGTGTATTGTGGTGACAAGATTCATTTGGTATTGTTATGTCTGTTTGTGTTGTTTTTCTGTATATGGAAGATTCAAAAAGATTGTCTGCGTTGATTTTGATATTTAAGTCTAGAAAGTTTATAGCCCTGTTTTGTTCTGTTTCTAGTGTAAATTTTATATTAGGATGGATATTGTTTATAAGAATTAAAAATTCATTGATAACCTCAAAAGAACTGTCAAAACAAGCTAAAATATCATCAACATAATGAAACCAGAAGATAATGTGTTTAGAGAGGTTTAATTCAAATATTCGATCTTCAAACTTGTCCATAAATATGTTAGCTAATAGAGGACTTAGAGAATTACCCATAGGTAAACCATCCTTTTGTAAATAAATTATGTTATTAAAAGTGAAATAATTTTGACTTATACAAAGGTCAAATAATTGAATTAACTCTAACCTTTTAACTAATTCTATATTACTATTGATCAAGAAACTATCTAATAAAGGAATACATTCTTGTGGGGGTATTCTGGAGAACATGTTGCAAATATCAAAACTAACCAGTTTTGAATGTGGTAGAAGATGTATGTTTTGCAGCTTATCTACTAATTCTAATGAATTTCTAACAGAGTATTTCGATTTGTAACCTATCGTGTTAATAATCTGGTTCAGTTTTTTGGATAAAATGTGATTAGGTGCATTGATGAATGATACAACTGGTCTTATTGGCATATTCTGTTTGTGGGTCTTGACTAATCCATACAGTTTAGGTATTTGTGGGTTTTTATTAATGATTTGTTGCTTTTCTAATTCTGAAAAGCAGATATTGCAGTTTTCTAAACCTTGTTTTATTTCTTTTTGGAATTTTGTGGTTGGGTTTTTGTTTAACGTTTCTAAATTTTCTTTATTAATAAATTCATTAACTTTTTGTATGTAAATATCTTTTGAAAGAATTACCAAAGTGCTACCCTTATCTGCTTTAACAGAAATTAGATTGTTCTCTGTGATTTTCTGTTTTATAGATTGAAGAAGTGATATGTTAGATGTGTTGTACATTTTGTCCTGTTTCAAAGACATCTCTTTTAACAAATTCGAAATTTGGAATTTTGCATAGTTATTCTGATCTTTCTTAAGTATAGTTTCGCATTCAACGGCCAAAATTTCTTTAATTTTGTTGGTAAATTTTGGAAAAGGACAAAATTTGAAACCTTTGTTAAGAAATCGTGTTTCTCTGTCATTGAATGTTATATTCGACAAGTTTATAAAACGAGGATAAAAGTTTGCAGTGTTCTGACAATTAAGGTTATTTTGTAGTGTACGTTTTTGTTGTACAAGTCGATGAAGTTTATTTTTCTGTGTGGTGTATTTTTTGAATTTAATGTGACTGACGGTTTCTCTAATGTCAAAATCTAAGATGTCAAATTGGATATTGTGTAATTTATGAGTAAGTTCTGTATGGAGTACCTTTATATAAACGTGCATATTGTCTCTTATACTAAACCATTTCTTCGATTCTTCTTTGAGCCATCTTCTTTTGGCATTCCTAATCACTTTTTCAGTAATCGAATTCTTGGTTCTGGTAGTGATGTTTATGTAGTTAGGAATAACCTGACGTTTCAGACATTCTTGGTTAAACCAAACATTCTGACTTGCGATTCCGTGTTTGATCATAAGTTTCTTGTATAACTTGGCTTGTTCTTCTAACGAAGACGAAATAATCTTGTTTATTGTTTCCAGCCTTATTTTGTGGAACTCCATAATCATGAAATAAATAAAGATTATTAAAAGTTTCACAGTTTTATTAAAATATACCTGAGAATATTGTTTCGACAGCTATGCTGTCATTATCAAAGGTAATATAATTATAAACAAACACGTCACTAAGGTAGATACAAAATAGGTAACTAGATAAAAATAATAAAAAAATAATAAAAATCATAATTAAACATCTAATACTTCCAGTAATGGAGAAGTAACAAGAAACTTATGATCAAACACGGAATCGCAAGTCAGAATGTTTGGTTTAACCAAGAATGTCTGAAACGTCAGGTTATTCCTAACTACATAAACATCACTACCAGAACCAAGAATTCGATTACTGAAAAAGTGATTAGGAATGCCAAAAGAAGATGGCTCAAAGAAGAATCGAAGAAATGGTTTAGTATAAGAGACAATATGCACGTTTATATAAAGGTACTCCATACAGAACTTACTCATAAATTACACAATATCCAATTTGACATCTTATATTTTGACATTAGAGAAACCGTCAGTCACATTAAATTCAAAAAATACACCACACAGAAAAATAAACTTCATCGACTTGTACAACAAAAACGTACACTACAAAATAACCTTAATTGTCAGAACACTGCAAACTTTTATCCTCGTTTTATAAACTTGTCGAATATAACATTCAATGACAGAGAAACACGATTTCTTAACAAAGGTTTCAAATTTTGTCCTTTTCCAAAATTTACCAACAAAATTAAAGAAATTTTGGCCGTTGAATGCGAAACTATACTTAAGAAAGATCATAATAACTATGCAAAATTCCAAATTTCGAATTTGTTAAAAGAGATGTCTTTGAAACAGGACAAAATGTACAACACATCTAACATATCACTTCTTCAATCTATAAAACAGAAAATCACAGAGAACAATCTAATTTCTGTTAAAGCAGATAAGGGTAGCACTTTGGTAATTCTTTCAAAAGATATTTACATACAAAAAGTTAATGAATTTATTAATAAAGAAAATTTAGAAACGTTAAACAAAAACCCAACCACAAAATTCCAAAAAGAAATAAAACAAGGTTTAGAAAACTGCAATATCTGCTTTTCAGAATTAGAAAAGCAACAAATCATTAATAAAAACCCACAAATACCTAAACTGTATGGATTAGTCAAGACCCACAAACAGAATATGCCAATAAGACCAGTTGTATCATACATCAATGCACCTAATCACATTTTATCCAAAAAACTGAACCAGATTATTAACACGATAGGTTACAAATCGAAATACTCTGTTAGAAATTCATTAGAATTAGTAGATAAGCTGCAAAACATACATCTTCCACCACATTCAAAACTGGTTAGTTTTGATATTTGCAACATGTTCTCCAGAATACCCCCACAAGAATGTATTCCTTTATTAGATAGTTTCTTGATCAATAGTTTTCATTTTTATTTAATGCTAAAGACAGAACACATGATATCATGAAATCGGGCATTTACCGTTTAAATTGTTCTTTTTGTAGTTCGGTATATATTGGACAAACACTTCGAAATTTTGACATAAGATAATAAAGAACACGTATGTCATTACAAAAATAAAATCCTGAAAAATCGAATTACGCCAAACACCTTTTAGAACAAAATCACACAATGACTCCTCAAAATAATATTAAATTCCTACATTTTTGTAATAACAAACGCAAATTAAACATTTTAGAAGCCTTTGAGATATACAAACACAAACTCAGAGTACCTTTAATGAATGAACAACTTGAACTCAGTAATTCTCCATTACTGGAAGTATTAGATGTTTAATTATGATTTTTATTATTTTTTTATTATTTTTATCTAGTTACCTATTTTGTATCTACCTTAGCGACGTGTTTGTTTATAATTATATTACCTTTGATAATGACAGCATAGCTGTCGAAACAATATTGTCAGGTATATTTTAATAAAACTGTGAAACTTTTAATAATCTTTATTTATTTCATAAAAACACTATAACTATAAACTATTTAACAAACTATTAAAAATGCTAGGTATTTACAAATTTATTTGAGGACTTATTTATATAAAAACTATGTATGTATTAACTAATTATTCAGAGTACATTTCAACATGACGCCGGTTAAACATTAACTGCCCTCCTTCTACCCGCGAACTCAATTTATATCTTTCATATGATGACTCATACATCTAGAATATTCGATGACGTGTTGATGGGTCATACACGCAGCTGTCGATAAGTAACGTCAATGAGGCGTGTTGATGAGTCATACTTGCACGTGTTGATTGATGAGTCATACAGTTGATGACTCATACATCTAGAATGTTTGATGACGTCATATGTGGGTTTACTATTCGTTACACTGCCCCCCTCTTCAAGTCTGTTCTGTCCCAGAACAGGTTTTATTCTCTGGTTTCTGTAGAAAGGGTCGTGACGGTATTGACAGTCTTCACCTTGACTACATGTTCCATTACGGTAGAAGTAACAGTCTACACTCTTTGTTGGCCTTGATGCGAGCTGGGGATCGAAGCTACAGACTAAGATCTTCACATCCGTGTCTCTAAAGATAACTTCCAGCAGGTTTCGAACGATTCTCCAATCCAACTCGGTCATCAAATCCCATAATGCCCTCCACAGGTCGACGTAACTCGGTTTCTGGTAGTAAAACTGCTTGGTTACCAAGCAGTAAATGGAGCGGTCATGACCAGGAAAGTGTAAGGCTTTGCCAACAGAGGGATTCTGATCTCGAAGTTCATCCAGCCGTCCAAATTTATTTCTAAACACTACTGCGATCCCCCTGGACATGCGGAGATCTTGGGAGACACAGTGGGCAATGGAATAATCACCAGGGACCCGGAAGAGGTATTGTTGCATCTCGGTCGTGACTCCGAATCGGGCTTTTCTAGTTCCGGAAAACGCAGCCATAAATTCTCTAAAGGTTGGCTGATCATCTTCAGGCCTTACGGTATTGACAGCCACCTCA
Source organism: Agrypnus murinus (assembly GCA_929113105.1). Taxonomy (NCBI): domain Eukaryota; kingdom Metazoa; phylum Arthropoda; class Insecta; order Coleoptera; family Elateridae; genus Agrypnus; species Agrypnus murinus. The sequence goes on from OV816024.1 coordinate 163,377,042, forward strand.
GCATCATCTTCTTGATCCGGGACTACGTTATTGTTTCCCTCATAGTGCGCCAGACGATTGGAGTGTACCACCTTTGGTTTCCCTCTTGGCAATTTCTGGATGCGATAAATCAAGTCATTTATTCGTTTCTTCACCTGGTATGGGCCTTCCCAATTTCGCTGTAACTTTGGAGAATAGCCACGACGTCTTTGCGGGTTGTATAACCAGACAAGCTCTCCAGGTTGAAATCCTCCTTCTTGGGCTCTCACATCGTACGTAGCCTTCATCCGGTCACTCGCGATTCGACTATTGTTTCGGTTTCGGTCGTGAATATCCTCCAACTTCTTTAAATTGATGACATAATCATTCCCGGCTACCTCCTGCTCTATAGGTGGAGACTGAAATTCCAGATCACACGGTAACCGTAACTCGCGTCCAAACATCACAGACGCTGGTGACCGGTTGTTTCGTGGACCGATGCACGATAAGCCATCAGGAACAGATGCAGGTATTGGTCCCAGTCTCGTTGATGATCGGAGATTCATGCGTTCTACCATTCTATCGGACTGCGGATGTAACGGTGTGGTCCGAGTCTTGCGAATGCCCAACAATCGACAAACTTCTCCAAAGAGTACAGACTCAAAATTGCGGCCTTGATCCGAATGCAGCTCCATTGGCATTCCGAAGCGACTGAAAATCTCTTTGACTAGTACATCACCAACAGTCGCTGCTTCCTGGTTTGGTAGGGCATATGCTTCTGGCCATTTGGTAAAATAGTCCATTGCCACTAAGATGTATTTGTTCCCATCGTCGGTTTCGGGAAATGGTCCGGCAATATCTATAGCTATCCTTTCCAGAGGACTACCCACATTGTACTGCCTCATAAGTGCTGTTCGTTTCCCCCAAGGATCCGCTACCACTGGCACAAAGTTCGCATTTTCGGCACCACTCCTTCACGTCTTTTTTACAACTGACCCAATAAAAACGCTCTCTAACTTTCTCCAAAGTCTTTTTGACACCGAAGTGTCCTCCTGAGGCACCGTCATGGAGATGTCGCAATACTGTAGCCACTCGGCTTCTTGGAACCATGAACTGAGACCTAATGGTGGTGCCATCTTCACTCTCCACTACTCGCTTCAGGAGATCGTCTTCCACCTTCAAGGACTCCCATTGGGCCCAATATGCTTTGAGCGTTCTGTTGAAAGGGCTGACGGCCTCCCAGGCAGACCTTTCTTCCACGCGCTTCCATTCCAGTACCATTTTTAGTTCGGGATCAGCCTCCTGCTGTCGTTGCAATTCTTCCGGCAACCAATTGTCGTTGACGATGGTTGTTCTTAATACTTGGCAAACCCTCTCTTCCAAACGAAAGCAATGACGGCAATCCGTTGGACAGGGTCTTCTTGAAAGAGCATCGGCATTTCGATGACTAGTGCCCGCTCGATGTTCTGTGTCAAAGTGGTATGCTTGTAATCGTTCGATCCACCTTGCGACCTGGCCTTCAGGATTACGGAATTGTAGAAGCCAGTTCAACGCTGCATGGTCCGTCCTCAATAAAAACTCCGTCCGTACAAGTATTTGTAGAAGTGCTCAACGGACTTCACGACAGCCAATAATTATTTTCTGGTCACACAATAATTCCTTTCGGCTTTTGACAAAACCTTACTAAAATAGCCGATGACCTTTTCTTGTCCATCCTGTACCTGAGAAAATACACCCCCAATGGCCAGGTTACTTGCATCTGTGTCAAGTATGAATTTCCCTTCTGTCCGTGGGTAGCTCAATATTGGCGCTGTTGTCAAGGCACTCTTCAACTGTTGGAAAGCTGTTTCGTACTCTCCGCTCCAAACACACTCGCGCCCATCTTCAGTTAACCTTGTCAGGGGCTTCGCTATATTGGCAAACCCAGGAACGAAACGCCTGTAGTAGGTACATAACCCAAGAAAACTACGAACTTGGTGTTTATCTTTCGGTGTTGGCCACTCTTGAACTGCACGAATTTTATCGGGGTGGGCTGCCACTCCATTTTGTGATACGATATGACCGAGATATTTCACCTCCCTTCGGAATATGTGGCACTTTTTCGGACTCAATTTCAGGTTGGCTGTACGCAGTCTCCGGAACACTTCCTCCAGATTTTTCAGATGTTCACTGAATGATCTTCAAACTACGATCACGTCATCCAGATAGACCAGGCAAGTCTTCCACGACAGCCCCCTCAGGATGGTCTCCATAAGACGCTCAAAGGTGGCCGGAGCGTTACATAGACCGAAAGGCATAACTGTAAACTGCCATAGTCCGGAACCAATAGTGAACGCGGTCTTCTCCCGGTCTTCAGGTTCCATTTCAACTTGCCAATAACTACTCTTGAAGTCCAAAGTCGAAAACCATCGTGAACCAGACAGGGTATCTAACGTGTCGTCGATGCGTGGTAAGGGATAGCTGTCTTTCTTGGTCACGTTATTGAGCTGCCGATAGTCCACACAAAATCTCGTTGACCCGTCCTTCTTACTGACCAGGACCACCGGTGATGCCCATGGACTGCTGGATGGCTCGATGACCCCTTGTTCTTCCATATCGGTTATAATCTTCTCGGCTTCAGCTCGCCTTGCTAGAGGTAGACGTCTCGGTTGCTGTCGGACTGGCCCAGAGTTCCCTGTATTGATTTTATGTCGCACAATATTAGTTCGTCCCTTCTAGGTATCTTCAAGAGCGAAGATATCTTGGTATCGGTGAACCAAACCCTGTACCTCTTTCACTTCCGTTTTGTTAAGGTCTTCGTATGAACTAGTAACCATACCCACTAGTTTTCCACCATGGTCTTTGGGCACTGGTTTTGGAACATCAGCCATACACCTGGCTACTCGGAATACTGGCACACACTGTCCCACAAGAGTGCTCTTCTTTAATGTCACCGGATCCACGTTAACGTTCATAAGCCTCACCGGTACTGTCTTTCCAACCTTGATCAGCGCTTTTCCCACCAGTATGCCACTATGGATCTTCTTATCACAGACAGGCTCCATCATTCGCACACATCCTACCTGAAGATCTCCATCCAAACCTGCCTCGACAACCATCTCGCTTTGACCTGGCAATATCACATCTTCTATCAGCAAAACCCTTACAACAGGATCTTCTCGTGGGTGCAACGGAAGTTCTTCGTTACCGACGTTCAAAACACCCTCTTTCAAATCCAACGTAAAACCAAATTTTCTCAGGAGGTCCATTCCCAAGATGAAGTCATCAGTGATGTCGGCTACCAGCACCTCATGATCACGTTCTTCACTTCCAATGCCAATCTTCACCACTCCGCGTGTTGGTATCACTTCACCTGTCGCTGTACTAAGTTGAGTAGTTGTCTGTAACAGCTTCATACTTGTTCGTAGAACGTTAGGGCGTATAATGGATTTTGTCGCCCCCGTATCAATGAGTAGTGGAACAATTCGATTCGCAATTTTCCCATCTATGAACAAACTGCTGGTACTATTCCTTGATGTTACGGCATGGACGGTGATCTCTTGGGCATCTTTACTAACAGTCAACGTTCGCCCTCTCTTTCCAACCCCCGTTAACTTTTCCGACGGTTGTACTTTTCTTATTTTGGGACAACGGCGTTCTACATGTCCTTGTTCGCTGCAGTTCCAGCAACGGGGTCCTCGAACTTCTTGAGGATTCCTCTTACGACTGACTGTCTTCCTTCTGAAGAACTCTCATTAGTAACTCCTCTAGGCGGTCTTTCGAACTTTCTTCTTCAGCAACGGTTCGAACTCGCCCGTGGTCTCGGGACGCTTGCTTTGCGGCTTCAAATTCTAGAGCATGGGCAAGCGCATCATCAGTCGTTCTTGGTCGCGCCAGCCTTAATGACTGCTGTGTTTCTCCGTCTTTAAAGGTTCCCATCAATAAAGGTCTGCACAGCTAGTTGTCCCAGAAATGAATCGGGTGCCGTAGGGTACGCCAATCGGACAAGCCGCGCAACATCGGCTTCAAACTCCTGAAGGCTTTCTCCATTCTTCTGTACACGTTTCTTCACTTGCGCGTGATACACTTGTTGAAGATGCACGTCTCCATATCTCATCTCCAATCTAGACACTAACAACTGGTAATCATTTTGCTGTTCTGCTGGGATTGTTTGCAGGACATTCAACGCGTTTCCACGCAAAGCCACAGTTAAAGAAACGGCCTTTTCCTTGCCTGTCCATCCGTTGGCCCCAGCGGCCGCCTCAAATTGTTTGTAGTAGGTGGACCAAGGTATCTTTCCATCGAACGTGGGTGGTTTTCTTAAATTAAAAAATCGTTCTTTAAATTGTTTCTTTACTTCATTAAACGGCTACTCAGAAGTTGAGGGAAACCGTAGTTGACTCATGCTATCTTCTAACATTTTAGTTACGCTATCTTTCTCAGTTGTTGGTGGTAATTGCATTTGGGCCATTTTCTCTTCTACCATCTTTATTACCCTATCCTGTTTCTCCAATTTAATTTCTAATAATCCTAACGCGCTGGAATTTTCCAACAATTCTTCGAAAACTTTATCTTCTAACGCTTTGACATTGTCCAGCAATTCTCCTTTAAGCCTTCTAGAACTGTCTTCGGATTTCCTGGAATTCTCCAGTATTTCTTCCTTTAGCATTCTAACATTTTCTTCGCCCTTTTCTAGTAATTCTGCAATCCTTCTAGAATTCTCTTCGTGTTTTTCCAGTACTTTTTCTTCCAGTGCTTTAGTATTTTCAAGTAATTCTTCTTTAAGCATTTTAGAATTTTCAAAAACTTTTTGTTCCAGCACTTTAGTATTTTCCATTAGCTTTCTAGCATTCTCTTTGGCTTTTCTAGAACTTTCTTCCATTTTACTTAACAACAAATTAGTATCAATTGCGGGTCCAGGTATTTCAAAGCGGTAATTTTCAGGATCTTCCTTCTGTTCTAAAAGCCATTCTCTTAGCCGATTTATCAAAACTTCCTTCTTTCCATTACTATGTAAGTCTCTCTCGTCCAATTCCCGTTTTAAATCTATCACTAAGAGATCTTTTAACAATTTCATCGCCATTTTAATTGTTTGTTGAAATTATTTTTAACACTAAAAATTTATTATTATTTAATTATTACGCGATTTTATTTATTTTAAACCCACACCTGACACCACTGTTACGTTCTTTTTAAAATAATAATCAAAAATGCTGTTTAAAATCGTCTATTAATAAAGAAAAGATTATTTACAATGCCCTTAATTAAAAATGCTAGGTATTTACAAATTTATTTGAGGACTTATTTATATAAAAACTATGTATGTATTAACTAATTATTCAGAGTACATTTCAAAAACGACGCCGGTTAAACATTAACTGCCCTCCTTCTACCCGCGGGCTTAATTTATATCTTTCATACGATGACTCATACATCTAGAATATTCGATAACGTGTTGATGAGTCATACACGCAGCTGTCGATAAGTGACGTCAATGAGGCGTGTCGATGAGTCATACTTGCACGTGTTGATTGATGAGTCATACAGTTGATGGCTCATACATCTAGAATGTTTGATGACGTCATATGTGGGTTTACTATTCGTTACAGTACGTTTTTGCTTGATATGCTCGTAAACGGCACCAGATATAAAAAAACTAAATGTATTTTTATTAAGAGCAAAAAATGCATCAAATTAAAAGTTTAGTTGCTTAAAAATCATTTCTGGGGATTCGCTAATCATAAAAATGCGTCGGAACGTGTACAGTACGTAACCGCGGAATGCGCGATATATGGTATAATGAACATAACTACAAACCTGATAATGGGGGGGGGTAGCTGTAATGATTTAAAACATATTTTCCTTATCAACATGTGGTCGCTTCCTGCTTTCAAGAAAATCGACATTCGTAAATGAAAAAAATTCGAAATTTTTTTGCTTGTTTAGTATGTAAATAATTAAATGTAAAAATTCATACTTTGGCAATGCCACAGCTGATGAAAATATTTTAGGACTGACTAAGATCTTACTGAAATCTTTTTTTTTCTTTGTAATTTTAAAACTGTGTAAAAATACACATTTTATTCAATTGAATTTTGTAAAGATACGAATGCTATGTACTGATACATTATTTAACAAGTAAATTGAATGCCCAAAATGTAAACATTCGTTCGCAAGATCCTTTTTACCAAAGCCCAATATCTTTCAATGGGCCTAAGTTGTGGTACTTTAAGCGCGTTGGTGTCTTTGGGTACGAAATTGATGTTTTTTTTAAACCACTCTGTAGTTTTTCTTGCATAATGGGCCGTCGCTAAGTCAGGCCAGAAGATAGTGCTGTCGCTGTGGGTTCTTATGAATGGCAGGGAGCAATCTTTTTTTTAAGCATTCTTCCAAGTACAACGCAGTGTTGATTGTGCCCTCAGTGTAAAATGGCTTACTCTGAAAACAGCACTGGCATATGCGTGCCAAGCAAGTACTTTTTTGCCGAATTTCTCCACTGAAATAAATTTTTCTCTATCAGGCACATCGGATTTACTAATTTCATTGTAATGTTAAGGTCCAGGTAAAGTACTGAAATCGTACTTAAAGTAGGATTCTTCATCTAAAACAATGCACACATTTTCGGAACAGAACATTTTGTATAAAAGTCTTGCCATTAATTCTTGAACCCCTGTCTGTTTAGCCACCTCTGCTTTTTAAAGGCCTTTATGTTATTCCTTTTTTTAATTTTATTTACCAGAGAATGGCTCACACCAAACTTTTTAGCTACATCACGAACTGATTGTGATATCGGTTCTTCAATGGAAAAGCCACTATTAGTCTTTCAATTTCTTTGTCTTTTGCACCCTTAGGTCTTCCGCTTCTAGTACTGTCTTTTAATGATAAACCTTCATTTAACCTGTCAATAACTCGCTTTACGGTTTTGCAATAGCCAAATATGACAATGTATTATTTTCGCTGTATATTTTGACAATTTTTAAATGCACTTGTTCATTTTTTGGAACTCATGTTTGACAGCAATGCGTACTTAACAAGTTGATATTAAAGAGAACAATCTAGAAACAAAACAACATACGCCTACTATCATCTTACGTTTATCTGTGCCTTTATTTGTACCGAAATAAGCTGATTAAACATGTGCAGAGCTTTTAGTGTCCAGTCCTTATGTACTGTAAATTTAAATGATGCATATAAAACTACATGAAAATGTAATATCTCTGTTAACAACAATGCATCAAAATAACCAATCTTCCTTACTGGAAATTTACATGAAATTTTTTCTGTGTAATACTACTGTCTACAAAGAATATTTTAAAAATTGAAATAAATAAATAAACTATGACGTATTGATTATGAGCTTACAAAACTTAAAAATTTAAGAAAAAAAATTATAAATTGGCAAGATCGCTAAGGATTCAAAATAGATTTTCATGTTGAATAACCCACTACTCAGAGGTCCAATTTCGAGTAAAATATATAAGGTATTCCATTTAAAGAAAGTGTAGCTTCATTTATTCTGCTTTTCTGAAACACCCCTGTAAAGCAATTATTTTTAAAGTATGTAGCTTTGAAGAAACTTTCAAAGCTCTTGAATTTTTCTCAGTATTTAATAGTTTAGGAGATACCAAACAATTACGCACTAAATGAACACCTTGTATTTGGATTCAGAAGGTTAAATTACTTTGGAAATCATGTCTTTTCAATCAATTTTAATCTTTATTTGTTTATAGTACTGTATTATTTTGTAGTAAGTTAAAACAAACTAAATTAATTAATTATTTATGTTATAGACCTGAAAAAAGATTAGATATTCCAGAATACTCGAGAAGAAAGATTCTAGATGCTATGGTAGAAAGTCTAGAAGAGCAATGTTGCATAAATCTGTTGCTTTCTTTGATGCTTCGAGGTCAGAATTTAACAGACAAGAGCATTTCTGAAGTGAGTATATGATTGCTTGAATAAAGCATGTCATATCATATTCGTATATCATCTAACAATGTTAATTATGAAGGTTTTCGATGAAGGGGATTTAAATATCTATGCTGAAACATACCCGCTAGCAAGAGATGCAGGAAGAGTACTAAATAAAGTTCTGTGGGATTTTGAAGACGATGCTTCAATCACAATTGAACAACATGCATTCATGATTGGTGCACATTTACAAGGAAAGTTTATTCAGGATCAAACGCCATTTATATCGGAAAAGATGTGTGCAGCAGTGTCATTCGTACTTAACTATCTTGTTGAATATGTGCAAAGTCAACTCGGTAATGCACAACCACATTTCAAAAGACAATTCAGAGCTGTTTGTGATTCAATGTTAGAAATTGCATTAGTGAGATCATTAAGTATGTCTGAGTTATTAAGATTTAAAATGTTCATTGAAGTAGTATTTAGACAAATTCTGTGGGATGAAGAGCAAAAAGTGGATTTTAACTTTTACCCACAGCTATAATATTTGGATTAGTTGGAGTAGTATATTTAGAAAGTTAATAATTTTATTAATAATGTATATAATGGCTAATAGTAGTTTAATGTCTTTATAGTAATATTAATCTTATGTAAAAGTTTCTTTTAATGTAATTTTTGTAAAGTAAGAGTAATTTATACTGAAAATGAGATATTCAGCATCTTTTTTATCATTTACGTTAGATTGTGTTTAATAATATTTTATGTTAATACTTTTAATCATAGTAGAGCAATAGTACTGTGTGTGTGTGTGTGTGTGTGCGCGTGTGCGTGTGCGTGTGCGTGTGCGTGTGTGCGTGTGCGTGCGCGTGCGTGTGCGTGTGCGTGTGTGTGTGTGTGTGTGTGTTAATGTATGCTTGATGTATAGATTTCTTAACTATGTGCTGACTATATATTAGCTTGTCTATTTTTATACTTACTACCTTAATATTTGATAAGTCTAGAAACAAATAAACACAAATCATATAAATCTCTGTAGTTTTTGTTTTATTCTTAACTATAAAAAGCATTAGAAATAATTTTTTGTACTTTGCGTTCACAATAATGTTACGAATGATAATTTTATTGTTACGAAGCTTGGCTTGCTTCGTTCTTACTTGCCTCCACCATGTTACGAATAAAAATAAATGCAAAAATAAATACACTCACTCTTCATCTAATCTATTGATTTTATTTCTTAAATTTACTTAACACATAACTAAGACTAATCCTAAATATAATTAACACAATTTTCACTTACCAACTAATTATAAATTCTAGGGCCATTTGCCTCACACCGGGTATGACAATCGAGAAGGACTTTACTGCTTTCATTTCACCATGTAACTATGTAACTGACTCTCCTTTTCGATTGTCACTTTCCATCTTGACTCTTCATCCCTACTATCATTTCTTCTTGCAATCAAGGATGGCCCAACTTGTTCCAATTAATCAGGGCAGTGTCATAATGCTAGAGTCAGCATTACTTACTTTTGTGAGCAATAATGCTGTGCTAGTATTATGACACACTTTACAAATTGCAGAGTAGCTTCATGTCATACTTGAAATCAATTTGTTTATCTTTATTACTGGGTCAAATAATTTAGAAATGAGTTCTGTAATAATTGTTGTAACATATTTTTGGAATAATAAATTTTTAGAATAATGAATTGATTTAATTTTGTTATGAGTTTTTTCTTTTATTTTATACTTCGTTACAATAATAATAGAGGCTATTATAACATTGTTTTTGGAGACTATTTGTTTCGTAAGATTGGTAACATTTGTTTTATATTACATATAAACACATTTAGCCGGCAGTACGGCAGGGTGGTTATAGTGGAAAAGAACTGAAGAAAGAAATAACTTGACAAGAGAATTAGCCAGCCTAGAAAACAAACTTAAAAATAACCAAAGACCTCATAAGCGGAAAAATTTAATTTATTCCCCGGAGATGCTTATAAAGCTCTACACAGTGCAAATACAGGGAAAAGAAATAAAAATAGGGTTAAAGAGAGCCGAAGAACTGGGGATCCGTACAAAGCCAAGGAAAAATAAGACAATAAAACAGAAAAATGAAACAAACAGAGGAACAAAAGTATGGAAAATAGCAACATGGAATGTAAGAGGAATAATGGGGAAAGAGCAGGAGTTGAGGCAAGAATTCGTGGAGGCAGAACTAGATTTACTGGCAGTTTGCAAAACAAAGAAAAAAGGAAGAGGAGAAGTAGAGCTGGAAGGAGGACACTTGATGATCTATAGTGGTGTGGAGCCAGAAAGTAGAGCCAAAAGAGGAGTTGGATGTATAATAAAACAAGACAATTTAATAAATCTACATAAATGGGAATGCATATCGGAAAGAATAATGAAAGTAGAGATGCAAATGGAAGAAAAGAGAACGACAAACATAATAATTGTATATGGCCCAGACGAAGATGAAAAAGCCGCAATTAAAGATGGTTTTTGGGAAGAGCTTACATCTATAATAGAGAACATTAAAGGACAAGTGATAATCGCAGGGGATTTAAACGGTAGAGTGGGGAGGAAAAATGATGAACCAAACGAGGTAATTGGGCAATTTGGAGAAGGAATCGGGAACAATAATGGGAAGAGAATAATAAACTTCTGCGCAGAGAACAACTTTATAGTGGCAAATACATTTTTCCAACATAAAAACATCCACAAATTTACAAGAGAAGTAAAGAGCAGAAACGAGAAGTCCATTATAGATTACATCCTCATGGAAAGAACTTATAGAGAAGAAATACTAGATGTAAGGGTCCGTAGGGGATACGACATATATAGTGATCATTTCCTAGTGGTTGGAAGAATAGAAATGTAGACACAGAAGCAGGAGAGAAACCCCCATAAAACTAGTACGAAATCGAAAGAGGCAATAAAAGCGTACAAGTTATCAGTAGACGAAATAGCTAGTAAGTTTAGGGAAGAAGTAGACCATAAACTCGAGACAGTGGAAAAGGATTGGAAGGACAAGAATATCGAACAGGTATGGCTAGATTTCAAAGAGGTACTGCTAAGAACTGCAAGGGAAGTATGTGGAACAATCATGACAAACAATCAAGTAAAACAAACACGATGGTGGAGCGCAGAGATAAAAGAACAAGTAAAACTAAAGAAGGAGAAATGGAAGATATACCTGGCAAACAAAACAGAGATCAACTACAACAGATACAAGGAACAGAGAATAAAGGTCAAAGAAAGAATCAAGCAGGCAAAGGAAGCGTCCTGGGAAGAATTCGGAAAGAAAATGGAGGAGGACAGTAGGTTCTGATTATTTATTAAAGATTATTTCTGGAAATGTGTTACATTGCTATTGACAAACAAGCTATGAACAATCGAAGTGATATCAGTCACCTTAGCTTAACATATTCCTACTTATTATTCAAATCCAACAAACAAAAATAAACACCTCAACTATCTTAGTTTCAAACTTTTTCTAAGATTCTTACATCTTCTGTTTTCTTACTTTTCATCTAATCTATTGATTTTATTTCTTAAATTTACTTAACACATAACTAAGACTAATCCTAAATATAATTAACACAATTTTCACTTACCAACTAATTATAAATTCTAGGGCCATTTGCCTCACACCGGGTATGACAATCGAGAAGGACTTTACTGCTTTCATTTCACCATGTAACTATGTAACTGACTCTCCTTTTCGATTGTCACTTTCCATCTTGACTCTTCATCCCTACTATCATTTCTTCTTGCAATCAAGGATGGCCCAACTTGTTCCAATTAATCAGGGCAGTGTCATAATGCTAGAGTCAGCATTACTTACTTTTGTGAGCAATAATGCTGTGCTAGTATTATGACACACTTTACAAATTGCAGAGTAGCTTCATGTCATACTTGAAATCAATTTGTTTATCTTTATTACTGGGTCAAATAATTTAGAAATGAGTTCTGTAATAATTGTTGTAACATATTTTTGGAATAATAAATTTTTAGAATAATGAATTGATTTAATTTTGTTATGAGTTTTTTCTTTTATTTTATACTTCGTTACAATAATAATAGAGGCTATTATAACATTGTTTTTGGAGACTATTTGTTTCGTAAGATTGGTAACATTTGTTTTATATTACATATAAACACATTTAGCCGGCAGTACGGCAGGGTGGTTATAGTGGAAAAGAACTGAAGAAAGAAATAACTTGACAAGAGAATTAGCCAGCCTAGAAAACAAACTTAAAAATAACCAAAGACCTCATAAGCGGAAAAATTTAATTTATTCCCCGGAGATGCTTATAAAGCTCTACACAGTGCAAATACAGGGAAAAGAAATAAAAATAGGGTTAAAGAGAGCCGAAGAACTGGGGATCCGTACAAAGCCAAGGAAAAATAAGACAATAAAACAGAAAAATGAAACAAACAGAGGAACAAAAGTATGGAAAATAGCAACATGGAATGTAAGAGGAATAATGGGGAAAGAGCAGGAGTTGAGGCAAGAATTCGTGGAGGCAGAACTAGATTTACTGGCAGTTTGCAAAACAAAGAAAAAAGGAAGAGGAGAAGTAGAGCTGGAAGGAGGACACTTGATGATCTATAGTGGTGTGGAGCCAGAAAGTAGAGCCAAAAGAGGAGTTGGATGTATAATAAAACAAGACAATTTAATAAATCTACATAAATGGGAATGCATATCGGAAAGAATAATGAAAGTAGAGATGCAAATGGAAGAAAAGAGAACGACAAACATAATAATTGTATATGGCCCAGACGAAGATGAAAAAGCCGCAATTAAAGATGGTTTTTGGGAAGAGCTTACATCTATAATAGAGAACATTAAAGGACAAGTGATAATCGCAGGGGATTTAAACGGTAGAGTGGGGAGGAAAAATGATGAACCAAACGAGGTAATTGGGCAATTTGGAGAAGGAATCGGGAACAATAATGGGAAGAGAATAATAAACTTCTGCGCAGAGAACAACTTTATAGTGGCAAATACATTTTTCCAACATAAAAACATCCACAAATTTACAAGAGAAGTAAAGAGCAGAAACGAGAAGTCCATTATAGATTACATCCTCATGGAAAGAACTTATAGAGAAGAAATACTAGATGTAAGGGTCCGTAGGGGATACGACATATATAGTGATCATTTCCTAGTGGTTGGAAGAATAGAAATGTAGACACAGAAGCAGGAGAGAAACCCCCATAAAACTAGTACGAAATCGAAAGAGGCAATAAAAGCGTACAAGTTATCAGTAGACGAAATAGCTAGTAAGTTTAGGGAAGAAGTAGACCATAAACTCGAGACAGTGGAAAAGGATTGGAAGGACAAGAATATCGAACAGGTATGGCTAGATTTCAAAGAGGTACTGCTAAGAACTGCAAGGGAAGTATGTGGAACAATCATGACAAACAATCAAGTAAAACAAACACGATGGTGGAGCGCAGAGATAAAAGAACAAGTAAAACTAAAGAAGGAGAAATGGAAGATATACCTGGCAAACAAAACAGAGATCAACTACAACAGATACAAGGAACAGAGAATAAAGGTCAAAGAAAGAATCAAGCAGGCAAAGGAAGCGTCCTGGGAAGAATTCGGAAAGAAAATGGAGGAGGACAGTAGGTTCTGATTATTTATTAAAGATTATTTCTGGAAATGTGTTACATTGCTATTGACAAACAAGCTATGAACAATCGAAGTGATATCAGTCACCTTAGCTTAACATATTCCTACTTATTATTCAAATCCAACAAACAAAAATAAACACCTCAACTATCTTAGTTTCAAACTTTTTCTAAGATTCTTACATCTTCTGTTTTCTTACTTTTGTTTTTTGTTTTTTTTTTTTTATCATTTGACAAAAATTGTTTATTTGTCAATAAATTCAAAAGAGGTCGTTTTTTAACAATCTTAACACACATTTTGTAAGTTAATATTGCCATTCTTAGTTTAATTTATATTTTAATTAATAATTGTTCTTTTTACTAGTCCTTGAAAATGGTTTTAAATAAAACCGAAATATTGGAATTATAAAGTGTTTTATTAAAAAGAAAGGACCGAAATACCCAATATTTCCAATAATACATATATATATATATATATATATATATATATATATATATATATATATATATATATATATATATATATATATATATATATATATATATATATATATATATATATATATATATATATATATATATATATATATATATATATATATATATATATATATATATATATATATATATATATATATATATATATATATATATATATATATATATATATATATATATATATATATATATATATATATATATATATATATATATATATATATATATATATATATATATATATATATATATATATATATATATATATATATATATATATATATATATATATATATATATATATATATATATATTTACGGCCAGTGTATAAAGTGAGGTCCGTATGAACAAAGTTCACGTTTCAAGTGAGGTCCACAAACAAAGTGAGGACAAATATACGGACCTCACTTTGAAATTCGATAATATTTCGTGTAGAGCTTTTCGAAGGTATAAGTTGGCGATACTGAAAAAATGGGCTGGACCTCAGATGTTGCCAAAACGGCTAGAATTATACAGATTAGTTCAAGGAGTTGACGCCTGGAGTCGCTGCGCCAGATGTATATTTTTCAGACGTATAATTTCTTGTGTGAAGCTTGTATGAATGATGCGCAAAGTGAGATCCGAACAAGTGGCAACGATGGAAATGAAAGTTATACAATATTGATTTTAATTCTATTACAGAAGAGAACGGAAATACCCTAAATAGCCGATTTTATTTCTTACGAGCGGAAATCGGTTTAGAAAAGTTGTATTATTGTGCTGTTACAAAATTTCGATAGGGAAATTTTTAGATTTAATTTCATCGACGTCTGATTATTTGTAATTAGGCAATAAAACTAAAATACATTGTAAAAGAGATTAATAAATCTTCGAGGACTTGCAGCCTTTTTATTTTTTTGTATTAATTAAGAATAAAATAATTTTTTTTCGAATGACATTTCGCCTAATCAAGATTAGGCTTTTTCTAGTCTTTAATAGTATATTAAGGGCTTAATTGAGTGTCTTACAGCCCGTGCAGTCAGTTAGCGCCTGAAGCGAAAACCGAAGGCGCTAAGACGATAAAGAGCTCTAAAACACTAATTAAGCCCGAAATGCGTACTTTAAATGTGCGGTCTAAGATTAAATTAAGTTTAATTTAAAATAAAAATAATTTAAAAAGTCCTAAACTTCAAGTAGGTAGGTGCTATGGTCTATAATTGGTCTATAATAATAAAAAAAAAATTCAAAATAGATTCCTACGCTTCCTATACTTTAAAAAGTTTGGTGATTACCCTGACTACAGAACAATAAGAACAGTGGACTTACGGAATAATTTCAATTTACCGTCACTACATGACAGACGCGAGTGTTCTATGCTGTCCTTTGGATTTAAGATTGTCAATAATGCCATCGACTGTAACGAACTTTTAGCAATGTGTCCTTTGAAAGTACCCAGAAGAAGTGTCAGAACAACTAGCTTATTTCATATACCTTTTAAAGTAATAACCCATAGTAAACCGTTGATTAAAATGTTAAAATTACTTAATTATGTACATTTGCATTTAAGAATTGACATTTTTCATATTACATATGTTAAATTTAGATGCAGTGTGATCGACTATTATAAAATGAATGAATGAATCATCTTAATCTGGTTGAGCCCTTGGTGTGTCTATAACATATTATATAATAATAATGTATTGAATTGATCTGTATATATGTATCCTAACACATTGTACTGAATTCATGTAATTAGGCAGATTTGCCTGTTTGGATTTAAATAAATAAATAAATAAATAATTATTCTTATTACTATGGAGACGTCGTAAACAAGAGTAGTAAAAGGGGGTGCTCTAATTTAGCGATTTACGCTCTAGAAACAGTCCGCAAAATAGGTCATAATCATGTCATAATCACCCGAGCGGACATAATGTATATTATATATTCAGGGACTAAAATGCATTTTTTAAATTATTAATTAACACTTAAAAAACACTTTTAGTCCAGTGGTATATACGCTATTTTTTGCACGTCTAAAGGACTTAATCGCAAAAATTCAAAATTTCGTTACATGTCATTCGGACAATTGCCAAAATCACATAGTTTCAGGATAATAAATCCTAACATGTACCGCGATTACTTTTTTTTGTTGTTTACTTGTTGTTGTTGTCAAGGAAACACTTTACTCCCTCAGGGAATTCCACCCCAAGTAGGGATTTTTAACGTGCCAAACATCGCATTGACACGGGACCTACAGTTTTACTTCCTATCCGAGAAGAAGGCATGTTTTTAATTTTTCTCCGCTATTAAACATTACCAGCTCAGCCGGGGATCGAATCTGCGGGGCCTGGCCACAACGGCCAATCGCTATTTTGGCCGTTGTGGTCATAATCACAACGGTCTCCGTGACCATAACGGCCAACAGCCACAACGGCCAATTTGACCATATCGCCCAACTCGAAACTTGACCATAACGGCCACCATGACCACAACGGCCAACTAGAAACTCCACCCCATCCGCCGTTTTGACCACAACGTCCACCGACGCTTATGTATTGGCGTCGCTGGTGACGATGACCACAACGGCCAACTAGAGTGAGTGACCACAACGGCCAACTATGGAGCGTGACCACAACAGCCAAAATGACCATAACGGCCAACTGTGGCGAGTGGCCACAACGGCCAAAATGACCACAACGGCCAACTAGGGTGAGTGACCACAACGGCCAACTATGGAGTGTGACCACAACAGCCAAAATGACCATAACGGCCAACTATGGCGAGCGACCACAACGGCCAACTTTTTTCATACTGTTATTTTGGTTTTGTTAAAGCTCATTTCTCTCTTTTAACTTAGCCTGTATTTCAATAAGGTACGTCCAGAATTTAACAGCGAGGTCTGATGTCAAAGTAGCGCCGATTTAACGTGACTTACCTATTAGCCCAGTAACCTAGTACATTTTACCTTGCATGAAATGGGGTAGTAGATTTCTTTTTTTATATTGTATGTGATAGTACCGAGATGCCAAATCCAATTTTTCGACCTCCGCGACCTTCCGGATCACCGCCAAAAAGAGGTAAAACCGAAGAAAAAAAGCACTTTTTTTAGATTTGGCCAATTTTGACCATGAAGGAACACTTTTCCGAAAAAGACAATTCTATTCATTTTGAAAGCACATTAAATTTGCTACAATTTAAGACTAAAATGGTTCCTTAAGGTCTAATAGTTTCCGAAATATCGCTCCTCAGAATTGGTTGAAATTTACACCCATGCTATTTTTCAAGTATTAACCTATAGAATTGAGTTCAAAGGTTCAAAATAAGAATAGAATAAAATTGAATAGAATAGAAAATCTTTAGTCTTATTCAAACAAAATCATTTTTTACAATGGAATCTTAAAAATAATCCCTCGTAAATGGCTCATGTTGTCGAGTGGGTATTACCAGAAATATGAAAAGGCGACAGGGAAAACGCCTTTCAATTTGGTTTAAACCTCTTGGAAGGTCCAGGTTCAAGATACTCTTCAGCCTCTGTGTCCATGTTCTCCTGTACTTCTTCAGCCTGGTCAATTTCCTTATCTGGAGGGCTGTTAGGATATACAAGCAGTCCATCTAGCTCATCGTCATGTAGTAGGTCATCGAGCTTGGCAGTATCCATGTCAACGATGATATCTGGCCGATTCTCGCAGGACTGTTCACTACATTGGCTACATACAATAGAGCACTTCAAGCCTGCTTTTCTGCAACAGCATGCATTGTCACATCCTTTCTTGCAGTTGCAGGAGATCATTTGCATGAGGTGGGAAGGGGCCGCATCCCTCGATATCATAAAGGCCGTGAGCTGTAAGAACCCACCCCCATTGTTAACAATTGATAACAACTTGTTTTATCCCTGACCAAAGAAGCATGACGTAGAATCACATCCACTAAAGGCATGGGTGAAGGGCTTGAGGTGACGGTAAGAAGATATCGAGGTGGTTGAATAGAGGACATCTGGTATTTTACCTCTTCCGCACTTCTGAAAGTAGATGTTACTGTGTTAGTAGGGACAGAGGATATGGTGAAAGCTCGTGTGTGAAGTTCTTCAGTTCTTCATCCGGCTGTGACACAGTGTTAGGGGGTCAACCGTCACCTGTCTCTTGCCAACAGTCACAGTATTCACAGAAGAAAGTGATACCACTTTATTCTTCCTTTTGAATTTGAAATTTTCGTAGTTTTCCCCTACAACCTTCAACATCGCTTCCTTACCCATATCTCTAGCCATGTGACAGTTGACCTCTTCTGAGCAAAATGAATTGACCAGGCTGAAGAAGAACAAAAGAACATGGACACAGAGGCTGAAGAGTATCTTGTACCTGGACCTTCCAAGGAGTTTAGACAAAATTGAAACGCGTTTTCCCTGTCGCCTTTTCATATTTCTGGTAATACCCACTTGACAACATGAACCATTTACGAGGGATTATTTTTAAGATTCCAATGTAAAAAATGAATTTGTTTGAATAAGACTAAAGGTTTTCTATTCTATTCAATTCTATTCTATTCTTATTTTGAACCTTTGAACTCAGTTCTATAGGTTAATACTTGAAAAATAGCATGGGTGTAAATTTAGACTAATTCTGAGGAGCGATATTTCGGAAACTATTAGACCTTAAGTAACCATTTTGGTCTTAAATTGTAGCAAATTTAATGTGCTTTCAAAATGAATATAATTATCTTTTTTGGAAAAGTGTTCCTTCATAGTCAAAATTGGCCAAATCTAAAAAAAAGCATATTTTCGGGGGTCTTACCGCTTTTTCGATGAACTCTGAGGAGCTATATCTCGGAAACTATTAGCCCTATAGTAATCATTTTGGTCTTAGATTGTAACAAACTTAATGTACTTTTGAAATGAATAGAATTGTCTTCTTTGAAAAAGTGCTCCTTCATGGTCAAAATTGGCCAAACCTAAAAAAAGTGCAAAATTTCGGCGGTTTTACCTCTTTTTGGCGGTGATCCGGAAGGTCGCGGAGGTCGAAAAATTGGATTTGGCATCTTGGTACTATCACATACAATATAAAAAAAGTCTACTACCCCATTTCATGCAACTGATACCTCATACCCCATTTCAGGTTACTGAACGATATATTGAAAAATGCTTTCTCTATATACAACTGCTGCCCTATGCAGTTGACGACATTTTTCTTTCTTAGTTTCTCGGCAAGTATCCCAGGCAGATTAAATTCTGAAAATTTGATACAGGTACACTATAACTATTTACAGAATCATGATACTTTAGTTCACAGGGTAGTTTATCTTTAACGTCAAAAGAAGTTTTTTTTCTATTACTTGTTTACCTACAGCAATCTTTTCATTTTGGGGACGTTTAAAAAAGTACGAAATAGAACTATAAAACAACACGTTTGATGTTTTATTTATATATTTCCATTGCATTGAATTTGAAGATTTCGCAAGATAACTGTAATCTATAAAGGAATATTAAGGACGGGATACTTCTCTGGCCAATGGATGGTGCCCCAAATAGCAATGGTCCCAAAACTGGAGAAACCGCCATCAGATGTGGCCTCATACAGACCTATTAGTCGTTACCCGTCAATGGTTTGTAAAAAATTGTTCGCCATGCGAATGTCGCCGCTAATTGACGAAAATCAGCGAAAGCCCAACTAACAGTTTGGATTTCGTCGACAATACGCTACAATCGAACAAGTACATATACTTGCATCAAAAATCAGGTTTGACCTGGAGACCAAAACATTCTGTTCAGCGGTATTCATAGACACAAGCCAAGCATTTGACAGGGCCGTATGTAGATCTACTCTACAACCTCAAGTGACATTTACCGTATACCTTCTTTCAAATCCTCACGTCATACCTCACTAAAAAATACTTTTTCGTGAAATATTCAGACTCCACTTCAGCCCTTCTATCCACAACATCTGGTGTCGCGCGACTGGTCCGACATTATACCTAATCTTCAACTAGAAACACGACAATAGCAACCTTCTTGGACTACATGGCAATACTGGCTTCCCATACTAATGCAGATATAGTTTTCAGAAACTTACAAACCACCTAAGCCTTTTTGAAAGATGATGGAACACGACGCATTAAAGCAAATATACAAAAACCAACACAGGCCACTTATACTACTAAAAAAACTACTTGCCCTCTAGTTCACCTTAACGGAAACTCACTACTCAAGAAGATTAGGTCAAATATCTAGGGTTCCACCTAGACAGACGTCTTACATGGTCAAAAAATAATTGATACATACCACGCCCTGTCAAATGCTTGGCTTGTGTCTATGAATACCGCTGAACAGAATGTTTTGGTCTCCAGGTCAAACCTGATTTTTGATGCAAGTACTTGTTCGATTGTAGCGTATTGTCGACGAAATCCAAACTGTTAGTTGGGATTTCGCTGATTTTCGCCAATTAGCGGTGACATTCGCATGGCGAACAATTTTTTACAAACCATTGACGGGTAACGACTAATAGGTCTGTATGAGGGCACATCTGATGGCGGTTTCTCCGGTTTTGGGACCATTGCTATTTGGGCCACCTTCCATTGGCCAGAGAAGTATCCCGTCCTTAATATCCCTTTATAGATTACAGTTATCATGCGAAATCCCTCATATGAAAGTTCCTTTAGGAGTTTTCCAGTTATTACGTCGAAACCTGGGGACTTCTTCGAATTTATTTCAGTTTCGATGACCTTACTTCGCGCTTGAAGGAAGTCCCGTATGAATTTTTCTTCTTCAATGGTAAGAGAGGCGTAAACACGATATTTATGACGTTCTATAATGCAGCCAGTTGCTTTAGTTGATGTTAGGCAGTGGAAATAGTTCTGGAAATCTTGATTTCTCTGCTCATCTAATAATTTCTTAAACTCTTTGACGGCCCTATTAAACTACGTTTTATCGCCCGGTACGCGAGTAAGTAATCTGTCATTACTTTCTAAGAGCTCGTTTTCTTGTATTTTTTCTCGGATACGTATGGAGCAATACTGTTTTGGATTATTGCGGTTTGTTTCTGGGGTTACGTCCCATGCTGCTCCCTAGATTGATTTTATTAAGTACTGGGCAGATTCGTAGATATCGTGTTTATTTTTTAGGAGAAGATTTACATTTAGTTTAAATTTTAAAACTGATAAAAACAGCTAATTACGTACTTCAAATTCAATGCAATGGAAATCTATAAATAAAACGTCAAACGTGTTGTTTTATAGTTCTATTTCGTACTTTTTTAAACGTCCCCAAAATGAAAAGATTGCTGTAGGTAAACAAGTAATAGAAAAAAAACTTCTTTTGTCGTTAAAGATAAACTACCCTGTGAACTAAAGTATCATGATTCTGTAAATAGTTATAGTGTACCTGTATCAAATTTTCAGAATTTAATCTGCCTGGGATACTTGCCGAGAAAATAAGAAAGAAAAATGTCAACTGCATAGGGCTGCAGTTGTAACATATATAGAAAAAGCATTTTTCAATATAGGTAAGTCACGTTAAATCGGCGCTACTTTGACATCAGACCTCGCTGTTAAATTCTGGACGTACCTTATTGAAATACAGGCTAAGTTAAAAGAGAGAAATGAGCTTTAACAAAACCAAAATAACAGTATGAAAAAAGTTGGCCGTTGTGGTCGCTCGCCATAGTTGGCCGTTATGGTCATTTTGGCTGTTGTGGTCACACTCCATAGTTGGCCGTTGTGGTCACTCACCCTAGTTGGCCGTTGTGGTCATTTTGGCCGTTGTGGCCACTCGCCACAGTTGGCCGTTATGGTCATTTTGGCTGTTGTGGTCACGCTCCATAGTTGGCCGTTGTGGTCACTCACTCTAGTTGGCCGTTGTGGTCATCGTCACCAGCGACGCCAATACATAAGCGTCGGTGGACGTTGTGGTCAAAACGGCGGATGGGGTGGAGTTTCTAGTTGGCCGTTGTGGTCATGAGCTTTAACTAAACCAAAGTAACAGTATGAAAAACAGTTGGCCGTTGTGGTCACTCGCCACAGTGGGCCGTTATGGTCATTTTGGCTGTTGTGGTTACGCTCCATAGTTGGCCGTTGTGGTCATTTTGGCCGTTGTGATCACTCACCCTAGTTGGCCGTTGTGGTCATTTTGGCCGTTGTGGTCACTCGCCACAGTTGGCCGTTATGGTCATTTTGGCTGTTGTGGTCACGCTCCATAGTTGGCCGTTGTGGTCATTTTGGCCGTTGTGGTCACTCACTCTAGTTGGCCGTTGTGGTCATTTTGGCCGTTGTGGTCATCGTCACCAGCGACGCCAATACATAAGCGTCGGTGGCCGTTGTGGTCAAAATGGCGGATGGGGTGGAGTTTCTAGTTGGCCGTTGTGGTCATGGTGGCCGTTATGGTCAAGTTTCGAGTTGGGAGATATGGTCAAATTGGCCGTTGTGGCTGTTGGCCGTTATGGTCACGGAGACCGTTGTGGTTATGACCACACCGAGGCTGGCAAGTTTGTTTGTATTATTGCTTTTAGAAAGAAAAGTTAGACGCAACATACTCTGCAGACTATTTTTCTGCATTTAATACACCCAATAATTAAATAAGTCATTTATTAAATTCATTGAAAAAAAATTTCATTTCAGATTTAATCTTTAAATGGAAATAGTAATCATTATGAACAAATAAATAACGGTAGGTAACCCAAAATAGTATATTAAGTGGAATTCTGTTATAAGTTGTAACCTCAAACTGATCACCGGGTGACGATCAGATGAGGGCTTTCCTACACAACTACTAAATGTTCTCAACTTTCATTGTATTATAAAAGCTCGCAATGAATTTAATTCTTACTTCTCAAGGCAGGCTTATAAAAATTGATAACTATAAGTACCAAATATTACAATCAAAACGTCTCTTTTTAAATTAATATTTAATAAAACTAACAATAAGAATAATTTATTAGAACAGATTTAGAATATCAATTATATTTATTATTCACTATGTGATGATGGATGATGAGGTCGTTCCCAACTTTATAGTCTTATAGACTTGAAATCTTTTGCAATGCCTTCAGTATTGGACCAATATAAAATGTTATATGTTTAAAATGGGGGCACGCCCCCTCGGGGGGTTGAAATCCCCATTTTGTACCCCTAATTTAATAACGCAACCAAATTGAGTGAAATTTATGTTGGGAGGGTTCTTGGAGTCGCTGATTATGAATCCAATGAGAAAATTGAAAAATTCAAAGTGGCGGACACCAAAATGGCGGTCCTAAAATAACGGCATTTGAGATTGAGAATGCGATTTACGCCGTTTCTATTAATTTTAGAGAAAAGCTCAAAGAGTCAAAAAGTGTTTAAAATGTGATTTTGCAAAGTAATACACCATTTTGGTTACCTTATTATGTAATCCTTTCTCTCTGCCCTAGTAGTAGAGTCAATTTTTGCATTAAGTTCTTATTTTTTACTATCTAAAGATAGAGACTTGAAATCTTTTGTAATGCCTTCAGTACTGGACCAATATAAAATGTTATATGTACCAAATTGAGTGAAATTTATGTTGGGAGGGTTCTTGGAGTCGCTGATTATGAATCCAATGAGAAAATTGAAAAATTCAAAGTGGCGGACACCAAAATGGCGGTCCTAAAATAACGGCATTTGAGATTGAGAATGCGATTTACGCCGTTTCTATTGATTTTAGAGAAAAGCTCAAAGAGTCAAAAAGTGTTTAATATGTGATTTTGCAAAGTAATACACCATTTTGGTTACCTTATTATGTAATCCTTTCTCTCTGCCCTAGTAGTAGAGTAAATTTTTGCATTACGTTCTTAGTTTTTACTATCTAAAGATAGCGACTTGAAATCTTTTGTAATGCCTTCAGTACTGGACCAATATAAAATGTAATCTGTTTAAAATGGGGACACGCCCCCTCGGGGGGTTGAAACCCCCATTTTACACTCCCAATTTAATAACTCGGGAAGTTTTACATCAACTTGAGCGAAATTCATGTTGAAGGGTTTTTGGGGTTGCTGATTATGAATTCAATGAGAAAATTAAGAAATACAAAATTTTATATATATTTATACATATATATTTTTAAATATAGTTTATTTAGTAGGTACTTATTTATTATTTTATTATTATGTTGTGAACAATTTATAAATATGACTGATGACATAATGCAACACTATCATTAAAAACATTAAAAAGTATTTTATATTGGTACAATGCGAGGGTTGCAAGAAAATTGTTATTAGCAAAAAGACCGTTGCATTTTTTAACAAACAATCTTTATTGTTTTTCAAAATAATCTCCATTCAGACTAATACACTTGTGCATTATTTGAAACCACTTTTTAAAACATTCGGAAGATTCATTTTCTGAAAGGTCCTCAAAAATTCTTTGAAATTCTGTAACTGCTGCATCTGCGTTGGAAAATCTTTTACTTCGCATCATTTATTTAACAGTTGGAAACAAAAAAAAGTCGCACGGCGCTAGATCTGGGCTATACGGCGGATGACTTACCAATTGAACTTCCGTATCTTTCAAAAAATCCAATGTTCTGGCAGCAGTGTGGGAGGATGCGTTGTCATGATGGACTAAGATGTTACGCAAACCGGTCCTTTGTCGACCTGCCTGTAATTTTGCAAACATCTGTGGTAAAGCCACTTCGCAGTACCATTCAGAATTAACAGTTCTGCGATCTTTAAGTGGAATAACAGCAACAGGACCACATCGGCGGAAAAAACAGCAATAATTTTCTTCTTGAAGCTTCTGCCACGAATTACTTTTGTGGGCAAGTCTTCATTCATAGAATTCAGACAATTCTATTCATTTTGAAAGCACATTAAATTTGCTACAATTTAAGACTAAAATGGTTCCTTAAGGTCTAATAGTTTCCGAAATATCGCTCCTCAGAATTGGTTGAAATTTACACCCATGCTATTTTTCAAGTATTAACCTATAGAATTGAGTTCAAAGGTTCAAAATAAGAATAGAATAAAATTGAATAGAATAGAAAATCTTTAGTCTTATTCAAACAAAATCATTTTTTACAATGGAATCTTAAAAATAATCCCTCGTAAATGGCTCATGTTGTCGAGTGGGTATTACCAGAAATATGAAAAGGCGACAGGGAAAACGCCTTTCAATTTGGTTTAAACCTCTTGGAAGGTCCAGGTTCAAGATACTCTTCAGCCTCTGTGTCCATGTTCTCCTGTACTTCTTCAGCCTGGTCAATTTCCTTATCTGGAGGGCTGTTAGGATATACAAGCAGTCCATCTAGCTCATCGTCATGTAGTAGGTCATCGAGCTTGGCAGTATCCATGTCAACGATGATATCTGGCCGATTCTCGCAGGACTGTTCACTACATTGGCTACATACAATAGAGCACTTCAAGCCTGCTTTTCTGCAACAGCATGCATTGTCACATCCTTTCTTGCAGTTGCAGGAGATCATTTGCATGAGGTGGGAAGGGGCCGCATCCCTCGATATCATAAAGGCCGTGAGCTGTAAGAACCCACCCCCATTGTTAACAATTGATAACAACTTGTTTTATCCCTGACCAAAGAAGCATGACGTAGAATCACATCCACTAAAGGCATGGGTGAAGGGCTTGAGGTGACGGTAAGAAGATATCGAGGTGGTTGAATAGAGGACATCTGGTATTTTACCTCTTCCGCACTTCTGAAAGTAGATGTTACTGTGTTAGTAGGGACAGAGGATATGGTGAAAGCTCGTGTGTGAAGTTCTTCAGTTCTTCATCCGGCTGTGACACAGTGTTAGGGGGTCAACCGTCACCTGTCTCTTGCCAACAGTCACAGTATTCACAGAAGAAAGTGATACCACTTTATTCTTCCTTTTGAATTTGAAATTTTCGTAGTTTTCCCCTACAACCTTCAACATCGCTTCCTTACCCATATCTCTAGCCATGTGACAGTTGACCTCTTCCACTCCAACAAGTCCACTGCTTATAGACATGACGACTTTCGTATTAGGGAATGGAGGGTGATGCAGCAACCAGTCGCAAAATGCGTTTGCATGTTAATGTAACCCGAACCGAATGTTTCATATACTAAATTTATACATTATTGAACTATTTGAGAGGTATTATTAAAGGTTTGATGCCAATTCTATAAGTTAATACTTGAAAAATAGCATGGGTTGAAGTTTTGACCAACTTTGGGGTGCGATATCTCGAAAACTATTAGACCATTAGTAACCATTTTGGTCTTAAATTGTAGCAAATTTAATGTACTCTTAAAATGAATTGACCAGGCTGAAGAAGAACAAAAGAACATGGACACAGAGGCTGAAGAGTATCTTGTACCTGGACCTTCCAAGGAGTTTAGACAAAATTGAAACGCGTTTTCCCTGTCGCCTTTTCATATTTCTGGTAATACCCACTTGACAACATGAACCATTTACGAGGGATTATTTTTAAGATTCCAATGTAAAAAATGAATTTGTTTGAATAAGACTAAAGGTTTTCTATTCTATTCAATTCTATTCTATTCTTATTTTGAACCTTTGAACTCAGTTCTATAGGTTAATACTTGAAAAATAGCATGGGTGTAAATTTAGACTAATTCTGAGGAGCGATATTTCGGAAACTATTAGACCTTAAGTAACCATTTTGGTCTTAAATTGTAGCAAATTTAATGTGCTTTCAAAATGAATATAATTATCTTTTTTGGAAAAGTGTTCCTTCATAGTCAAAATTGGCCAAATCTAAAAAAAAGCATATTTTCGGGGGTCTTACCGCTTTTTCGATGAACTCTGAGGAGCTATATCTCGGAAACTATTAGCCCTATAGTAATCATTTTGGTCTTAGATTGTAACAAACTTAATGTACTTTTGAAATGAATAGAATTGTCTTCTTTGAAAAAGTGCTCCTTCATGGTCAAAATTGGCCAAACCTAAAAAAAGTGCAAAATTTCGGCGGTTTTACCTCTTTTTGGCGGTGATCCGGAAGGTCGCGGAGGTCGAAAAATTGGATTTGGCATCTTGGTACTATCACATACAATATAAAAAAAGTCTACTACCCCATTTCATGCAACTGATACCTCATACCCCATTTCAGGTTACTGAACGATATATTGAAAAATGCTTTCTCTATATACAACTGCTGCCCTATGCAGTTGACGACATTTTTCTTTCTTAGTTTCTCGGCAAGTATCCCAGGCAGATTAAATTCTGAAAATTTGATACAGGTACACTATAACTATTTACAGAATCATGATACTTTAGTTCACAGGGTAGTTTATCTTTAACGTCAAAAGAAGTTTTTTTTCTATTACTTGTTTACCTACAGCAATCTTTTCATTTTGGGGACGTTTAAAAAAGTACGAAATAGAACTATAAAACAACACGTTTGATGTTTTATTTATATATTTCCATTGCATTGAATTTGAAGATTTCGCAAGATAACTGTAATCTATAAAGGAATATTAAGGACGGGATACTTCTCTGGCCAATGGATGGTGCCCCAAATAGCAATGGTCCCAAAACTGGAGAAACCGCCATCAGATGTGGCCTCATACAGACCTATTAGTCGTTACCCGTCAATGGTTTGTAAAAAATTGTTCGCCATGCGAATGTCGCCGCTAATTGACGAAAATCAGCGAAAGCCCAACTAACAGTTTGGATTTCGTCGACAATACGCTACAATCGAACAAGTACATATACTTGCATCAAAAATCAGGTTTGACCTGGAGACCAAAACATTCTGTTCAGCGGTATTCATAGACACAAGCCAAGCATTTGACAGGGCCGTATGTAGATCTACTCTACAACCTCAAGTGACATTTACCGTATACCTTCTTTCAAATCCTCACGTCATACCTCACTAAAAAATACTTTTTCGTGAAATATTCAGACTCCACTTCAGCCCTTCTATCCACAACATCTGGTGTCGCGCGACTGGTCCGACATTATACCTAATCTTCAACTAGAAACACGACAATAGCAACCTTCTTGGACTACATGGCAATACTGGCTTCCCATACTAATGCAGATATAGTTTTCAGAAACTTACAAACCACCTAAGCCTTTTTGAAAGATGATGGAACACGACGCATTAAAGCAAATATACAAAAACCAACACAGGCCACTTATACTACTAAAAAAACTACTTGCCCTCTAGTTCACCTTAACGGAAACTCACTACTCAAGAAGATTAGGTCAAATATCTAGGGTTCCACCTAGACAGACGTCTTACATGGTCAAAAAATAATTGATACATACCACGCCCTGTCAAATGCTTGGCTTGTGTCTATGAATACCGCTGAACAGAATGTTTTGGTCTCCAGGTCAAACCTGATTTTTGATGCAAGTACTTGTTCGATTGTAGCGTATTGTCGACGAAATCCAAACTGTTAGTTGGGATTTCGCTGATTTTCGCCAATTAGCGGTGACATTCGCATGGCGAACAATTTTTTACAAACCATTGACGGGTAACGACTAATAGGTCTGTATGAGGGCACATCTGATGGCGGTTTCTCCGGTTTTGGGACCATTGCTATTTGGGCCACCTTCCATTGGCCAGAGAAGTATCCCGTCCTTAATATCCCTTTATAGATTACAGTTATCATGCGAAATCCCTCATATGAAAGTTCCTTTAGGAGTTTTCCAGTTATTACGTCGAAACCTGGGGACTTCTTCGAATTTATTTCAGTTTCGATGACCTTACTTCGCGCTTGAAGGAAGTCCCGTATGAATTTTTCTTCTTCAATGGTAAGAGAGGCGTAAACACGATATTTATGACGTTCTATAATGCAGCCAGTTGCTTTAGTTGATGTTAGGCAGTGGAAATAGTTCTGGAAATCTTGATTTCTCTGCTCATCTAATAATTTCTTAAACTCTTTGACGGCCCTATTAAACTACGTTTTATCGCCCGGTACGCGAGTAAGTAATCTGTCATTACTTTCTAAGAGCTCGTTTTCTTGTATTTTTTCTCGGATACGTATGGAGCAATACTGTTTTGGATTATTGCGGTTTGTTTCTGGGGTTACGTCCCATGCTGCTCCCTAGATTGATTTTATTAAGTACTGGGCAGATTCGTAGATATCGTGTTTATTTTTTAGGAGAAGATTTACATTTAGTTTAAATTTTAAAACTGATAAAAACAGCTAATTACGTACTTCAAATTCAATGCAATGGAAATCTATAAATAAAACGTCAAACGTGTTGTTTTATAGTTCTATTTCGTACTTTTTTAAACGTCCCCAAAATGAAAAGATTGCTGTAGGTAAACAAGTAATAGAAAAAAAACTTCTTTTGTCGTTAAAGATAAACTACCCTGTGAACTAAAGTATCATGATTCTGTAAATAGTTATAGTGTACCTGTATCAAATTTTCAGAATTTAATCTGCCTGGGATACTTGCCGAGAAAATAAGAAAGAAAAATGTCAACTGCATAGGGCTGCAGTTGTAACATATATAGAAAAAGCATTTTTCAATATAGGTAAGTCACGTTAAATCGGCGCTACTTTGACATCAGACCTCGCTGTTAAATTCTGGACGTACCTTATTGAAATACAGGCTAAGTTAAAAGAGAGAAATGAGCTTTAACAAAACCAAAATAACAGTATGAAAAAAGTTGGCCGTTGTGGTCGCTCGCCATAGTTGGCCGTTATGGTCATTTTGGCTGTTGTGGTCACACTCCATAGTTGGCCGTTGTGGTCACTCACCCTAGTTGGCCGTTGTGGTCATTTTGGCCGTTGTGGCCACTCGCCACAGTTGGCCGTTATGGTCATTTTGGCTGTTGTGGTCACGCTCCATAGTTGGCCGTTGTGGTCACTCACTCTAGTTGGCCGTTGTGGTCATCGTCACCAGCGACGCCAATACATAAGCGTCGGTGGACGTTGTGGTCAAAACGGCGGATGGGGTGGAGTTTCTAGTTGGCCGTTGTGGTCATGAGCTTTAACTAAACCAAAGTAACAGTATGAAAAACAGTTGGCCGTTGTGGTCACTCGCCACAGTGGGCCGTTATGGTCATTTTGGCTGTTGTGGTTACGCTCCATAGTTGGCCGTTGTGGTCATTTTGGCCGTTGTGATCACTCACCCTAGTTGGCCGTTGTGGTCATTTTGGCCGTTGTGGTCACTCGCCACAGTTGGCCGTTATGGTCATTTTGGCTGTTGTGGTCACGCTCCATAGTTGGCCGTTGTGGTCATTTTGGCCGTTGTGGTCACTCACTCTAGTTGGCCGTTGTGGTCATTTTGGCCGTTGTGGTCATCGTCACCAGCGACGCCAATACATAAGCGTCGGTGGCCGTTGTGGTCAAAATGGCGGATGGGGTGGAGTTTCTAGTTGGCCGTTGTGGTCATGGTGGCCGTTATGGTCAAGTTTCGAGTTGGGAGATATGGTCAAATTGGCCGTTGTGGCTGTTGGCCGTTATGGTCACGGAGACCGTTGTGGTTATGACCACACCGAGGCTGGCAAGTTTGTTTGTATTATTGCTTTTAGAAAGAAAAGTTAGACGCAACATACTCTGCAGACTATTTTTCTGCATTTAATACACCCAATAATTAAATAAGTCATTTATTAAATTCATTGAAAAAAAATTTCATTTCAGATTTAATCTTTAAATGGAAATAGTAATCATTATGAACAAATAAATAACGGTAGGTAACCCAAAATAGTATATTAAGTGGAATTCTGTTATAAGTTGTAACCTCAAACTGATCACCGGGTGACGATCAGATGAGGGCTTTCCTACACAACTACTAAATGTTCTCAACTTTCATTGTATTATAAAAGCTCGCAATGAATTTAATTCTTACTTCTCAAGGCAGGCTTATAAAAATTGATAACTATAAGTACCAAATATTACAATCAAAACGTCTCTTTTTAAATTAATATTTAATAAAACTAACAATAAGAATAATTTATTAGAACAGATTTAGAATATCAATTATATTTATTATTCACTATGTGATGATGGATGATGAGGTCGTTCCCAACTTTATAGTCTTATAGACTTGAAATCTTTTGTAATGCCTTCAGTATTGGACCAATATAAAATGTTATATGTTTAAAATGGGGGCACGCCCCCTCGGGGGGTTGAAATCCCCATTTTGTACCCCTAATTTAATAACGCAACCAAATTGAGTGAAATTTATGTTGGGAGGGTTCTTGGAGTCGCTGATTATGAATCCAATGAGAAAATTGAAAAATTCAAAGTGGCGGACACCAAAATGGCGGTCCTAAAATAACGGCATTTGAGATTGAGAATGCGATTTACGCCGTTTCTATTAATTTTAGAGAAAAGCTCAAAGAGTCAAAAAGTGTTTAAAATGTGATTTTGCAAAGTAATACACCATTTTGGTTACCTTATTATGTAATCCTTTCTCTCTGCCCTAGTAGTAGAGTCAATTTTTGCATTAAGTTCTTATTTTTTACTATCTAAAGATAGAGACTTGAAATCTTTTGTAATGCCTTCAGTACTGGACCAATATAAAATGTTATATGTACCAAATTGAGTGAAATTTATGTTGGGAGGGTTCTTGGAGTCGCTGATTATGAATCCAATGAGAAAATTGAAAAATTCAAAGTGGCGGACACCAAAATGGCGGTCCTAAAATAACGGCATTTGAGATTGAGAATGCGATTTACGCCGTTTCTATTGATTTTAGAGAAAAGCTCAAAGAGTCAAAAAGTGTTTAATATGTGATTTTGCAAAGTAATACACCATTTTGGTTACCTTATTATGTAATCCTTTCTCTCTGCCCTAGTAGTAGAGTAAATTTTTGCATTACGTTCTTAGTTTTTACTATCTAAAGATAGCGACTTGAAATCTTTTGTAATGCCTTCAGTACTGGACCAATATAAAATGTAATCTGTTTAAAATGGGGACACGCCCCCTCGGGGGGTTGAAACCCCCATTTTACACTCCCAATTTAATAACTCGGGAAGTTTTACATCAACTTGAGCGAAATTCATGTTGAAGGGTTTTTGGGGTTGCTGATTATGAATTCAATGAGAAAATTAAGAAATACAAAATTTTATATATATTTATACATATATATTTTTAAATATAGTTTATTTAGTAGGTACTTATTTATTATTTTATTATTATGTTGTGAACAATTTATAAATATGACTGATGACATAATGCAACACTATCATTAAAAACATTAAAAAGTATTTTATATTGGTACAATGCGAGGGTTGCAAGAAAATTGTTATTAGCAAAAAGACCGTTGCATTTTTTAACAAACAATCTTTATTGTTTTTCAAAATAATCTCCATTCAGACTAATACACTTGTGCATTATTTGAAACCACTTTTTAAAACATTCGGAAGATTCATTTTCTGAAAGGTCCTCAAAAATTCTTTGAAATTCTGTAACTGCTGCATCTGCGTTGGAAAATCTTTTACTTCGCATCATTTATTTAACAGTTGGAAACAAAAAAAAGTCGCACGGCGCTAGATCTGGGCTATACGGCGGATGACTTACCAATTGAACTTCCGTATCTTTCAAAAAATCCAATGTTCTGGCAGCAGTGTGGGAGGATGCGTTGTCATGATGGACTAAGATGTTACGCAAACCGGTCCTTTGTCGACCTGCCTGTAATTTTGCAAACATCTGTGGTAAAGCCACTTCGCAGTACCATTCAGAATTAACAGTTCTGCGATCTTTAAGTGGAATAACAGCAACAGGACCACATCGGCGGAAAAAACAGCAATAATTTTCTTCTTGAAGCTTCTGCCACGAATTACTTTTGTGGGCAAGTCTTCATCTTCGAATACCCAAACACTAGACTGCTGTTTAGTTTCAGGGTCGTAACTGTATACCCAAGATTCGTCACTAGTTACAATGTATGCCACTTGCCTGGAAGCTCCTCCGTCAAATTTTTGCAACATAAATTTACACCAGTCTATTCGAGCCTGTTTTTGACTTTCTGAGAGCAAATGCGATATCCAACGGCTTGCTGGCTTTCTTACTTCAAGATGTTTATGCCAAATGGTATTCACCGCCGAGGATTCAATCTTCACTTCCTACTGAATCTCCCTATAAGTAATATTTCGATTGGAATGAATCAAGCTTGCCACACGATCAACATTTTCTGAACAGGCAGCTTCTGCAGGTCTTGCTTCGTCTTCTAGCCGTTCTCGCCCTCGTCGAAATTCGCGGAACCAATGACTAACAGCGGATAATGGAGGGGCAGCAACGCCAAAATCTGCTATCAAATTTTCATGGCTTTGCTGGTATCCTAACTGTCTTTTATAGTCGTAGAAAATCATAGCTCTAAAGGCAGTTCGCGGAATGCTCATCTTAACTGAATTAAAAATGCACAACTACTTACCTTACAAAATTAACTACGTTTCACAAGAAATCGAAACGTTTGACAATTGTGGGTAACGAATGCCAACTAATGCGACATTCAATTGTTGCAATTGTTTCTAGCCAATTGAGCTTCCATGGCCTGCTACTAACTATTAACAGAGCATCCCTCGTATCAACATCCGTATGTCAGATGCGTTTGTTAATTCTTTGCTGGAACTTTTCGATCCTAAATTTATGATATTTGTGACGGTAGAAATTCCTTGATAGAAGCTCTTTTAGATCAGCAAGTGTATGTATATGTTGTATTATTAGCAACTACATGTTTCACTTGTGCCTATACCAATTCTATTGTAGTTAAATAAAATATCCTCGGTTGAAATGACCTTACCATAAAGCCAATCGATACTACCACTTTGTCAAACTTTATGTTGGCGATTTCTCAGATAGATAGATTAAGGTACGAGTTGCATACAAAGCTTTATGTTGGACTGCTATAATTAGTCTAATCAATTTAGAAAAAATAGCGGAAAGTTGAGGTAAGTCCATGGATTTTTGCATACGGTTTCCTTGTGGGTTATTAAACAACTCCTTAAAAGTCAACACCTGTAGGTGGTGAGCTCGAAGAAATAATGAGGATAAACCACGCCCCCTACCGGTTTTGTCGTTTTTCTCGGAAACCATTAGGGTTATCGAGATAAAGGAGGTTAGGTAAGATAAAGCTTATTTAAAGCCCTACCAAAAGTGTTCGAATTTTTTTCGTACTTCGCCTTCTTTCTGTGTTATCGAAGAAAGGAGATATGTCATACACGGATCAGCAATTTGCACCAGTAAATTTGCTCAAGGAACTTTCTGGCGTAACTTTTTATGGTCCCCTATTGCCATGAAGTAGCTAAGAAAAATTCGTTGAGAACCGGACGCGATCGTGGTATAGTCATCCTTTATCTTAGCATCTCTTCGGCAAAATCCATCAGGCGATATTATCGATATTCTTGATAGCAGTCGGCTGAAAAATTCGTATTGGCAAGTTAATTTTAGAAGAGTACCTGCACTACTGAATTTTTGAATCTAACCCAATATGCACAAGGTGTTTCGCCTTTTTTGATATCCTAATTTCCTTTATTTATAAGTTCTTGGTACTAATCATTACGCCTTAAAAGGAGAATTAACGGTACGTTTCAAGCAGTCTTTATGGAATGCTTCGTGTTTAGCTCTGATCAATCTTTTGCGAGAGTAACTAACGGATACACCAGACTTTAACTAGTTGATGAATATGACCTTAGACCAGCATTTCTGCCCAGGACAACTTAGTTTTAGCCCATGCTACTCGTCGTTTTGCAGATACTTGTCAGCGTTAACTATGCTGTTTATGAACTAAAATCTTCTTAATCCTCTAGATAACATACAGCCTCAAATCATTATGTCTTGAGGAAACTTAACATTAAGCAGTTTTGTTCTAGTTTTACTCTCGCAAAAGAGTAATCAGAGCTAAACAAGAAGCATTCCATAAATACTGCTTGAAACCTAATGTTAAGTTTCCTCAAGGCCTAATGATTTATACCTATATGTCAGCTGGAGGATTAGTAAGATTTGAGTTCATAGACGGCACAGTTAATGCTGAAAAGTCATTCACAATAATTATTGGTTGGTTAAATTTAAATGGCAGATTCACATACGGTTCATTACAAGCATTTAAAAAATAACTAGAATTAAATATTAAAAATACCAAGAGCGATATTAATCTTATATCTTTTTACACGGAAATATAGATTTTATATGCATTCTTTTTGGCCTAATAAATACCCTAAATATAGAATAACCACTTTTCTTTGCTACAAGCTAAGATCGGTTTAGGTAGGAAGATAAATACATATATTCTTTTTAACACGTACCGTAAGGAAATTACAGACAAATTTTTAAATTTAATTAAAAATGAGATGGAACAAACTCAGCATTTTAAATTAGGCGACAATATTTACTGATTTTACTAGCATTTTCAGAATAATTAACATATTATACAGATTTACATCTATAATTATTAGTGAAACTAATCTAACTATTAATAATAATTAATTATTAGGAGTAATACATTTAGATTTTAAAGTAAAGTATGTGGTACTTAGCTATCAATTCACTAATCTGTCCCACTAATAGCAGGCTGTTAATATTACTAGCACAATTACCATTAAAATGATGAGAAACACCAGAATCTTAATCAATAGTTAAATCTAATTTTTCGTCTAAATTTAATTGATCTAAGCGGTCAAGCATTCGTTTAAACATTCTAGAAGGCAATGGAACAGCCAACAGGAAATAGTTAAGTTAGGGAGCCAGTAAATAATCCAAATAGTCTGGAGAAATAGTCTTACGAAGAAAACAGAACAGACATTTTTTATAGAAAAATTAATTATCTATCTATTTTATTTAAACAATTTTTTTGTTAAATTAATATTTTAAGAGTTATTACACTGCAATGTTTTCCTGTTTCAGTGAGATGTTAGCCGTTTGCGAATTATTTAGCAAAACTAAAAAGTGAAAACTTTGCTGTGTAATAACTCTTAAAACATTAATTTGCAAGCAATTAAAAAATTGTTTTAATAAAAAAGATAGATAATTTATTTTTCTACAAAAAAGTCTGTTATATTTTTTTTCGTAGAACCAACCGTTCTCGAGATGTTTTCAAAAACGGGTTTGTTAAAATGGCTACGGAAGCATACCCGTCTCCGCCACATCAAATTAGTTTTATACTGACGACCGACCAACTAACAAATTCCAATAATAGAATAGCATGCCTTTTTGCTGATGATAATGAAAGCAAATGATGGCAACAGCGCCGGCCCTCATGTTATACTTAAAACCTGTGTATAATTTGATATTGGGGCTCACTTTGCGATTAAATCGTATCTAATTATATGGTCCTCACGTCGTCAGTAGTATAGTGTAGCCTCACTTGGTATTATTATACACAGCAAATAAAACTTTTTTAAATTCAAAGAAATCTGTGTATATTTGCGAGATACATAACTAGAACAAGTAAACAAGTGATGACAAAAAAATTTGCAAAGCTGTGACCATTTATAAGGGTGGTCCTCATTAACTATGGTTCATGATATGTCCTCACTTTGATAAGTGGCCGTAATATATATATATATATATATATATATATATATATATATATATATATATATATATATATATATATATTGGTTTAATCGACGTTGTCGGACCCGCTATATGATAGGGTCGTTAGTAGACCCGCATTTTTTGATTTTTAAAATGTGTATATTTTATATAATATTGATCTATTTCTGATAAGCAATATTTAAGATCCTCGAGGGGTAAAAATATGAAAAAAAAGTATTGGTGATATTTGACAGTCGTTCTTGAACCCGATACATATTACAGTGTTTACAGACCCATTTGTATAATTTTAAGCAAGCCTACCTACCCTACCGAACCCAGCAACGTTGCCGAATGTATCAGAGATAAAATTACGATTGACGTAATGATTTCGGGATGCTAAGCACATAAGTGATCTTTATTTTTGATGATTTGTTCGTAAATTCCATAAATAACCTTAAACGCAGAAAAATTAACGTTTTCCGTAAAACGATGTAATTCTGAAAATTTTTATTAACGTGAGAAAATAGCATTGAGCCTCTTTTGTTCTAAAATACATAAGGTTTATGCAAATAATTGTTTTTTAATAATTTGTTTTTAAATCATTTATTTTAACATGATTATTTTTTTTTACAAGAATACAATTAAAAGTTTCGAAGACACGTCATGTATATGTGTTTTGAAAAAATAAATGTTATAACCAAATCTTTTGACCTCCTGAACATTTTACTGTTATGTTTTTAGCACAAATGAACAGTTGCTAAGATATGTATATTTTAATGTCACGGTAACAGTTCAGTCAAATTAGTAAAAATAGAGGGGAATTGAGGTAGATCCTTGGATTTTTGATAGGCCTTCTTTGTGATATGTTAAATAACCCCTTAAAAGTTACTACTCAAAAGTGGTGAACCAGAGAAGCTGATGAGGGTAAGCCATGCCCCCAGATGATTTTTACTGTTTTTTCAGAAACTATTAGGTTTATCAAAATGAGCCAGTTAGGTAAAATAGGATTTTATTTAACTTTCATACCAAAAAGCTAAGAAAACTTTGTGCATGTTGTCTTGTTTCTGTGTAATCAAAAAACGATCATATGTCACACAGACAAATAATTTGTATCGGTACATATTATACGAGAAGCTTCGAGCATAACTTTGTGTGATTTGATGTTCATAATGAAATAGCTATGGAAATCTCGTTGAGCATCGAACGCGATCCTGGTTCAGTCTTTTTCTATCTCAGCATCTCCAGCAAAATCTACGAGGCGATATTATAATTATTATTGGGGCTAGTCATATGGTAATTCTCGTATTGGCAAGATACATTTTAGGGGTATACCCTGTACTAATCAATCTTTTTACTGAAAATAAAACGTACAGGGTACTTCAGGGTTTTTGGATCTCTCTTACTTCGTTCTTTATATTGATATTCTTTTTTTTCTTGAGTGGTTTTTGTTTTGGAATTCTAAGTTCACGACTTAATTCCACGCCTGCTTTAAAATGTAGCTAGATATTTAACATTAAATGGGACTTCACCCATTTTACATGTAGGATATCTCGAGCAGATGATGTCAATTCCTGAGGGTCAATGCCTTTGATCAAAATAGGCCATTAAGCACAACATATCCATGTTCAAAAATAAAATGTTATAAAGCTATTGTTTAAACTCTGGATGGTATTTATTAATAAAAACACTTTAATAAACACTATATATATTCAAATAACTGATTACAATATTTTTACATGATGCAATATTTATCATTATAGGTTCGATGATTGACACATACATGCTGTGTCTCACATATCATGTCTGGTAACTTATGCTAACATTGTATTAATATTAAACACCTTCCCCTCAAAGATCAAGGCGTCGGGGAGGCTTTACAGAGCGTCCAAATCGGGATACATTTTGTTTAATAGGGTTTGAGTTGAGATTGTTTGTTGGAGATTTTGAAGGCATTGCTTTTGTACTATGTATATTTGGTACATTATTTGGAGAATTGTTTACACTAGCTTGTAATCTAACATTTGAACTATTGTTATTTAAATTATTTACTAAGTTTTGTATATGATTATTTTGTGAAATTTTGTCTGGATACAATTCGGGTTTTAACATAAATTCATTTTGATTTGGTTTAGTATAAGATAGTTTCATTTGACTAGTATTACGCCTGACTATCTTATTAGTATTTTCCTTCCTTATCCAATATGATCTTGGTTCTTTAGCTTTTTCTAAAACAACAGCTTTATGCCAAAAGGTATCTTTGCAACTTTTTACTACTACATTATCCCCCTTTTTGTATTCTGTTGGGAGTTTACGAACTGTTTTGTCATAATGTAATTTTAAACGTTTCTTCTGATCACATAAATGTTTGTAAATATGAGTTTGAATTCTAGGTTCTAATTTATTACTTGTTAATGGTAACTGAGTTCTAAGATTTCTACTTTGAAGAATCTGAGCTGGGGATGCATTTAAACTAACTATACAAGTATTGTTATATTCCATTGCTAGCTCTCTATAATCATTCTTTTCTTCAAAACTTTTTCTTAAGATTTGTTTACCAATACTTACTGCTTTTTCTGCTAAACCGTTACTTTGATGATAATGTGGGGTACATGTTAAAATGGTGATGTCTTTATCCTTATAGTAACTTTTACATTTATTTGATATAAAAGGTAAATTGTCTGCTATTAAATATTCTGGATATCCAAATTTAGTAAAAATATCTTGAAATGATTTTATAACAGAGTTTGATGTTTTATCTGTTAACAAGGATATATCAATCCAATGTGAAAAATAATCGACTATTATTAAATATGCTTTACCTCCAAATTCTAGTATGTCTGTACCTATTTTATTAAATCTAAGTTTTGGAACTGAGTGTGGTAATAGTGGTTCTTTAAAATTACCTTGCATAAATTTCTCACATGTTCTGCATTGTTTTATATAAGAAATGATATCAATGCTTAGATCTGGCCAATAAAATAAACTTCTTGCTTTATTTATTGTTTTACTTATGCCTATGTGACCTTTATGAAGTAGTTTTATCATAGAAAATCTAAGACTTTTTGGTACTATAATTTTGTCTTCTAGGAATACTATACCTGCCTCGACATAAATGGAATCTTTAAGTTTATAATAAGGTTTACAATTGTCTGGAATAGAGTTTTCTTTAGGCCATCCGTTAAAGTAATAATCAAAGATTTTTGTAAGAATTTCATCTTTACTAACAGCTATTCTTAATTGTGATTTCTTTTCTTCACTCATAGGCAAATGTTTTGACACTGAGTGTACCATTTCTAACATTTCATGGTCATAACTTTTTAATTTTAAACTTGCTCTAGATAACATATCTGCAAAATGTACATCTTTTCCAGGTGTATAATAAATATTAAGGGAGTATTTTAAAAGTTTAAGTCTAAGTCTTTGTAGTCTAACTGAACCAATTTTACAAATAGGTTTTTTCATTATAGATATAATTGGTTTGTGGTCACTTTGTACATCTACAACAAAATTGTAAATAAAACAATGATATTTTTGAGTGCTAAAGTAAATGGCTAATAATTCTTTCTCAGTCTGACTATAGTTTATTTCATGCTCATTCATATTACGTGATGCACATGCTACTAATTTAAGGATTTTGTTATCATACTCTTGAAACATGCAACATCCTAAACCGTTTTTCGATGCATCACACTGTAAAACTATTTTTCTATTTGGGTCAAATGGAACAAGAGCCGGAGACTTGCATATAATTGTCTTTAAATTTTCAAAACATTTTTGATGTTTAGGAAGCCATTGCCATTCAACGGTATTTTTTAATAATTCACAAAGAGGGTATATGTGATCAGCCATATTTGCTATGTATCGTCTGACATAGTTAAAAGATCCTATGATTCTTTGTAACTCTAACTTGTTTTTAGGATGATCTAATTTACAAAGTGATTCTACCCTGTCTGGATCTATTTCCATTCCCTTTTCTGAGAAAACTTGGCCCATAAACTTGACTTGTTTTTGACAAAATTGAAATTTTTCTCTATTAAACTTTGCACCTACCTGTCTAGCCCTTTTTACTACCTGTTCTACAGCGTTATCATGCTCTTCTTTTGTAGATCCTGTCACAATCATATCATCATGACATATTTGTACATTTTCGATATCACCAAACTTGTTTTCTACTTCCTCTTGAAATAAATCTTGAGAGTTTGATAAACCATATGGTAGAACTACATATCTATAAATACCAAAGGGTGTTGAAAAACAACATTTCCATGAAGAGTCTTCGTCTAGTTCTAGATGATGATAACCTTCAGCTAAATCGAAAACTGTAAATATTTTCTTACCTATCATATTTGAAAAAATATCTTCTATTCGGTAAGCTAGTTTAGGTTTGCGCACTATTTGTTTGTTCAAGTCTGACGGGTCTAAACATAACCTCAATTTACCATTCGGTTTTTCTACAATTACTATACGGTTTATACTTGCGCGAGGATCAATCTCGTTTACCTTAATAATCGCCTTTCTATCAACTAATCTATTTAATTCGTGTGATAAGGCACTTTTTATAGCCATCGGAACTTTAGTAGGAGGGTGACTTACCTGCTCAAATTTTTCAGTAGTAGTAATCTTATATTTGCCCTCAAACCTACCATGACCACTAAATATATCGGAATTTTGTGCAATAAACATATCTTTCTCGGATGAAGGATTTGGAACTTTTAGTTCAACATTGTTTACTCTTTTGACTAACCCTAAATCTATACAACCCTGACCACTTAATAGAACTCGAGTTGCTCCATCAACGATCACAAAATCTTCATAAATATTCTTATTTTTAAACTTACAATGTAAATTAACAATCCCTACAGTTTTTGCTTGGGTGCCTTCAAAACCTTTAATTATATAATCTGTTTGACGAACTTTAAATTGTTTATCAACTTTTTTGAAAATTTTCTGTGGTATTATACTTATATCAGCCCCTGTATCAAGCTTAAGTTTAACTTTTTTGTTTTCTATTTGTACAATCTCATCCCAAATACCTTTATGACTACATTCT
The DNA here is from genome assembly GCA_929113105.1 of Agrypnus murinus. NCBI lineage: Eukaryota > Metazoa > Arthropoda > Insecta > Coleoptera > Elateridae > Agrypnus > Agrypnus murinus. Next base: position 163,418,428 of record OV816024.1, read on the forward strand.
ATATTGCTACAATAACATATTCTTTCTACATTTCCTACAAATATATATCACTTGAATTATCACTGTCTTTCTCTTGATCTACACATTTTATATTTTTTACACGACAAGAAACAGCAAAATGATTTAAGATGCCACATTTTTTGCACGCTTTACCAAATGCTGGACATGCTCGTGCACCGTGTGTTAATTGACAACGCCTACACTTAAATTTCTCATCTGAATTATTTTTCGATTCACTCGATTTCTTTCTGGTTTGCATTTTAAACTTATTACTATCACTTACCATTGGTTGCCTTTTTTTATATTTGTTTATTACATTTATATCCATATCTGCACTGTTATGAAATTGTAAATTTTGGTTCCTGCTTTGTTCACTTGTTCGACAAAATTCAATAGCTTTGTCAAGTGTGAGTTTTTCAATTCTCAATAATGCTTCACGGGTTACAGAGTCTCTAATACCCATAACAATTTTGTCCCTAAGAGCTTTATCTTCGGCTGTTTGGTTGACATCCACATCATTATAATTGCAGGTACGTACTAAATGTTTACATTCAGTTAAAAAATGTTCAAAGGACTCACCTTCTTTCTGTACTCGTTTTAAAAAGTTGTAACGTTCAAAGCATTCATTAACTCTGGGATTAACATATTTGTCAATCAAAGATATCATATATTCATATTTATTTGTCTCTTCATCAGGAATTGTAAATGTGGACATGATTCTTGCGGACTCAGTTCCTATAATGTTTCTTAAAATTGAAAGTTTTACTTTGTCTGCTGAATCATACTGTCCTGTGGTTATCAAATAATCTTCGAATGCGGTTTTCCAAAACTTCCATTCGGTAGCAGCATTTTGCCCTTGTAAATCAAAATCTGGCGGCAACTTTACGGGTCC
>OV816024.1:163419519-163577019 GCA_929113105.1 Agrypnus murinus
AATATGTATACCAACGTGAGATCCTGCAGCGTTGCCACCGTATTCGACAGATATTTACCACAAAACTTACAAACGAGGGTCATTATGACAACCAGATGTTGTAAAAGGGACTGTTAAAATGACTTGACCTGGAATTTCATACAATAGAAAAAGGACGAATTTTGCTTGAAAGTATAAAATTATTATTCATGTTATTCTGCATGTTAGATTTAATATGATACAGTTATCTGTTAATAATTTTATAGAATACAATTACTTAAAGATGTACTATTGTTTTCATAATGATCTAGGACAGGAAGGCTATTTTTTATTACTTTATGCTATACGTTTACACTAAAAGAAATGAATTAAATAGCATTATATTAGCCTTGTTGCCCGAGATCATTATGAAATCAATAGTACTTATTAACCTTTAATGTTTTTAACTTCCTTAAAAATATTTTATTTAAAAGAGAAAAAAGGGAAAAAGTTAAAAATATGAAAGGTTAATATGTACATCTTTAAATTGCATTATATAAAATTATTAACAGATAACTATATTATATTAAACCTAACATGCCACCCGCCTTGAAACTATTGATTTTAAAAATAAAGCAAATAAAGATTATTGAAACTGAAAGACTAAAGTATAAGATTGTTTTTAATTACTACCATTTTCATATATTATTTTTGCACATATGTACTATAATTAATCGCATCACGCAAAATACAGTTTTACATGCATTTTGTTTCAAACCCTAATATTATCTCCCCTAATTATGCCAAATGAATGATATTAAGGAATGCTATAAAGAAAAAATTACGAATTGAATGATGCCTTTGGTTACGGATTGCATTTGATTATAACCGGAAAAAGTAAAGAAAATAAAACTTCCGTTTATGCAAAAAACCAGCTATGCCTAGGAATCATTGGAATGATCATAAATCACTTATTTCAATTTGAAAACATTAGAATGGCGGAGAAAATATTTGCTTCATACGTCAAAATTATTTTGAAAGATTGAATTCTTTGTGTTTTGCGGTATTTTTGAATCTAATATGTACTTTGTTTATAATGTTTATATGGTCGAATAAAATCATTGCTTTCGCAACCTTTAAGAATCTTTATTTCCAGAATCTTCCAGGTTCAAATAATTCAGTAAAAGGCAATAAGATTAGGGCTGATTCTATACCGAAATTACCTAAAATTACTTACTAAATACAAACGTGATAATTAACTGTTCGGTACAGGACCTTCAATCGTACGGGTATTTAATAATTTCATCTACGAAAATAACGTGCAGTTGTACAGTGAAATTATTGTAAAAACTAATTTTCTTCTGTTTGATTTAAATCCAATAGTTGCGAAAGCTGATTATACTATTCAAGGTCATCTTAATTTCAACGGTAAAGAAAAACTGTGCTGTAATTTGGTTAATTTTATTATGAACATTAAAGCCTCAACAAAAAGTGAAACAAAGGCGAAAGATAACAAATGTGCATGGATAAACAATTCAAATCTAATAGTTGCTATTAATGGTAACCGAAATGTGAGTGCCAACAATAGTTTCGGCTCATATTCCTGACAAACTGAATCACATTATCCTAATCTACCACGTTCGAATGAAGAATTACAACAACCAACTTTGCTCAACAATCGGTCTTTTTTTAATTGTTCGTCGTCAATACATTCAAGCAAATGGGAACCTACATTTGGGATATATTACTTAAACATTTGTAGTTTCTTAGCACACAAATATGAAGTACATCAATTTATAGCTGAGTTTCAACCTTCAGTATTGTGCTTATCAGAAAGTAGAGTTACTGCGGATATTTTAGAATGTGAGACAGAAATAAAGGGGTATTACGTTGTTGTATGCTTTTCTGATAATAGGTACACAGGTGGTGTTATAATGTTTATAAACCGTAAATATAATTTTAAGATTATTCATAATATTAGTGTTGCCAATACGTTTTCGTCGTTAGTTGTAAACGTAAATAAAATAATGGTTGGAATTGTATATCGCTCGTCGAGTTCAAGTGCTATATATTTTATAAATTATTTCAGTAACTTGTTGGATGAGGAGTCTTACTATAAAGGTCGTGTTATTTTTACAGGAGATTTTAATATTGATATGAGGATAGACAATTTATACAACAGAAAATTAAACATATTGTTAATAATATAGATATGAAACAAATAGTTAACGTTCCCACTCGTACTACACCTAACTCGCAACTACAATTGATCTTGTGATAACGAGCGATCCTTACTAAACGTTACAGTAAAAGATACGCCAAAAATTACAGATCACGATATTGCGATTGTAATAGTTATTAACAATCAATCTGCGTCTATTGAAACAGAAAAATATAAAAAAGTGTAATAAACGATGAGGTTATAGCGGAAATGAGAAACAAACTATATGAATGTAACTGGAAGTATGATGGTGTTATTATTGATAATTTTCGTAACAATATTGTCAATTTGTTAGATACATATGCTCCACTTAAAACGTACAAAATTAGAAGTAATTTAAAACCATGGTTCAATAATAACATTAAGAAAATTCAAATAAAGCGGGATAAAGCATATAAAACTTTTAACACTACTAATGATCCTCAAAACTGGATTAATTATAAAATTTTGAGGAATGAACTCGTTAGTATAATAAGATCAGAAAAATTAGAGTATTATAGATTACAGATTGATAACGATATGGGGAATTCTCGCGCTATGTGGAAAACATTAATTGGAAAATCAAACAACGATCTCCCAGATGACATTGATTTTGAAAATTCTAAACTGAATGAAATTACAATACCGAATAAATTAAATGAATACTTTATTGGCAGTTTAAATGATACTGTTAATAGCATAACCCCGCTTAATTGTGATAATCCTCCTGTATTAAATAATAGATGTTGTAGGTTAGTAAAATTTGAAAAAAATTATATTAAATGAAAAATTTATAAAACTTAAAAAGGTCAAGTCAAGTCCAGATGAATTTGGGCTGTCCATTATTAAGCCACTCATCGACAGTTTAAGTTATCCATTAATGCATCTTATTAATTCTTCCCTGGAAACTGGTTGTTTTCCAGATAGTTTAAAAGTTAATACTGTTACACCTATACCTAAAGTGAATAACACAAATAAAGCCTCTGAACTTCGCCCAGTTTAATCGTTTTTTCTTCACCTTTTATTTTAAGAGTTACTACACGTATAAGATTGTCCTTTCCTAGACATACCTGGATTGCTCTTTTTAAATAGCGTTTAGTACTTTTGATTCCAGCCTCTCACAGAAGTCATAGACCTCCAAAATGTGGCAAGTTGTAGGGAAGAAAATGCCAAGTGATACCTCCATGCAATAAAGATTGTATTGTTTGATCAAAATTGTTGTTTACAAACTCTCCTAGTTTTTTTATTTCGTTTTTGGCTCCAACGAAATTACATAGTACCATTATAGCTAAAAATCTCTAAAGACTTTCCTCGGCGCAAAATAAATCTTTTGAACGTGGCTAAAAATGCACCGTTTGTCTTGCCTAGTCGATGCCGATTGACTGAAATGGATAAGTCACAGCGGTTCTTTGAACGGGTAAATTGCCAATGATTGGTGCAACAGGTTGAGCCTTAATCCTAAAGCATTTGCAGCAATTTCTTATCGTCATTGCCAAAATGATGGTAATTTTTGGGAACAGCATAGTAAATATGCTGTTTCCAAAAATAGCTCAGAATATTTCATGTATAGTACTTAATAATAATTTTGGACCAGTATGCATATAATTTTAGATGCTCGCTTTCAAAAAGTCATTTAATTAGATAATTATTTTTATGAAATAAAATATGTTTTTATTAAAAGAAAATTTGTGATAGGTAATTTTGTTTACTACCTACTCTCGAGAGACCCTGATTGTCAATGAATGGTGAGAGGCTTAAAAGATGGTTTTTTTTTCGAATTTTGCCTTGTTTTAAATTGTTAATTTCCTTAGAAAAGCATACATTCTGAACAAGTCTTATTAATGAATTTAAAGCATTATTAAGTTCAGCAATTGAAGAATTTCTGTTAAAATTTCGACATTCTGATGGAAGTAAACAGTTATTTTTGAATCTGAAACAGACTGCAACAATTCTGAGTAATCTGTTTAGAGACGAATATTTTTCAATAATTGATCGGTATTGGTGACATTTGTATTATTATCGCTGGTAATGAGATGATAGATATTTTGGACTCTATCTAGAATATAAATTATTGTATAAGATTATTAACAGATAACTATATTATATTTAACCTAACAATAACTATAATCAGTTTCCGACTACGGTCAATGTCAGAAGCAGTTAAATTTACGGAATAAGTAAAAGCCTGTATTGTAAATATATGGACATATACATAAAAATGAAACTCTCTGATAACTAGTGTTTATTTTAACAATAAAAATAGTACTTTTATATTGTGAATTACTTAAAAAACTAAATTTCCTATAATATTGTAGATAAATTACTGTAATCAGATGTTTAGATCATTTAATCCCACTTTTTTTAAAAGGACAACATAATTCCCATTCCGATACTTATATCAATATTTTCTCTTTGTAGGTGACCCTTAAACTTACTAAACGTCCTGATAGTTATGCAAAAATTTTATAGAAGGTTCCGCAATGGTAATTGTAGCTCCATCGTTGGATTTGATACTTACTTTCAGAAAAGAAATGCTGAAATAGTGATAATTAACCTTGTATACATACCATCTTAAAAACTGTACGCCATCATGTGCAAATAATACTTGATAAGAATATAAATAAATACAATATTCCGTTAACAGTATATAAGAAAATTATTACAATGGTGTATATCCAAAAGAGTATTGAACGGAAATTCTGGTTATTAATTAATTTGATAGGTTATTTTGATGAACTACTTTAGTGAATTTGTATTTTATTTTAATAATTAGTACGTATAAGTTATAAAAAAACATTTGAATTAAAGAAAGGAAATCGATTTATACATTTCTTAAGTAAATACGGCAATTTTTGATTTGACCCTACTCAACCCATTTGAGGCAAGGCATTAATTGTGCTACTGGGATATCTACATACAATTTATTATAAAAACTGCACACGTATGCTCATTTTTCAATTTATACTATTTTCAAGCCAAAATTAGCCAAGGCCTACCAATATTAAAATAGTTTTCAGCTGGAATTTTGTTAATTCTATAAATTAATTTTAAAAAGGAAACTTCATGGGGTTCAGTCTTTGATGTATTTTATTAATTAATCCATCAAAATATCAACGTTTCGACAATGATTTGTCTTTATCAAGATCTAAAACAATTTTAAATACAATTACGCATAAGTTAAAACCTTAATTAAAATGAAAAATAGGCACTAAATGTTATCATAGGTTAAAGTTTTCTTTAAAGTTTAAATCTAACATTTTAATAGATTAAGTAATTGAAGTACAAATATAATTGATTCTCAACATTGCACATTCTAAATTAAAAATCAACAAAAGTAAGTATTGACTAAAATAAACAATCGTTTTTAAAAAAAACTTTAACGTATGATAACATTAAGTGCCAAGTTTATCATTTTAATTAAGGTTTTAGCTTATGTGTAATTATATTTAAAATTGTTTTAGATCTTGATAAAGACAAGAAATCCTTTTTAAAAGGAAAAGTTTCCCTTTTAAAATTAATTGCAACAGTCGTGATATCAACAAAATCTATAAATTACGTTAAACATTATGTATGGACTGGACAGAAACATACAGCATGTATTTAAAACAAGAGTGATAGTGCCCAAATGTGTGCTTTTTATAAATAAAACATTGGAATTTTTTTCTTACTTTAGACAAAACTAGTGATGGGAACTTGGGTGTCGAGTGTCGTGATACTGTTCGTGGTCGCGACACTTGAAGTGTCGCGACACTTCGTGTCGAACAGTATCGCTCTTATTAGAGTGTAATTCGAAGTTGCTTGATCATTCTTACAAAGAAATTAAAGGCAGATTTGTTGAACTGGCCAACAATCATTGAATAAGACGTACATATAAAACTATTTTGTTGTAGATTTTTTAGTTAAAATTATAAATTCATGAATTATTTGCAAAACATTAATTTAAAAGCCGAAACCTGAAAAGTTGACGCAACGCCTCCGTGGTTCGATGGCAAACCGTGGCTTGCTAAACTATACGGGCTGGTGGAATGCACGATCGAACCCCGTTACAAGCATAACTTTTTTTTAAATTTTATTTGTTATTATTCTTTTATTCGAAAAACGTACAAGAAATAATACATTACAAATAAAAAATAAAGATACCCAATTAATAAGACATTGTCTTATTAATTGGGTATCTTTATTTTTTATTTGTAATGTATTATTTCTTGTACGTTTTTCGAATAAAAGATATAAATATAAATAAATAATAACAAATTATTTAAATTGTTTTGCAACTATTAATCTCACCGACTTTTATTCGAGAACGAACTATTTGGCATATTTCAGATTTCCCATACTAATTTTCTATAGCAAATGTTAGAACGAATGCGGTGTATAAATAATTTAATGTCTTTTAATGTACTTAATGCATAAATATATAACCATAACAGAATTTACTCATAAACCTAATTGTTTTTTAATCCCTAGTTTATGATTTACGTATTAGCTATGAATCTTGACTGCTCGTTTCAATTATATTATATGAACTAGCGCATGCATGATGTGTAAATGCGAAGTATCGTTAAAGAGTCGTGAAGGAGTCGACACTTCACACGGCTAATGGTTTCGATTCGCAAGTGTCGTGATACGCGGGTGGTATCGCGAACCCAACACTAGACAAAACTAAAAATATTTCTGTTATTCAAATGTTAGTTAAATAAAGCTAATAATACTTGGGATAGCACTTTCTTCCCATTTAACAGAATTTATACTATCGCTATTTATAAGAACCGCATGCCCATGTATAGAAGTAATTTTAAAAATAAACAACCCAGTTCGATGACTAAGAAGGCGTGACAATGTCGTTTTCCAAGAATTCAAGCTGCAAATACATCTGCGATGTTGTCAAGCATACCGGATCTCGACTTGACTGTAACATACATTTTGCTGTTTTATACATAAAAGGCGCTGCAGTGCCCCCTACAGTAAGGTTAGATGAACTGCCAGAGTATAAAATTGCACGAAATGGGTACAAAGTGAGATCCTACCAAAAATTTGAATTTCTTCTTCCCTTCACATCGTCCATTGAATGAGTAAGATATACACACAGATACAAAACGAGATCCAAAATCGGATCTCGCCTTGCAAAAGGGATCTCATCTTGTATAGTTTGTAACTCCAAATGATCTCGACTTGTAACGAAAATATATATATATATATATATATATATATATATATATATATATATATATATATATATATATATATATATATTGCTGTGGATGGTAGTTTCAAAATTTTGGAAAATTTTGAAAATTTTGTGAAAATCTAAAATCTTTGTTAAATACTAACACTTTTGAAATATTTTTATCAACTTTTCCAGTTAAAAATAAATTTGAGGTATTTTATGGTGTGTCATTGATTTTGAAATCAATGTGTATACTTTTTAATAAGGTTAAATAATACATGTTTCATTATTTATTATCAAATAGCTTACTCACCGATTACTTAAGTATACGTAACATCCAGTTGTGCGCAAGTTATTGTTATGATGTAATTCAATTATGTATAATTTCAAATGAGTATATCGACGGGTTATGTGATTCTTTAAGGTTTGTTAATGTAAATAGATCGTTATTATTGCGTATAAGTATTGTGTAATTAATGTGTAATAGATGTGTCACTTTTATAAAGAGTAATAATCTGCTATTATGTATTTTATGTTGTAAATAGTGCGGTCATTGTATTAGATGATAAGGTGACGTCAAATTAGGTAACGCGATTATGTAAATAGCAAATAGTATATAAGTTTAGAAAATCATAAGTTTAAGAGCAGTCAGTAATATAAAGCGACGCAGTAAAGTCGTGTGAAAGACAATAGTAAAATGTAAATGAGGACTTCCTGACATAAAGCGACGCAGTAAAGTCGTGTAAGAGAATATAGTAAAAATCATAATTTCTGAGACATACCAATATAAAGCGACAGAGTAAAGTCGTGGTTGATAATATTATAAAATTGTAAATAGTTTAGTCTTAATATAGACAAGTTAAGTTAGTTGGTGATTTGAATACGGCGAAAGTGTAAAAAGTATAAATTGTAAAAGTATATATGATTATAAAGAACCACCTTCAAGATAAATTACTTGCTAAAGTTAAGCAAGATAATAAATCTACGTTAAAACCATAAACGGGTGTTTTATTTCATTAAACACAAGAACAACTATAAGTATCCTACGAAAAAGAGAAATTGTACCCGCAATTAATAAACAAAAGTGAGTTACCAAAATCAAGTTTTGGAGGATATTATATGGGAAATCCATGCAAAAGGAAGAAAGTCAACCGGAACTGGAGACCAGCCCTGGGTCAACATAAAGTGATCTACTCTGCCAATGGTTTGGGAAAGAGGACATCTATAGTTAAAGGAAAGAAGAAGTATTATAAAAAAGGTAGGAAGTTATTCCTTTTTGTATTGGCATTGCTGAAGAAAAGACTATCGTTTGTAAAGTGTAGTAAAGTGATTTGAACAATTTAGTAATAGTTAAAATTAATTAAGATTTCAATTTTAAAAGTAATTTCAAATTTCAATTTGTATATTTTTAATACCACAAGAAACCACATTCACCCTGAGATGAGTCTTTATTAAATATAATTCTGTTAATTTAAGTTATTTAACTGGCGCCCAACTCTCTTACGTAAACTTGAGTTAGTCAAGAACTAACGTAACATTAATTTTATATAACCATTGCAATATTAAATCTATTAAAAGGTATTTTAAATCATATTAGAATTTATAAAAGAGGGAAGTTGAAAAGCATATCCAAAGTTCAGTCATTTTAAAAATCAATTTATTATAAAGTAATTATCTACGATCAAACGGCAATTATTCACAGTTTCAAAATATTTAATAAAATAATTAAAAATAATTTATTATTTTTAATTAACCAATATCATATGCATTTATTTATGACGCTGTCAACGCGGGGCATTTGTTAATGTCGGGCAAAATACTATTTTTTTTAAATGAGATATTACAGCAATATATATATATATATATATATATATATATATATATATATATATATATATATATATATATATATATATATATATATATATATATATATATATATATATATATTTTTTTTTTTATTTTTTTTTTCGGCACAAAACGAGATCCTTTGGAGTTGGAAACTATACAAGTTGAGATCCTTTTTGCAAGGCGAGATCCGATTTTGGATCTCGTCTTGTATCTGTGTGCATATCTTACTCATTCAATAGACGATGTGAAGGGAAGAGGAAATTCAAATTTTTGGTAGGAGCTCACTTTGTCCCATTTTGTGCAATTTTATACTCTGGCAGTTCATCTAACCTTACTGTAGGGGGCACTGCAGCGCCTTTTATGTATAAAACCTCAAAATGTATGTTACAGTCAAGTCGAGATCCGGTATGCTTGACAACATCGCAGATGTATTTGCAGCTTGAATTCTTGGGAAACGAGATTGTCACTTCCCTTCTTAGTCATCGAACTGGGTTGTTTATTTTTAAAATTACTTCTATACGTGGTCATGAGATTCTTATAAAAAGCAATAGTATAAATTCTATTAAATGGGAAGAAAGTGCTATCCCAAATATTATTAGCATTATCTAACTAACATTTGAATAACAAATATATTTTTAGTTTTGTCTAAAGTAAGAGAAAAATTCCAATGTTTGATTTATAAAAAGCACACATTTAAGCACTATCTTGTTTTAAATACGCGCTGTATGTTTCTATCCAGTCCATATATATTGTTTAACTTAATTTATAGATTTTGTTAATATCACGACTGTTGGAATTAATTTTAAAAAGGAAATTTTTTCTTTTAAAAGGAATTTCTGGTCTTTATCAAGATCTAAAGCAATTTTAAATATAATTACACATAAGTTAAAACCTTAATTAAAATTATAAACTTGGCAGTTAATGTTATCATATGTTAAAGTTTTTTTAAAACGATTGTTTATTTTAGTCAATACTTACTTTTGATGATTTTTAATTTAGAATGTGCAATGTTGAGAATCAATTATATTTGTAGTTAAATTACTTAATCTATTAAAATGTTAGATTTAAACCAAACTTTAAAGAAAACTTTAACCTCTGATAACATTAAGTGCAATTTTATAGTTTTAATTAAGGTTTTAACTTATGCGTAATTATTTTAAAATTGTTTTAGATCTTGATAAAAACAAGAAATCATTGTCGAAACGTTGATATTTTGATGGATTAATTAATAAAATACATCAAAGACTGCACCCCATGAAGTTTCCTTTTTAAAATTAATTTATAGAATTAACAGAATTCCAGCTGAAAACTATTTTAACATTGATAGGCCTTGGCTAAATTTTGGCTTGAAAATAGTATATTGAAAAATGTGCGTCACAATGACCATTAGTGTAATACGAGTGCAGTTTTTATAATAAATTGTATGTAGATATCCCAGTAGCACAATTAATGCCTTGTCTCAAATGGTTGTCTTTAGTAAAAAGGCATCAAATCAAAAAGTGCCGTATTTAGCTAAGAAATGAATAAATCGATTTCCTTTCTTTAATTCAAATGTTTTTTTATAACTTATATGTACTAATTATTAAAATAAAATACAAATTCACTAAAGTAGTTCATTAAAATAACCTATCAAATTAATTAATAACCAGAATTTCTCTTCAATACTCTTTTGGTGATACACCATTGTAATAATTTTCTTATATACTGTTACCGGAATATTGTATTTATTTATATTCTTATCAAGTATTATTTGCACATGATGGCGTATAGTTTTTAAGATGTTATTTATACAAGGTTAATTATCACTATTTCAGCATTTCTTTTCTGAAAGTAAATATCAAATCCAACGATGGAGCTACAATTACCATTGCGGAACCTTCTATAACATTTTTGCATAACTATCAGGACGTTTAGTAAGTTTAAGGGTAACCTACAAAGAGAAAATATTGATACAGGTATTGGAATGGGAATTATATTGCCCTTTTAAAAAAGTGGGATTAAATGATCTAAACATCTGATTACAGTAATTTATCTACAATATTATAGGAAATTTAGTTTTTTAAGTAATTCACAATATAAAAGTACTATTTTTATTGTAAAAATAAACACTAGTTATCAGAGGGTTTCATTTTTATCTATTATAAACAAACTTCAGGGTGCTCTGTAGGCCTCGTGAAATTTCCTAACCAGAGATTTAATGTATTTATGAGAACAAAAATATTTTTTGCTATATGTCCATATATTTACAATACGGGCTTTTACTTATTCCGTAAATTTAACTGCTTCTGACATTGACCGTAGTCGGAAACTGATTATAGTTATTGTTAGGTTAAATATAATATAGTTATCTGTTAATAATTTTATACAATAATTTGTAATAATTTTCTTATATACTTTTAACGGAATATTGTATTTATTTATATTCTTATCAAGTATTATTTGCACATGATGGCGTATAGTTTTTAAGATGTTCTTTTATACAAGGTTAATTATCACTATTTAAGCATTTCTTTTCTGAAAGTAAATATCAAATCCAACGATGGAGCAACAATTACCATTGCGGAACCTTCTATAACATTTTTGCATAACTATCAGGACTTTTAGTAAGTTTAAAGGTAACCTACAAACAGAAAATATTGGTATAAGTATCGGAATGGGAATTATGTTGCCCTTTTAAAAAAAGTGTGATTAAATGATCTAAACATCTGATTACAGTAATTTATTTACAATATTATAGGAAATTTCTAGTTTTTTAAGTAATACACAATATAAAAATACTAATTTTATTGTAAAAATAAAAACTTTTAAACTATCTGGAAAACAACCAGTTTCCAGGGAAGAATTAATAAGATGCATTAATGTATAACTTAAACTGTCGATGAGTGGCTTAATAATGGACGGCCCGAATTATCACAATTAAGTGGGATTATGCTATTAACAGTATCATTTAAATTGCTAATAAAGTATTCATTTAATTTATTCGGTATTGTAATTTCAGTTTAATTTTTTTAAAATCAATGTCATCTGGGAGATCGTTGTTTGATTTTCCAATTAATTTTTTCCACATAGCGCGAGAATTTCCCTTATTGTTATCCATCTGTAATCTATAACACTCTAATTCTTCTGATCTTATTACACTAACGAGTTCATTTCTCAAAATTTTATAATTAATCCAGTTTTGAGGATCATTAGTAGTTTTAAAAGTTTTATATGCTTTATCCCGCTTTATTTGAATTTTCTTAATGTTATTATTGAACCATGGTTTTAAATTACTTCTAATTTTGTACGTTTTAAGTGGAGCATATGTATCTAACAAATTGACAATATTGTTACGAAAATTATCGATAATAACATTAACATTAGACGTATCATACTTCCAGTTACATTCAGATAGTTTGTTTCTCATTTCCGCTATTACCTCATCGTTTATTACATTTTTTTATATTTTTCTGTTTCAATAGACGCAGATTGCTTGTTAATAACTGTTACAAGCACAATATCGTGATCTGTAATTTTTGGCGTATCTTTTACTGTAACGTTTAGTAAGGATCGTTCGTTATCATAAGATCAATTGTACTTACGAGTTAGGTGTAGTACGAGTGGGAACGTTAACTATTTGTTTCATACCTATATTATTAACAATATTTTTTAATTTTCTGTTGTCCAAATTATCTGTCCTCATATCAATATTAAAATCTCATGTAAAAATAACACGACCTTTATAGTAAGACTCGTCATCCAACAAGTTACTGAAATAATTTATAAAATAACTATATAGCACTTGAATTCGACGAGCGATATACAGTTTCAACCATTATTTTATTTACGTTTACAACTAACAACCAAAACGTATTGGCAACATTAATATTAACCATAATCTTAAAATTATATTTACGGTTTATAAACATTATAACACCACCTGTGTACCTATTATCAGAAAAGCATACAACAGCGTGATACCCCTTTATTTCTGTCTCACATTCTAAAATATCAGCAGTAACTCTAGTTTCTGATAAGCACAACACTGAAGGTTGAAACTCGGCTATAAATCGATGTACTTCATATTTGTGTGCTAAGAAACTACAAATGTTTAAGTAATATACCCCAAATGTAGGTTCCAATTTGCTTGAATGTATTGACGACGAACAATTTAAAAAACCGATTGTTGAGCAAAGATGGTTGTTGTAATTCTTCATTCGAACGTGGTAGATTAGGATAAAGTGCTGTTGAGCTGAATATGAGCCGAAACTGTTTTTGTCACCCACATTTCGGTTACACCTAATAGCAACTATTAGATTTGAATTGTTTACCCATGCACATTTGTTATCTTTCGCTTTTGTTTCACTTTTTGTTGAGGCTTTAATGTTCATAATAAAATTAACCAAATTACAGCATAGTTTTTCTTTACCGTTCAAATTAAGATGACCATGAATAGTATAATCAGCTTACTATTGGATTTAAATCAAACAGAAGAAAATTAGTTTTTACAATAATTTCACTGTACAAATGAACGTTATTTTCGTAGATGAAATTATTAAACACCCGTACGATTGAAGGTCCTGTACGGAACAGTTACGATTATCACGTTTGTATGAGTAATTTTACGTAATTTCGGTACAGAATCAGTTCTAATCTTATTGCCTTTTACTGAATTATTTGAACCTACGAAAATTATAATATAGTCTTCCTTTTTGAAATCAGAACATACCCGATCTATCATACCGACATACTATCAAAGTTTAATTGAAATTTGTCCGTTAATCCTCGATCATGACTGTCCGCTAATATCAAAACCTTGGTTTTAATATTTGTATTTTTATCATTAATGTTTGCATTATTTATGGTTGATTTTTGTGATATAATTGCCGTTGTCTTACAATCTTTATATTTGTTAAGGTCTTTTTTTGATTCGTATATTTAATATTATATTTCATTATTTTCCTGTATTAAATTATCAATATCAACTTTTAACATAATTATTTTCATATTTCCTTATTCCAATTGTTGATAATGGAGTTTATAACGTCCGATTCTCTGACTGTATTATTTTTATATACAACAGTATTGGAAACAACACATTGGAATAATTAAGGGAAAATATTTGCCACCTAAATGTCATTTGTTAGATTATATTGAACGGTTTGACTATTGGATTTGCATTACATATAACGAACGAAGTTACAATCGAATGGCACTCCACATACAATATGTACTTATGACTGATAGTTTAGGCAACAAATTGTAAGATTCTTGAAATAAAGATTCTTAAAGGTTGCGAAAGCAATAATTTTATTAGAGCATATAAACATTATAAACAAAGTACATCCCTTGATATTATATTCAAAAATACCGCAAAACACAACGAATTCAATCTTTCAAAATAATTTTGAAGTATGAAGCAAATATTTTCTCCGCCGTTCTAATGTTTTCAAATTGAAATAAGTGATTTCTGATCATTCCAATGTTTCCTTGGCATAGCTGGTTTTTTGCATAAAGAGAAGTTTTCTTTTCTTTACCTTTTCCGGTTATAATCAAATGCAATCCGTAACCAAAGGCATCATTCAATTCGTATTTTTTTCTTTATAGCATTCCTTAATATCTTTCATTTGACATAATTAGGGGAGATAATATTAGGGTTTGAAACAAAATGCACGTAAAGCTGTATTGTGCGTGATGCGATTAATTATACATATGTGCAAAAATAAAATATGAAAATGGTATTAATTAAAAACAATCTTATATTTTAGTCTTTCAATTTCAATAATCTTTATTTACTTTATTTTTAAAATCAATAGTTTCAAGGCGGGTGGCATGTTAGGTTTAATATAATATAGTTATCTGTTAATAATTTTATATAATGCAATTTAAAGATGTACATAACAACCTTTCATATTTTTAACTTTTTCCCTTCTTTTACTTTTAAATGAAATATTTTTAAGGAAGTTCAAAACATTAAAAGTTAATATGTAGTATTGATTTCATAATGATCTCGAGCAACAAGGCTAATATAATGCTATTTAATTTATTTCTTTTAGTGTAAACGTATAGCATAAAATAATAAAAAATAGCCTTGCTGTCCTAGATCATTATGAAAACAATAGTACATCTTTAAATAATTGTATTGTATAAGATTATTAACAGATAACTAACATATATCATATTAAACCTAACATGCAGAATAACATGAATAATAATTTTATACTTTCAAACAAAACTTGTCCTTTTTCTATTGTATGAAATTCCAGGTCAAGTCATTTTAACAGTCCCTTTTACAACATCTGGTTGTCATAATGACCCTCGTTTGTGAGTTTTGTGGTAAATATCTGTCGAATACGGTGGCAACGCTGCAGGATCTCACGTTGGTATACATATTATGCTATATACAAAAATGGACCTCGACTTGTTGCGGATCTTGCTTCGTTATGGATTTATAAATAAAATTTTAATTGCAAAATCTGTGCCCCTCCGAGGGGGTAGTGTGCCCCTCTGAGGGGGTAGTGGTTAAGTCGTAAATTATAAATCTATTAACAGAAAATATACATGCGTAACTCTTTATCTTTTGGTGGATCTCGGGTTGTCCTAAATTTATTCGGAGCTCAACTTGTTACGAAAATATATATATATATATATATATATATATATATATATATATATATATATATATATATATATACATCGTGTACACAGTCTACATCGTGTAACCACGCGAAGCAGAAGGAAGTTAGAAGTGACCTGAAGATGGCAAATCTATAAAATAATCTATAAAATCTATAAACTCTATAAAATAGGTGACTTTTTATGTTCTTTCACGGCACCCGTTCGCAAATGAAACGCAAAGATTGTTTACTATTCTTCCCGTGTGTAGAAATTCTAAGAGGTGGCTGCTACCCAAAACAGAACAAAATTTTGAAAATATAAATATGGGTTTTTTTAACGTTTTTTTAATTTTTCGCTAGACGAGAATCCGAAACTCTGTAAATATACCAAATTTCAAGTTTGTATGTACTCTAGAAATTCGGAAGTTATAAAGACTATTTAATTTCATTACTTAAATACATAAAGTGAAGTCCCGTTTTACAACCCCTAAAGGGGTAGCGGAGGGTTAACATAATAACAATTTTTTATATTTTTCTTTACGAGAACTCTAAACCCTATAACTAAACCAAATTCTAAGTTTTTATGTCATCTAGAAGTTTTACAACCCCCAAATGGAATACGGGAGTTGATTTAATATTTTTTTTAAATTTTTCTTTAGGAGAGTCCTAAATTCTATCGCTATACCAAGTTTCAAGTTTGTATGTCATCTAGAAGTTTTACAACCCTAAAAGGGGATGCGGGGTTGACATAATAACATTTTTTATGTTTTTCTTTACGAGAGTCTTAAACCCTACCACTATACCAAATTTCAAGTTTGTATGTCATCTAGAAGTTTTACAACCCCCAAATGGAATATGGGGGTTGATTTAATAATTTTTTTAAATTTTTCTTTAGGAGAGTCCTAAATTCCATCGCTATACTAAATTTCAAGTTTGTATGTCATCTAGAACTTTTACAACCCCCAAATGGAATATGGGGGTTGATTTAATAATTTTTTTAAATTTTTCTTTAGGAGAGTCCTAAATTCTATCGCTATACCAAGTTTCAAGTTTGTATGTCATCTAGAAGTTTTACAACCCTAAAAGGGGATGCGGGGTTGACATAATAACATTTTTTATGTTTTTCTTTACGAGAGTCTTAAACCCTATCACTATACCAAATTTCAAGTTTGTATGTCATCTAGAAGTTTTACAACCCCCAAATGGAATATGGGGGTTGATTTAATAATTTTTTTAAATTTTTCTTTAGGAGAGTCCTAAATTCCATCGCTATACTAAATTTCAAGTTTGTATGTCATCTAGAACTTTTACAACCCCCAAATGGAATATGGGGGTTGATTTAATAATTTTTTTAAAATTTTTATTTAGGAGAGTCCTAAATTCCATCGCTATACCAAATTTCAAGTTTGTATGTCATCTAGAAGTTTTACAACCCCCAAATGGAATATGGGGATTGATTTAATAATTTTTTTAAATTTTTCTTTAGGAGAATCCTAAATTCCATCGCTATACCAAATTTCAAGTTTGTATGTGATCTAGAAGTTTTACAACCCCCAAATGGAATATGGGGGTTGATTTAATAATTTTTTTAAAATTTTTATTTAGGAGAGTCCTAAATTCCATCGCTATACCAAATTTCAAGTTTGTATGTCATCTAGAAGTTTTACAACCCCCAAATGGAATATGGGGGTTGATTTAATAATTTTTTTTAAATTTTTCTTTAGGAGAGTCCTAAATTCCATCGCTATACTAAATTTCAAGTTTGTATGTCATCTAGAACTTTTACAACCCCCAAATGGAATATGGGGGTTGATTTAATAATTTTTTTAAATTTTTCTTTAGGAGAGTCCTAAATTCCATCGCTATACCAAATTTCAAGTTTGTATGTGATCTAGAAGTTTTACAACCCCCAAATGGAATATGGGGGTTGATTTAATAATTTTTTTAAAATTTTTATTTAGGAGAGTCCTAAATTCCATCGCTATACCAAATTTCAAGTTTGTATGTCATCTAGAAGTTTTACAACCCCCAAATGGAATATGGGGGTTGATTTAATAATTTTTTTTAAATTTTTCTTTAGGAGAGTCCTAAATTCCATCGCTATACCAAATTTCAAGTTTGTATGTCATCTAGAAGTTTTACAACCCCCAAATGGAATATGGGGGTTGATTTAATAATTTTTTTTAAATTTTTCTTTAGGAGAGTCCTAAATTCCATCGCTATACTAAATTTCAAGTTTGTATGTCATCTAGAACTTTTACAACCCCCAAATGGAATATGGGGATTGATTTAATAATTTTTTTAAAATTTTTCTTTAGGAGAGTCCTAAATTCCATCACTATACCAAATTTCAAGTTTGTATGTCATCTAGAAGTTTTGCAACCCCCAAATGGAATATGGGGGTTGATTTAATAATTTTTTTAAATTTTTCTTTAGGAGAGTCCTAAATTCCATCGCTATACTAAATTTCAAGTTTGTATGTCATCTAGAACTTTTACAACCCCCAAATGGAAGATGGGGGTTGATTTAATAATTTTTTTAAAATTTTTATTTAGGAGAGTCCTAAATTCCATCGCTATACCAAATTTCAAGTTTGTATGTCATCTAGAAGTTTTACAACCCCCAAATGGAATATGGGGGTTGATTTAATAATTTTTTTAAATTTTTCTTTAGGAGAGTCCTAAATTCCATCGCTATACCAAATTTCAAGTTTGTATGTGATCTAGAAGTTTTACAACCCCCAAATGGAATATGGGGATTGATTTAATAATTTTTTTAAAATTTTTCTTTAGGAGAGTCCTAAATTCCATCGCTATACCAAATTTCAAGTTTGTATGTCATCTAGAAGTTTTACAACCCCCAAATGGAATATGGGGGTTGATTTAATAATTTTTTTAAATTTTTCTTTAGGAGAGTCCTAAATTCCATCGCTATACTAAATTTCAAGTTTGTATGTCATCTAGAACTTTTACAACCCCCAAATGGAATATGGGGGTTGATTTAATAATTTTTTTAAAATTTTTATTTAGGAGAGTCCTAAATTCCATCGCTATACCAAATTTCAAGTTTGTATGTGATCTAGAAGTTTTGCAACCCCCAAATGGAATATGGGGGTTGATTTAATAATTTTTTTAAATTTTTCTTTAGGAGAGTCCTAAATTCCATCGCTATACTAAATTTCAAGTTTGTATGTCATCTAGAACTTTTACAACCCCCAAATGGAATATGGGGGTTGATTTAATAATTTTTTTAAAATTTTTATTTAGGAGAGTCCTAAATTCCATCGCTATACCAAATTTCAAGTTTGTATGTCATCTAGAAGTTTTACAACCCCCAAATGGAATATGGGGGTTGATTTAATAATTTTTTTAAATTTTTCTTTAGGAGAGTCCTAAATTCCATCGCTATACCAAATTTCAAGTTTGTATGTGATCTAGAAGTTTTACAACCCCCAAATGGAATATGGGGGTTGATTTAATAATTTTTTTTAAATTTTTCTTTAGGAGAGTCCTAAATTCCATCGCTATACCAAATTTCAAGTTTGTATGTCATCTAGAAGTTTTACAACCCTAAAAGGGGATGCGGGGTTGACATAATAACATTTTTTTTTAATTTTTATTTACTAGAATCCTAAACCCTATAAATATACCAAATTTCAAGTTTGTGTGTGATCTAGAAGTATTACAACCCCCAAATAAAGTGCGGGGGTTGACTTAATAAAATTTTTTATGTTTTTCTTTACGAGAGTCTTAAACCCTATCACTATACCAAATTTCAAGTTTGTATGTCATCTAGAAGTTTTGCAACCCCCAAATGGAATATGGGGGTTGATTTAATAATTTTTTTAAATTTTTCTTTAGGAGAGTCCTAAATTCCATCGCTATACTAAATTTCAAGTTTGTATGTCATCTAGAACTTTTACAACCCCCAAATGGAAGATGGGGGTTGATTTAATAATTTTTTTAAAATTTTTATTTAGGAGAGTCCTAAATTCCATCGCTATACCAAATTTCAAGTTTGTATGTCATCTAGAAGTTTTGCAACCCCAGAACGGGGTGCAGGGGTTGACATCATAACATTTTTTTTATATTTTTCTGTATAATAATCTTAAATCCTATAATTACACCAAATTTCAAGTTTCTAAGTCATCTAGAAGTTTTACAACTCCTAACAGGGGGTGCGAGGGTTGACATAAATATATTTTTTTATTTTCCTACTTACAAGAATCCCAATTCCTATAATTGTGCCAAATCTCAAGTTTGTATGTCATCTAACAAATTAGAAGTTGTAAAAGTTATTTAATTTCAATATTTTAATGCATAAGAAGTCCCGTTTGAAATGATGTCACTGTCTGCCTCACAAACATATGAGTTTTAAAAATTTTAAAATATAATATGGGATAAGATTAAACAGCCAGATTTATTACTAGCTAACAGCATCAGTGATTGATTAAATACTGAATGATAATATAATAATGGTTACGTTTGTTTCACTTAAATCAATAGAGCTTTGAATTAAATCTTACGATTTTATTAAAATTATCGCCCATTTGTAGGAGCAATTAAAACCGGTTTCTACTTACTAGCTACTTACAAAATCGTCATTAACATTCGAAAAACTTCACGTTCTGACCGAAGGGTTAAGGTTGAAGGGAGAAGGGAGAAGGGAGAAGGGAGAAGGGAGAAGGGAGAAGGGAGAAGGGAGAAGGGAGAAGGGTGAAGGGAGAAGGGTGAAGTTTTTCGAATGTTAATGACGATTTTGTAAGTAGCTACAATGGTCTAACCTAATAAATATTTTATGAACTAATCTTAATAGAGATTTTTTGTAAGTAGCTACATGCTCTAACCTAATAAATGCTTTATGAACTAATCTTAATAGAGATTCTTGAATCTTTGCAACAACCAGGGGTCTAAAATCTATAACCTTAATATAATTTTTTAGGGGTCTAACCTAGATTGCTTCATTTAATTTAATCATTTATATTAATATTATATTGATTTATCATGCAATTTTGGGTTTTAAAGTAAAGTAAAGAAGAATTAATGTTTTTTATCACAGAATTTTGAAATAAACTTCTAAACTTTGTATTCATCGTTTTGTTCCGAGCTATCTCAATTTCAAAATCAAGACTACAGCTATGCTGTTTTTCTTTACGGCGCCAATCTTACAAACAAATAGTTTCTAA
This sequence comes from Agrypnus murinus, assembly GCA_929113105.1. Lineage (NCBI taxonomy): Eukaryota > Metazoa > Arthropoda > Insecta > Coleoptera > Elateridae > Agrypnus > Agrypnus murinus. Next base: position 163,440,477 of record OV816024.1, read on the forward strand.
AACGATTTGATTATAACACCCTCTATTAATCTGACCTGACTACTAAAAACTTCTAACTTTAGATGTTTTAAAGATTACATCTTCAGTTTCTACAATTGAATTTCTATAATAATTAGATTCAGCCGCTAATTTTAAAATATCAAGTAAGCTCTATTATATTACAGACGGTATAATTGTTCATGATTTTACTGTCTATCATCTATAGTCTAGTCTAGTCTGGTCTGGTCTGGTCTGGTCTGGTCTATTTTAATAGATATTATATATTTAAGTTATGTATTATGTTTTAAGTAGCATCGAAACTACTCGTATTAATAAACGTTCTTGTATGAAAGTATGTTGTTTTATACTTACTCTGCTCCCTACGTTCTATCCTAAAAATGTATTCGTAGGCTCTAACCTCAAGCTACCAATTTCAATTTCCAAAAAACAAAACGCCGTATTGGAATCAAGTTGTCGATAAGCTTCGTCTACTGTATACCTTAAAACAGAGGGGTAGCAGTAGTTTAGAAAACTAGGATGAGATTATTTCAATTATTTCTGAGCTTAAAGAAGAAGGTATTATAGAATAAAAGATAATGGTTATACAAAATGTTACCCTCAAGTATACTTTTCTATTTTGTTGTTGTATATTTGTGTTAGAATATAAGTTGTCTAGTTTCAAATATGTATGTTAGAATATAAGTTAACTAGTTTCAATAAAAAGTAAAATATTTATCTGTTTTATTTCTCCAGGTTAAGTCTTCAAGGTTCTCATAACTAGAGATATTATAAGAGGAAATCACGTAAAGTTTCAAAGTTATAAAGACGTATTACAAACATATGACATATGTTATAGATAGCCGCGTCCAGGACTTCTTTCTTACCCTCAAGTATACTTTTCTATTTTGTTGTTGTAACTATTTACATGTATGAGATAGTATTTAACATAATGTCCTTACATACTGGGTTACGATATAGAGGGATAATCATACGAGTTGCTGAAATGTATGATATATTGTAAAATAACGTTTAAATAAGAGTTTACTTTAGATGCTACGAATATCTATATGGTGTATAAACAATAAGAACGTATATGTAGAAATCGCTTACAATGGTAGTAGATATAACGAAAAGGGTTAAAATCTGTTCAAAATTACATTACGTCTAGAAAAGTAGAAAAATTGGGGTTAGAATTATTGAATATTTGCATTTTCACCATATGTCATAGGTTTAATTTTTTTTTATCTCTAATTTTATATAAGACGTTTTGTATAGATCAGGAGTCTCACGATAATTTATTGTCATATACTGCCTTTGAATATTCTAAAACAGATAAATGTTAGGAATTTTTAAATAACGAAATTTTTATTGAATCAGCTAAATAGATAGTGTACCTATAAGTGAAGCTGGTTAGCAGAGCTCAGCAGCTACATTAAGGTTTTCCCAAAACACTCTTCACTGTATGTTCCTTCACTAATCTAGCATTTAAGCTATACATATTATAGCATATCGATCGATATCATTCAAGTCTAGCTTACGTTTAGTAGCAATTTATTTTTATTTAATATATCATTCAGATATGTCGTCTTATGTGTTTAAATACGAAATATAAAACAGGCCTAAAGCTATGTAAAGCTTAGGTTATGTAGGGTTAGCAAAAGATATGAAAATTGAATAATATATCCATATCGTAATACGAATAATACAGGCTCACCATTAGGTTTATGATAAACGACTGCAATTGTTTGAAAAGAAGCTGACGAGAAACGTGATCAGTCGTGTAAATATTTAGGACGTGATAAAATAAAATTATTTTTTAATATTTTAATAATGTTTTATTTCAATGATATATAGTTATATTTTATAAGGAAATTGAAAAACATATTAAGAACATATTTTGATGTACTAATTACATATTAATTAAACATATATAGAAGTAAACAAGGGTTAGTTTAAACGATAAATTACATTATTAAATTTTCAAATCAAATCGTCAATTCGACACAACAGTACAAACTTTCATTGTAATGACTACAGATACATAGAGCGAGGTAAAGGATCTAAAGAACAGCATTCTAGTAACAGTTGACAAAGTAGAAGCTAGCAATATGAATTTACTAAGGGAGGCAGAAGAAACGGGTGTCTTAGTAATCGACAATTCTAAAACTAACCTCTTAGTTAACATAGTATTTTCTATTATCTATTCTTTTAAACTGCTGTTATACTTACCATGTTTACTTTATAGTGGGGTATGTAGTACTATTATTAGTGTATACGAAATGTACTATTTTAATAGATATTATATATATAAGTTATGGTTATACTTACCATGTTTACTTTATAGTGGGGTATGTAGTACTATTATTAGTGTATACGAAATGTACTATTTTAATAGATATTATATATATAAGTTATGTATTATGTTTTAAGTAGCGTCGAAACTACTCGTATCAATAAACGTTCTTGTATGAAAGTATGTTGTTTTGTACTTACTCTGCTCCCTACGTTCTGCCCTAAAAATGTATTCGTAGGCTCTAACCTAATCTAACCTAAATTATATTCGTATGCTCTAACCTGTGATGTAATAAAAACAATAAGGTTACAGATTATTATTAATCATAAGAGTTTACTATAGATACGTTGAATAACCTACAAGGGTATATAGTATATTATTACATATCTGCGTATTTCGAAGCTATTGAAAATGTATGATGTATTGTAAAATAACGTTTAAATATGGCGACGAACTTATTTCTTTTAAACTGACGATGTTTTATTTCTCCAGGTTAAGTCTTCAAGGTTCTCATAACTATAGATATTGTAAGAGGAAATCACGTATCCAGAAACAGCCGTGATCTAAGGTATTAAGTTCCTCTAGTACTTTCGTTCATTGTATTTAGACACAGATATGTCATATTGTTTACGGTAGGTAGGTATGTAGGGAGGGAACAAGAATTAAAGCAAATGTAGTAAATATTCATGTTTATATGGTAAGTTTGATAATTTAAAATGTACGGACATCGGTTCCGGGTTATACACTTAGGATGGAACCTACGATTCATTCTCGAGCATACATATTGCTCCGAGCGCTTACGATTATAACCGAGAACAACCGATTGAGCTGGTCGATCAGTATAAATAGGCTGGGGTAGTGTTCCTGTTCCTTCATTAGTCGAAATGGAGCAGCACGCTAACGACGTATGTAAGAATAATGACTCTGGTCGACAGGATTGCAACATACAGTGTCCGGTTTGCTTCAAGTCTTTCGCGAGGCCATTCACTTGCAAGAGACACGTAAAAACCATACACGATTCAAACAGAATCCAGTGTTCTAGCTGTGTCAAAACTTTTTCACGTCGTGACCACTTAAAAAGACATATTAAAAGCGTTCACGAATCAATCAAAGTCCGGTGTTCTAATTGCTTCAAATATCTTTCACGTATCGACAGCTATAAAAGGCATTTAAAAAACGTACATAATAACGCAGATGTTGTAAAGACAGCTCTGGTAAAGGAAGCAAATGGACCTACTGATATCATTGAGACAGAAGAAGAAAAAGAAGAAGATGTGACTTCAACCATACATTTGGGTATTGATGAATGTGGTTCCTCGTTTACCAACTATGATAGTAACGAAGAGTTGAACAAGGAAAGGGCTTCCGGTACAGTTCCATTGAGTCAGTCGTCGGACTTTTATACGTATTAGTATTTCTGCGAGGGCATACGACGACTCAAAGACCCGTAGAACTACAACAGTCGTCATAGAAAACAACTTATAATCTATATTGTATTATGTTATGTATACTAAATAAATGTTTGTAAAATAACTTTATATGTTTTATTTATCACGCCCATACTCTGATTTCTTGTCTAACAGGGTGGACTCAGCCGTTTTTTTTTGTTTCAAGACTGTTTCTAACCTAAGGATGTAAACAATAAGGTTACAGATTATTTTTAATCATAAGAGTTTACTATAGATACGTTGAATAACCTACAAGAGTATATAGTATATTATTACATATCTGCGTATTTCGAAGCTATTGAAAATGTATGATGTATTGTAAAATAACGTTTAAATATGGCGAAACACAAAGGATGAGTAATGGTCATTACTTTTTAAATCAATAATTTTAACTTAGACCATCGTGTTTCTCGATAATATTCCGATGGTGATAAGAAGCATTGTAAGCTTTTATCTGTTTCCTATAGAGCAATTTTGAATGTACCTTCTTCTTGTGGTAAAACTAATGTCTTGTTAGGTCTACTAACTAATGAAGACGAATTAAAATTTGAAAATATCTACCTATACGCCAAGTCTTTATTTCAACCTAAATATGGCGAAAACGATGATGTAATCACCCCTAATGATGTGAAACCTAATTCAGTATTCATTTTCGATGATATTATCTGTGACAAACAGGAAAAACTTAGATAATATTTTAGCATGAGTAGACATAAAGGATGTTGATTCATTTTATTTAGGTCAGACAAATGCAAAGATACCGAAACATCTGATTAGGGACAACGCTAACTTACTTATTCTCTTTAAGCAAGATGAATTGAATTTCAAACATGTGTATATCGCTCATATTTTAGGAGATGCAGGCTATGATGAACTTAAACATTTAAACGCATAGTATAATTATTTCTCAACGCTGAATATATATCGGTATTTTTCTAGTTTGATTAAATCCTATAAGTTATATTCATATCGCCCTCTAGACGTAATGTAATTTTGAACAAATGCTAGCCTAATTTCGTTATATCTACTACCTTGTAAACAGTTTCTAAATATGTGTTCTTATTGTTTATACACCATATAGATATTCGTAGCATCTAAAGTAAACTCTTATTTAAACGTTATTTTATAATATATCATACATTTCAGCAGCTCGTATGATTACCCGTCTCTATCGTAACCCAGTATGTAAGGACATTATGTTAAATACTATCTCATACATGTAAATAAACATTTCTTTAAAGAGTTTGTTAGGTCACCTAATCTGTTATAATATTACTATGATGTTAGATCTCGTCGATTACAGTTTTACCATTAGGACATACTTAGCATACATGTTAACACAAGGGTGAGTAATTGTCATTTAAAACAATAATTTATGCCTCTTTTAAGATGATAATCTCTTAACAAATTATTTAGAAAATCTAAATTCCTTTCAGTCATTCGTAAGAACGTTTGTTTATTTATACGAAAGCATCTAAAGTAAACTCTTATTTAAACGTTATTTTATAATATATCATACATTTCAACAGATCGTATGATTACCCGTCTCTATCGTAACCCAGTATGTAAGGACATTATGTTAAATACTATCTCATACATGTAAATAAACATTTCTTTAAAGAGTTTGTTAGGTCACCTAATCTGTTATATAATATTACTATGATATTAGATCTCGTTGATTACAGTTTTACCATTAGGACATACTTAGCATACGGGTTAACACAAGGGTGAGTAATTGTTATTTAAAACAATAATTTATGCCGCTTTTAAGATGATAATCTCTTAACAAATTATTTAGAAAATCTAAATTCCTTTCAGTCAGTCATTCGTAAGAACGTTTGTTTATTTATGGTTTGAAAGCAGTTTTAAAGAATGTCGAAACATGGCTAATTAGTTTGTACGTATTTTCATGCAAAACATTTAGTTTGAAAGTTATTTCTTAAACAGTTTTAGCTATAGATAATGTTTTTGAATTTTAAAAATAATGCTTCACAGTGTTCTATATTCTTAAGAAGATTCACTTGAATAAAATTTTATGAAATCATAACGACCCTAATTGTTTCCTTTCAAACTAAATGTTTATGCCGTATATTTAAACAGGTCTAATGCACCAGAGCTAATCCGACAGTTGATTGACAGTAGCTTAAGAGTTACTTTTGTATAGTTGAAAATAAATTTTTTATTATTACGTTTCTACATATTAAATTATTTTCACAGAATTACATGATGACCTGAAGATAAATATCAAATAGGACTGATTTATTTTAAAATAAATTTATGAGAGAGAGATGAGAGATGGCAAATAATATATAAAAAATGAGATGTACAGAATGAGATATCAGTTATGTAAATGAGAGAGGAGATACACTAATGATACCATGAGAAATCATATATGTAAATGAGAGAGGAGATATGTAATTGTTACCGTGAATTAATTTAATTAGATCAATTAATTTAATTCGCGCATTTAATTAGACCACGCCTCATTTGAATACTAATTCGCGCATTTAATGATGTAACTGTCAAATAATCATATAGATTAATTATGCTTAATATGAATTTTAGTTCGTATAAGATTAACGGTGACGCGTATCTATTTAATAAATACAACTTTTACAGTCTTTTAATAGATTACCTCGTTGGTGTAGTGGATGCATTGGCTGACTACCATTCGACCGGTCCCCGGTTCAAATCCTGTTGGCTCCATTGGTTTTTTATAAAAAATATAGCGGGTTGCCTATCAACAGGCGCATAGAAATCTACTATACCGATCATATGACGTCACCGATAGATGGCAGTAGTAGTACTAAAAATTTGAATCTAAGGGCGGGAAATCCTAGATGATAAATTGAAAATGAAAGATACAAAATGGCAGATATGTTCACGCATGCATATGAGAAATTATATATATGTAAATGAGAGAGGAGATATGTAATTGATACCGTGAATTAATTTAATTAGATCAATTAATTTAATTCGCGCATTTAATTCGCGCATTTAATTAGACCACGCCTCATTTGAATATTAATTCGCGCATTTAATTAGACCACGCCTCATTTGAATATTAATTAGATCGCGGGTCATTTGCATAAAAAGGGAGGGGGGCCATGCCATTGGCATGCCACATGGCATGTCAATTTCCGTCTGGGCCAAGGGCCCCAATACCTACTATATATATATATATATATATATATATATATATATATATATATATATATATATATATATATATATATATAAGTTAAGATAAGTCTCAATTGACTTTGTTAAGAATGAATATATGAAATTTGGTTAATTGGGGTTGAAGTCAATTATATTATGGCCAAGGTATAAAGTAAACTCTTGGTTAATAGCTTAGCTTTCGCAAATCATTTATTTGCTTCATCAGAGCCTAAAAAGGTATAAAAAGTATAGGTAACAATTATAAAAACAAGTAAATGTAAATAAACTTACAATTAACATGAGGTTGAAAGATAATTAAAAACTGACAAACATATTTTTAATAGAAAACACGTTATTTTCATTGGAATTAAATTTAATTCAAGTTTTTATTTAATTTTATAGTAAATAACATTCAGACAAAGGATGTAAAAATTTGTTCTAGAAAAGAATTTAAGTTGATAAAGACCAGACATGCGTGATACAACAATGTCATTTTTTTATGTTAGGTTAAGACAAGGATAGTAATATACTAAATGTATTTGATCAAGAGAGATGTATAAAAAGAATAAAAAGACAGCTTTCAGAAATATTTGCAAGTGTAAAAGAGTGGTAAATTTAAATTTATTATACACACAGAATCCATTTCATGTGGTCTAAGCTAAAGTAGAGTCATTAATACCGTTATTAAATTTGGTTTTATCTAAGAACATTAAGTAATTGTATATAGTACTTAAATTATCCAAATCAGTTTTTTTGTTTAGGCTATCAGTGTCATAATTAATATATATCATTTCTAAGAAAGATCTTTTAGTATAATTAGTTTCCACACTAAGCACTTGTGGATTCTCAAAATCCATTTTATGATTTGTACCAATAACATGATCAGCCAAAGCACATGAATTGATTTTTCTTTTGCAGTCACTCTTGTGAGAAGTGATACGTCCTTTTAGATTCCTAGAGGTTTGGCCCGTGTAAGATCCAGAACAATCTAAACATGAAATCCTATAAATTAGGTTAGATTTATCTAAATTTTCAACAGGCGTTTTATTTTTTGTGTAAATGCTAGACAATGTTTTTACATTCCTATTAGCTAATTTAATCGCAGTGTTTTTAAAAATATTAGCTATTTTAGGTGTTAAATGCTCTATATAAGGCAAAGAAGCATATCTTGACACAGGGTCAGGATGCAGATCATTTTGATTAGATGTAGTAAGATCTGTAGGATTGTGGTTATTATTGTTATTGTCAGCGTTTTCAGAATGTTCATTAAGTATTAAATGGTTATTTGTGTTGAAAAGTAATTTGTTTACTAGATGAGATGGGTAAGAGTTTTCAGCAAGGATACCCTTCAACATTTCCAAGCTAGCATTTTTATAGATGGGATGAGATAATCTAATCGCTCTATTTTTGAGCGCTAAGACGAGATTAATCTTCTGTTTTTGGGGATGGTAAGAAAAGTAATTGATGAAACGATTACTTGAGATTGGTTTACGATACCATTTGGTACGTATTTTATTCTCTTCTGAGCGTATGAGGCTCATGTCCAAAAAGTTAATACTACAGTTCACCTCTATTTCAGATGTGAATTGCAGATGGACATCATATTCATTAAAGATGTCAAGAGTTTCTTGAACTCTATCATCAGGGACTGAGAGGATTAAATCATCTACATAACGCTTTATGAAAGGAATATTAAAGGGGATCAGCCTGAGTCTATCTCTAATCAAATCATCCAGTACGTAATTTGCGAGGATTGGAGAAATACAGGAGCCCATAGGAGTTCCAAAGATTTGTTTATAGTAGGTGTTGTCAAACACAAAAAAATTCGAATCGAACACAAAATTCATAGTTTCAAGAAAAGCTTCTAAATTCAACGTACAATGCACTGCGATCGAGTCCCAGTGTCTAGTAATGCTTTCCGTCACCACAGATAGAGGTAGGTTGGTAAAAATTCACAGATGGTGAATACTATGTTAAAGATTCGTTTGCCTTCAGCGATTTTATTAATGACTTTCAGCTTCCTGATGGTTACATCCTCGTCAGTTTCGATGTCGTATCACTTTTTACCAACCTACCTCTATCTGTGGTGACGGAAAGCATTACTAGACACTGGGACTCGATCGCAGTGCATTGTACGTTGAATTTAGAAGCTTTTCTTGAAACTATGAATTTTGTGTTCGATTCGAATTTTTTTGTGTTTGACAACACCTACTATAAACAAATCTTTGGAACTCCTATGGGCTCCTGTATTTCTCCAATCCTCGCAAATTACGTACTGGATGATTTGATTAGAGATAGACTCAGGCTGATCCCCTTTAATATTCCTTTCATAAAGCGTTATGTAGATGATTTAATCCTCTCAGTCCCTGATGATAGAGTTCAAGAAACTCTTGACATCTTTAATGAATATGATGTCCATCTGCAATTCACATCTGAAATAGAGGTGAACTGTAGTATTAACTTTTTGGACATGAGCCTCATACGCTCAGAAGAGAATAAAATACGTACCAAATGGTATCGTAAACCAATCTCAAGTAATCGTTTCATCAATTACTTTTCTTACCATCCCCAAAAACAGAAGATTAATCTCGTCTTAGCGCTCAAAAATAGAGCGATTAGATTATCTCATCCCATCTATAAAAATGCTAGCTTGGAAATGTTGAAGGGTATCCTTGCTGAAAACTCTTACCCATCTCATCTAGTAAACAAATTACTTTTCAACACAAATAACCATTTAATACTTAATGAACATTCTGAAAACGCTGACAATAACAATAATAACCACAATCCTACAGATCTTACTACATCTAATCAAAATGATCTGCATCCTGACCCTGTGTCAAGATATGCTTCTTTGCCTTATATAGAGCATTTAACACCTAAAATAGCTAATATTTTTAAAAACACTGCGATTAAATTAGCTAATAGGAATGTAAAAACATTGTCTAGCATTTACACAAAAAATAAAACGCCTGTTGAAAATTTAGATAAATCTAACCTAATTTATAGGATTTCATGTTTAGATTGTTCTGGATCTTACACGGGCCAAACCTCTAGGAATCTAAAAGGACGTATCACTTCTCACAAGAGTGACTGCAAAAGAAAAATCAATTCATGTGCTTTGGCTGATCATGTTATTGGTACAAATCATAAAATGGATTTTGAGAATCCACAAGTGCTTAGTGTGGAAACTAATTATACTAAAAGATCTTTCTTAGAAATGATATATATTAATTATGACACTGATAGCCTAAACAAAAAAACTGATTTGGATAATTTAAGTACTATATACAATTACTTAATGTTCTTAGATAAAACCAAATTTAATAACGGTATTAATGACTCTACTTTAGCTTAGACCACATGAAATGGATTCTGTGTGTATAATAAATTTAAATTTACCACTCTTTTACACTTGCAAATATTTCTGAAAGCTGTCTTTTTATTCTTTTTATACATCTCTCTTGATCAAATACATTTAGTATATTACTATCCTTGTCTTAACCTAACATAAAAAAATGACATTGTTGTATCACGCATGTCTGGTCTTTATCAACTTAAATTCTTTTCTAGAACAAAATTTTTACATCCTTTGTCTGAATGTTATTTACTATAAAATTAAATAAAAACTTGAATTAAATTTAATTCCAATGAAAATAACGTGTTTTCTATTAAAAATATGTTTGTCAGTTTTTAATTATCTTTCAACCTCATGTTAATTGTAAGTTTATTTACATTTACTTGTTTTTATAATTGTTACCTATACTTTTTATACCTTTTTAGGCTCTGATGAAGCAAATAAATGATTTGCGAAAGCTAAGCTATTAACCAAGAGTTTACTTTATACCTTGGCCATAATATAATTGACTTCAACCCCAATTAACCAAATTTCATATATATATATATATATATATATATATATATATATATATATATATATATATATATATATATATATATATATATATATATTGCTGTGGATTTTAGTGTCAAAATTTTGGAAATTTTGGAAAATTTTGGAAAATTCTAAAATCGTTGTTAAATACTAACACTTTTGAAATATTTTTATCAACTTTTCCTGTTAAAAATAAATTTAAGTTATTTAATGGAGTGTCATTGATTTTGAAATCAATGTGTATACTTTTTAATAAGGTTAAATAATACATGTTTCTATTTATTATCAAACAGCTTACTCACCGATTACTTAAGTATACGTAACATCCAGTTGTCGCAAGTTATTGTTGTGATGTAATTCAATTATGTATAATTTCAAATGAGTATATCGACGGGTTATGTGATTCTTTAAGGTTTTGTTTTTGTAAATAGTTCGTTATTATTGCGTAAAAGTACTGTGTAATAATGTGTAATAGATGTGTCAGTTTTATATAAGAATTTTAATCTGCTATTATGTATTATATGAGTGTACAGTTTGTATTAGTTCGAAAGGTGACGTCAGATTGTGTAATATAATTATGTAAATAGTCAATTGTATATAAGCTTAGAAAATTATAATTTTAGGGGAGTCAGTAAAATAAAGCGACGTAGTAAAGTCGTGTTTAATACAATAGTAAATATGTGAGAGAGTCAGTAATATAAAGCGACGCAGTAAAGTCGTGTAAGAAACATAGTACAACTGTAAATAGATAGTTAAGTTGGTTGGTGAATGGAATACAGCGAAAGTATTAAAAAGGTTATAAATTGTAAAAGAGTATACGTTTATAAAGAACCTTTTAAAGTTAATTTACTTGCTAAGTAAGCAAGATAATAAATCTTCGATTAAAACCATCAATCGGTGTTTTATTTAATTAAACACAAAAAGCAAATACAAGTTCTTCGAAAAAGGGATATAGTACCCGTTATTAAAATAAAACAAAAGTGAGTTACCAAAACCAAGAGTGTGGATGGTCCTATGTGGGAAAGCCATGCAAAAGGAAGGAAGTCAACCGGAATTGGAAATCGGCACTGAGACAACATAAGTGACTTGCTCTGCCAATTGGTTTTGGAAAGAGGACATCTATAGAAAAAGGAAGAAGCATCGCTTTATAAAAAGGTAGGAAGTTATTTCCGTTGGTATCTGATGAAGAAAAGACTATCGTTTGTGAGGTGTAATTAAGTGATTTGAACAATTTAGCCATTAAACTTAATTAAGATTTCAATTTTAAAAAGTGTTTTCAATTTCAATTTGTATAATTTTAAAACCTACAGGAATCCACATTCACCCTGAGATGAGTTATTTTTATAAAATTTAATTCTGTTATTTTAAGTTATTTAACTGGCGCCCAACTCTATTACGTAAACTTGATTTAGTCAGAATTCACGTAACATTGTTATGTAACTAGTGCATTATTTAAAACTATTAAAAAGTAATTTTGATTCATATAAGAATTTAAATATAGAAAGTTGAAACGCATTTCCAAAGTACACAGTTTTTTTTTAAATTAATTTAATTATAAAACAATTTTTCTACGATCTAACAGTAATTATTCATTATTTGTAAGCATGTAATAAGTGAATATAAAAACAATATTTTATTTTTAATTAGCCGAATTCAACGCTTTTATATTTTTATTTGCTAGCCGAGGTGGGGCAAAAGAAATCAAAATTATTCTGTTTATGCCAATTCATCGCATATAAATTTGGTTTGTCCCAACGTGGGGCAAAAGAAATCAAAATTATTCTGTTTATGCCAATTCATCGCAATATATATATATATATATATATATATATATATATATATATATATATATATATATATATATATATATATATATTGCTGTAATATTGGATAATTAAAAATAATAAATTATTTTTAAAAATTTTATTATATATTTTGAAACTGTGAATAATTGCCGTTCGATCGTAGATAATTACTTTATAATTAAATTTATTTTTTAAAATGACTGTGAACTTTGGAAATGCTTCTCAACTTCCCTCTTTTATAAATTCTAATATGATTTGAAATTACCTTCTAATAGATTTAATAATGCAATGGTTATATAAAATTAATGTTACGTTAGTTCTTGATTAACTCAAGTTTACGTAAGAGAGTTGGGCGCCAGTTAAATAACTTAAATTAACAGAATTATATTTAATAAAGACTCATCTCAGGGTGAATGTGGTTTCTTGTGGTATTAAAAATATACAAATTGAAGTTTGAAATCACTTTTAAAATTGAAATCTTAATTAATTTTAACTATTACTAAATTGTTCAAATCACTTTACTACACTTTACAAACGGTAGTCTTTTCTTCAGCAAATGCCAATACAAAAAGGAAATAACTTCCTACCTTTTTATAATACTTCTTTTTTTTTCTTTTAGTATAGATGTCCTCTTTCCCAAACCATAGGCAGAGTAGATCACTGTATGTTGACCCAGGGCTGGTTTCCAATTCAGGGTTGACTTTCTTCCTTTTGCATGGATTTTCCATATAATATCATCCACACACTTGACTTTGGAACTCACTTTTGTTTATTAACTGCGGGTTCAATTTCCCTTTTTCGTAGAATACTTATAGTTGTTCTTGTGTTTAATTAAATAAAACACCCGTTTATGGTTTTAACGTTGATTTATTATCTTGCCTAACTTTAGCAAGTAATTTATCTTAAAGGTAGTTCTTTATAATCATATACACTTTTACAATTTATACTTATTACACCTTCGCCGTATTCAAATCACCAACTAACTTAACTTGTCTATTTAATTCTAGACTATTTAAATTTTTACAATATTATCAGCCACGAATTTACTTTGTCGCTTGATTTACTATAATATCTTTACTCTTTCGTCGTTTAACAGTAAGTGTTCATTTACATTTTTATTATTGTCTTTAACACGACTTTACTGCGTCGCTTTATGTCAGGAAGTCTTAAAATTATTATTTTCTAAGCTTATATACTATTGACTATTTACATAATTATATTACACAATTTGACGTCACCTTACAAACTAATACAAACTGTACACTCATATAATACATAATAACAGATTAATATTCTTATAAAAGTGACACATCTATTACAGATTAATTACCCAATACTTTTACGCAATAATAACGATCTATTTACATTAACAAACCTTAAAGAGTCACATAACCCGTCGATATACACATTTGAAATTATACATAATTGAATTACATCATAACAAAAACTTTCGAACAACAGGATGTTACGTACACTTAAGTAATCGATGAGTAAGCTATTTGATAATAAATAAAGAAATATGTATTATTTAACCTTATTAAAAAGTATATACATTGATTGTATAATCAATGACACACCATAAAATAACTTAAATTTATATTTAATTGGAAAAGTTGATAAAAATATTTCAAAAGTGTTAGTATTTAACAAAGATTTTAGATTTACACAAAATTTTCAAAATTTTCCAAAATTTTGAAACTACCATCCACAGCAATATATATATATATATATATATATATATATATATATATATATATATATATATATATATATATATATATATATATATATATATATATATATATATATATATATTGCGGTGACTTCGCATAAACAGAATAAGTTTTGATTTTCTCCCACCTCGGCTAGCAAAAATAAAAATATACGCGATGAATTTGGCTAATTAACAATAAAATATTGTTTTTATATTCAAAATACTTTCAAATAACGAATAATTGTAGATAATTGATTTATAAATTTATTTTTAAAAAGACTGTACTTTGGAAATGCTTTTCAACTTTCCTCATTTGTAAATTCTTATATGATTCAAAAATACTTTTTAATCGTTTTAAATAATGCACTAGTTACATAACAATGTTACGTGAATTCTGACTAAATCACGTTTACGTAATAGAGTTGGGCGCCAGTTAAATAACTTATTATACAAATAAATAACTTAAATACAATATTATCAGCCACGACTTTACTTTGTCGCTTGATTAAAGTATTAAAAAGGTTATAAATTGTAAAAGTGTATACGTTTATAAAGAACCTTTTAAAGTTAATTTACTTGCTAAGTAAGCAAGATAATAAATCTTCGATTAAAACCATCAATCGGTGTTTTATTTAATTAAACACAAAAAGCAAATACAAGTTCTGCGAAAAAGGGATATAGTACCCGTTATTAAAATAAAACAAAAGTGAGTTACCAAAACCAAGAGTGTGGATGGTGTTATGTGGGAAAGCCATGCAAAAGGAAGGAATTCAACCGGAATTGGAAATCGGTACTGAGACAACATAAGTGACTTGCTCTGCCAATTGGTTTTGGAAAGAGGACATCTATAGAAAAAGCAAGAAGCATCGCTTTATAAAAAGGTAGGAAGTTATTTCCTTTGGTATCTGATGAAGAAAAGACTATTGTTTGTGAGGTGTAATTAAGTGATTTGAACAATTTAGCCATTAAACTTAATTAAGATTTCAATTTTAAAAAGTGATTTCAATTTCAATTTGTATATTTTTAAAACCTACCGGAATCCACATTCACCCTGAGATGAGTTATTTTTATAAAATTTAATTCTGTTATTTTAAGTTATTTAACTGGCGCCCAACTCTATTACGTAAACGTGATTTAGTCAGAATTCACGTAACATTGTTATGTAACTAGTGCATTATTTAAAACGATTAAAAAGTATTTTTGAATCATATAAGAATTTACAAATGAGGAAAGTTGAAAAGCATTTCCAAAGTACAGTCTTTTTAAAAATAAATTTATAAATCAATTATCTACAATTATTCGTTATTTGAAAGTATTTTGAATATAAAAACAATATTTTATTGTTAATTAGCCAAATTCATCGCGTATATTTTTATTTTTGCTAGCCGAGGTGGGAGAAAATCAAAACTTATTCTGTTTATGCGAAGTCACCGCAATATATATATATATATATATATATATATATATATATATATATATATATATATATATATATTGCTGTGGATGGTAGTTTCAAAATTTTGGAAAATTTTGAAAATTTTGTGAAAATCTAAAATCTTTGCTAAATACTAACACTTTTGAAATATTTTTATCAACTTTTCCAGTTAAAAATAATTTTAAGTTATTTAATGATGTGTCATTGATTATACAATCAATGTGTATACTTTTTAATAAGGTTAAATAATACATGTTTTTTTATTTATTATCAAATAGCTTACTCACCGATTACTTAAGTGTACGTAACATCCAGTTGTTCGCAAGTTTTTGTTATGATGTAATTCAATTATGTAAAATTTCAAATGTGTATATCGACGGGTTATGTGATTCTTTAAGGTTTTTGTTAATGTAAATAGATCGTTATTATTGCGTAAAAGTATTGTGTAATTAATGTGTAATAGATGTGTCACTTTTATAAGAATATTAATCTGCTATTATGTATCATATGAGTGTACAGTTTGTATTAGTTTGTAAGGTGAAGTCAAATTGTGTAATATAATTATGTAAATAGTCTATAGTATATAAGCTTAGAAAATCATAGTTTTAAGGCACTTACTGATAGAAAGCGACGGTGTAAAGTCGTGTAAGTTAAAGATACTTACTGTTAAACGACGAAAGAGTAAAGATATTATAGTAAATCAAGCGACAAAGTAAAGTCGTGGCTGATAATATTGTAAAAATTTATATAGTCTAGAATTAAATAGACAAGTTAAGTTAGTTGGTGATTTGAATACGGCAAAGGTGTAAAAAGTATAAATTGTAAAAGTGTATATGATTATAAAGAACCACCTTTAAGATAAATTACTTGCTAAAGTTAAGCAAGATAATAAATCAACGTTAAAACCATAAACGGGTGTTTTATTTAAATAAACACAAAAACAACTATAAGTATCCTACGAAAAAGGGAAATTGTACCCGCAGTTAATAAACAAAAGTGAGTTCCAAAATCAAGTGTGTGGGTGATATTATATGGAAAATCCATGCAAAAGGAAGAAAGTCAACCGGAATTGGAGACCAGCCCTGGGTCAACATAAAGTGCTCTGCCAATGGTTTGGGAAAGAGGATATCTACAGTAAAAAGAAAGAAGAAATATTATAAAAAGGTAGGAAGTTATTTCCTTTTTGTATTGGCATTTCCTGAAGAAAAGACTACCGTTTGTAAAAGTGTAGTAAAGTGATTTGAACAATTTAGTAATAGTTAAAAATTAATTAAGATTTCAATTTTAAAAGTGTTTTTAAATTTCAATTTGTATATTTTTAATACCACAAGAAACCACATTCACCCTGAGATGAGTCTTTATTAAATTTAATTCTAATATGTTAAGTTATTTAACTGGCGCCCAACTCTCTTACGTAAACTTGAGTTAGTCAAGAACTAACGTAACATTAATTTTATATAACCATTGCATTATTAAATCTATTAAAAGGTATTTTCAAATCATATTAGAATTTATAAAAGAGGGAAGTTGAAAAGCATTTCCAAAGTTCACAGTCATTTTAAAAAATCAATTTAATTATAAAGTAATTATCTACGATCGAACGGCAATTATTCGCAGTTTCAAAAAATATTATAATTTTTTTTAAAAATAATATTTATTTTTAATTAACCAATATCACTGCATTTATATATGTCGCTCTCAACGCGGGGCATTTCTCAATGTGGGGCAAAGCAAAATACTATTTTTTTATAAATGAAATATTACAGCAATATATATATATATAAATATATATATATATATATATATATATATATATATATATATATATATATATATATATATATATATATATATATATATATATATATATATATACACGCGCATTAATCTTTCTATTCATGTTGACGTTGGACGTCCCTCCGTGTATATTATAAGTAAATGCACCTTTGTTTAGCCCTGCAGTGTTGCCAATAATTCTAACATTGCTAACGATGATATCACCTACATCTGCAAGTTGTGTGCTTATGCCTATGTCAAACCGAACAAAAAGAATAATTCTTCTAGCAAGAAAGAACTTCAGTTTCTTTTTACTTATTATTATTATATGTGATCTAACAGGAACGAAAAATCTTTTTTTTGTATTTGCTTTATTGAACTGTTTGTGTTCAATCTCCTTGAACATTTATTTTAATTAGATTTAATTTAAGATTTTTATTGTAATATAAAAACGGAATATTTTGTAGGTTTTTATTAAGAAATAATTTTGTTTAATTAAAACTAAAATTGGTGCAATATAGAACTCGCATCAGGTAAAATTTGTAGTAACTACCTGGTTTGACATCATAAAGGTGAACATTATTTTGCTGTGATCATTACATCCTAATCATATAAATACAATTGTAACTCAATTTAAACTTGTCACAAATTAATTAAGTGGTATAGTAATTAAATAAGTTAATTAATAATAAATAAGTAAGTGGCATAGACTCCTATCGCTTTAACCTTTACTTAAGTCTGAGTAAAAAGCTTACGGGTGACCAAACGCATATTTTTGGTCTGTTTTGTTTGTGTACTAATAAACATGTCTTTTTTGTGTTTTGAATAATATTTTATTCTTATTTATTTTTATCTTTCTTTATTTGCTTCATTGAACTATTTGCAATCATTGTTTCGTCTTTGTTTTAATATAATTTCAAATGTATAATTCCCGTGTGATCCAAGAACGTTGGTCAAAAAATGCTTTTAGTGGTATTAAAAAAAACACGTCAAGTAGTAAAGTCGAAAATACTCAAATTAATTTTGCTTAAGAATGTCAGGAGCTCAAGAAGACCAAGTGCGGCACTTCATTTTATTGAAAATTATGGCTCTATAAATTAGCAATTGTTGCCCAGTTGTTGTAACAATGTACAGGGTTAGTTTTATGAATGTAAACCCCCCTTTATTATTTTAATTTTTGACCGATTCAAAAAAATTAAAAACTTTTCTTATGTGATCTTTATTTAGATTCCACTCATGCTAACAGTTTTGTGGTAGCATTTTATATATACAGGGTGCCCAAAAAAGCATGTTTTTTAAATTGAACACCTAAATTTTGGATTTTTTCGGAATTTCGATTCCTTGAGTCATGCTGATAACAAATATATATATGCATATTGTATAATTGCTTTACTGGTCTTTGTGTTATTCGTCAATTATTATTGAAGAATTGATTGTGAATACATTTGAGAAGCGTTATTTTATAACTCATATTTTTGTGATAACCTCATCATAATTATCAATTAATAATGAAGTAAATCAGGAAACAAAACAAAATATATTAATTAAAATAAATTACATGACATTTTCAACATAATCACCGTTAACCTCAATGCATTTTAAACGACGTTTTATAAACAAATGTTCTGAAAAAGTGTTACATCCAAATTTAGTAAATTTACGTCCTCTTTAATTTTATGTTTTAATTGTTCAATATTTTCTTTTCGTTTTCTTTTTTCTTTGAGAGTTCCCCATTAAAAGAGATCGACAAGATTCAAGTCTGGACTCCGTGCGGGCCAGCAAATGGGACCATTGTTTCCTATATAGAGGCGATATCTGCCATTTAAGAAGTCTGCACTTCTCGAATATTATGGGGTGGGGCACCATCTTGCTCCCAAGAAGCCCTTTTCATATCCAATATTGGTAACTCATCTAAATAATCTTCGACATTGGTTTGTAACATGTTCAGGTAAGCCTGGCCTGTTCATTTCTCACCAATAAAAAAAGGGCAAATAATTTTAGCTTTGTGAATTCCACACCAATAGTTCACAATTCTACGCCCTTGCTTTTTTACTTGAACCAGGACATGTCGATTTGGTGTTGCTCAATAGTGTAATAAATCTAATAAATTTCCTTCTATTTAGATTCATCATATTTTTATGACAAAATATACAAATTTCCACGATAATGCGCCTTTTTTCAATGGAATAATACATTGTGCTAAAGAAATAATCAAAGTCTCTTTAGAACACACTTAACTAAAACTTAATATCCAGAAATAATGACATTTAACAATTTTTTCATTTGCCTACTTTGGCTACTGTTATTCCTGCAGTTAGCATAAAATTTCCATATCTTTTCACAAATAGCACAAGAATTAGAAGAGCAATTATACAATATGCATACATATATTTGTTATCAGAATGACTTAAGGAATCATAATTTGTCAAAATATACAGGGTGTTCAATTAAAAAAAACATAGTTTTTGAGTACCCTGTATATATAAAATGCCATTAAAAAACTGTTAGCACGAGTGGTATCTACATCGAAAATTACATAAATATTTTAAAATTTTTGAATCGGTCAAAAATTAAAATATGAAAGGGGGGTATACATTATAAAAACTAACCCTGTAGATTGATAGCCCATTTACGGAGCTGCCTCATTGTTGGAAATATACCAATTAATCTTCATTAAAGTAATGGGTAGCATCCCTCATTGAACATAA
The DNA here is from genome assembly GCA_929113105.1 of Agrypnus murinus. NCBI lineage: Eukaryota > Metazoa > Arthropoda > Insecta > Coleoptera > Elateridae > Agrypnus > Agrypnus murinus. Next base: position 163,460,692 of record OV816024.1, read on the forward strand.
CGTTCTTTTGACAAGTCTGCCTCTTTCTTATGCGCGGACAAAAAAAAATAAATTCTATTCTATCTATAGAATCTCGCATTACCATCAACCACATTCTAAATCGAAGCTACATTGGAAGTTACTTTAACAGCCGTAACTTTAATATTAATATTTTGTATCTAATAATCCCACAATGTTATCTTGCTGTATACATTTTTAATAATATTTTGGGCTGCCTTTTGTCACAATTATCACAATTATCCTCTTAATAATAACAAGAATTTACACTCCTTTTTTATTGTTTTTATTTCCCATGAATTGGAGTATCTACAACCAGCAAGAATGCCAAGTTTGAAGCCATATTAATTAAGGTATGGAACTTTCCATCCCTTTGTTGATTCATAATGGTACTTTAAAGTCTCGGATATGTTATTTCTTGTTTACTGCTCGTTTTCAAATTGCTGATTGGAACTAAACGGGCTTGGTGACTATAAAATATCTTAATTAACATTTGCATTTCAACTGTTAGAATAAATCCGTACCCGATTATCACCGAGAACGATAACTACCAAGAACCCACAACCGCGAAACTAAAACCGAGAAACCATGACCGAGAAACCACGACCGAGAAATCATAACCGAGAAAGCGCAACCGAAAAAATCAAAGCCGAGAATGGAAACTACCGAGAACAACAAATACCGAGAATGCATCCATGCATTATGAAGAAATAATTATAAGTTAGTAGCTTTGATAGATCTAACAGAGACAGAGGAGTATTCTCCCCTATGTATTCATAGGGCGGGGAAAGAGAGAGGTTATGGTTTCTCGGTTATGGTATTTCGGTTATGGTTTCTCGGTTGTGGCTTTTCGATTGCGGTTTCTCGGTTTTGGTTTTTCGATGATTTCGTCGCATTTTTTAAGTTAGAGGATTATCAACTTGATCTCTTTTGCGACGTCAGTTCCCAGGCATACGCTACCGTGGCGTACATAAGAGTTAACAACAACCAATTTCCAGCAGAGGTAAAAATAGTTATGGCGAAGGCCCGCGTAGTTCCTTTAAAGCAACAGTCGATACCAAGACTGGAACTCCAGGTCGCCCTACTAGCTGTCAGAATGGCCGAGTTTATCCAAACAGAGCAATACTTCAACTATAAATTAGTCAGATTTTGGACCAACGCGACGCTAAAACGGTCATCCTGTGGCTTCGCTCCGACAGGAAACGTTTCAGACAGTATGTAGCGCATCGTGTCGAGGAGATTTTGGAGAAGACTGAAGTATCCCAATGGAAATGGTTGCCGACAAAGGAAAACGTAGTCGATGAAGCCACAAGGGATCATCCAATGTCGCCGCTGAATTACAACAGCAGATGGTTCCAAGGACCGGAGTTCCTTCGGAGATCAGAGGAAGACTGGCCCTAACAAAAATTTATGTCCGAAGCAATTGATAGTGATCTCGAAGTAAAAAATAATATTGTAACCTTGCCTTCGCCAACCTTCCAGATTCAGTGTTGCCAGATGTCTCGAGATTTTCGAGTTGGATCCGATTGGAGTTAATAAAATGTCGAGTTTGTCTGCAGGGCTTGCAGTCGGTGAGTTAAAATGGGCCGAAAACGCTGGTGGCTAGAAGCCCAAAGGGAGAGCTTCCCCTAAGAAGACCGTAACCTACTCCGAGGAGATCCAGTACCTAAAGCTAGCCGTTTAATCAGCCTCTCTCCAATTCTGGATGACGAGGGAGTGTTGCGAGTTAGATCACGGATTGTTCACTCCCCAGAACTGTCGCCGCAGCAGAAGTTCCCCGTTATCCTCCATCCTTTCCATACCTTTACCAGACTACTAGTCACACAACATCATATCTGGGCCTTACATCAAGAACAGGAGTATGTCGTTAATGAACTTCGTCAAAAGTATTGGACCCTGCAACTACGGACCGCGGTCAAGAGCGTCTGGAATTCTTGCTTGACGTGTAAGCACCGCCGCGCCAAACGATTACAGGATTACACTACTTTGGCCCTTTGACAGTGACCAAATTTCGCAGGCGTGAGAAGCGTTGAGGCGCGCTCTTTACGTGTCTTTACATTCGCACCGTTCACTTAGACCTAGTGGACAACCTCTCTACCGACTCTGCTATTATGGCCATCACTCGGCTTACAGCCTTGCGTAGCTGGTCACAGAAGCTATACTCTGACAGTGGAAGTTGTTTTCGGAGAGCAGCAAATAAACTCAAAAGAGCATTAACCGAATTAGACCAAGAACGACCTACAGAACTTGCGATCAAAGGTGGGGAATGGTATTTTGTACCGCCGTCATCCCCTCATTTTGGTCGTGTGTGGGAGCGCATGGTACGCTCTGTAAAACAACCCTTCCAAACCATTTTAAAGAAGCAAGCACCAAGGGAAGAAGTTCTACGCACGCTTTTTGCGGAAGCTACTAACATCATAAATAGTCGACCTTTAACTTATGTTCCATGTGACAAGGACGACCCAGAGGTACTGACGCCTAACAGCTTCCTCCTCGGCACCACCAGTACTCCTATAGGAAAATTTGACGACGCAGATCTATGCCTTAGGAAACATTGGTGACTTTCACAGCGACTCGCCTATCTCTTTCGAAAAAGGTGGGTGCGGGACCATTTACCCACTCTCATCAAACGACACAAGTGGACAAAATCTCATGAAACTGTGAAAGTTGGAGACTTTGTGATTGTATGTAATATATGGTCAAAGGCATCGTAACTGCCGTGTATCGGGACAAGAATAGTGTAGTCCACGTACCACTTAACCTAAATCTAACCTAACCTAACCTAAACTTAACCTAACCCTACCTAAACTTAACCTAACCCTAAACCTAACCTAAACCTAACCTAAATATAACCTAACTTAAATATTAAGGAGCCTAGATATAACCTAACCTAAACCTAACCTAAGCCTAACCTACACCTAACTTAAACATAACCTAACCTCGCCTAGGCTAACCTAACCTAAACATTAAGTTAAACCTAAACATTAATTATTAACTTAAATATTAAGGAGCCTAGATATAACCTAACCTAAACCTAACCTAAGCCTAACCTACACCTAACTTAAACATAACCTAACCTCGCCTAGGCTAACCTAACCTAAACATAACCTAACCTTACCTAACCTAAACATAACATAAACACAATCTAAACCTAACTGAAACATAACCTAACCTAACCTAATCGAATCCAATCCCACCCACCCTAACCTAGCCTGACTTAAACTAAACATAATCTAAACCTAACCTAAACATAACCTAACTTATCCTAGCCTAACCTAACATACCTAGCTTGACTTTACTAACTTTACTGTCTCCAGCCTTACTTTGTGGAACTCCATAATCATTACAATGGAAAGATTAATTCAAAGTTTCGCAAGTTCTATTAAATTCTTAACCTGACAATTGCTTCAACAATAAATGTCATTATCAAAGCCAGATAAGATTGATAAACAAACACGTTGCTAAGCATAAATACAGATAATAGGTACCTAACTAGATACAAAAGATAAATATCTAACACTTTTAATAAAGGAGAATTACTAAAGTTAGTTTGTTCATTCATTAAAGGTGCACTGCGTTTATGTTTGTATACTTATTTCAGAAACTCCTAAAATGTCTAATTTGTTTTTGTTGTTACAAAAATGTAAGAATTTGATGTTATTTTGAGGTGTCATTAGGTGGTTGTGTTTGGCATAATTAAATTTTTCTGGATGTTTATTTTTATAAGAGCTTACGTGTTCCTTGTATCTTGTGTCGGAATTTCTTATCGTTTGTCCAATATAAACAGAGTTACAAACAGAACAATTCAAACGGTGAAATTGTTGGTTTTTCGTATTATAGTTTAATTTATTCTGATATCTTGCCAAAGTATGATATTGATATGTAGTTTGTGTCTTGTATTTGAGTGTCAATTGGAGATATTCTTTTGATAGCTAACTTATAATCTTTTGTTTAATTAAAGTGTCAATTCTGTTATGGTTATAATGGTTTTCATATTCTAATTGTGTGATGATTGAAATGTCTTTATCAAAATGCGATCGTTTCATTGGAGCAGTTAAAGTTCGGTGTACTATGAGCTGCTAGTTTATGTATTTTATGATTGCTAGGAATTGATTTTAATTTTCTAGAGTTTCCCAAGTTTCGTACAAAACCGATAATACACCCTTTATATAGTTTAGAAATATTTAAAACTCTGTATCTCAATGGACAAAATACAATGTTTGGCGGATATAGTTTACATGTACCGTACGTTGCGGAGCCCGACTTATTTTTTGTGTATAAGCGTCTTGTGGCCCGGCATATCGTTTTAAGACGATATACGACCAGATACGTTCATTAGCCCGATTCGAGCTAGATAACGTTCTCCAAAGGCTGAACAACGACGTATTAGTATACAGATTGGGCTGAACAATAACCATTTACATGTCTATCCGCTTCTTCGCAACGTACCACCCATCGCGTATTTTTTAAATGTAAAAAAGAAATCAAATATTCACACGGTCGTTTCCTTGTACCCATTCAATTATCTTTTTTTGTAAAACACATTGTAATTACTTTCAATTCATTCAACTTTCAAACACCAGCTTCAAACGGCGTACGTTTTTAATGTACAAATCAACGTATGGCAGGTGTATGCAAGTGTTAATGTTAGTCGTTCGTGATATTGATGATCTTTATGCTTATGGACAAGATAAATGTTTATAGAATGAACATAGAAATTATTTCACATAACTGTAAAAACTATTTTTTTAACTATACATTAGCACCATCCAGCCCGTTCGACATACAAATAAGACGTTATTTAGCCCTTTCGACTTTAAACTTTTATTTTCTAACGAGATTTTGAAAAAAGAGATTTTAAAAATTATTGAAAACGTTATATCCATCATTTATACGGTTCATTAAGCAACAACGTTGTTCTTCCACCGATCTAACATATTATTTTTAGTTTTGAAAGTTGTAAGATGTCATAATATGTAAATCTTACTGGTTACACTATGTTTTGTTTTTATGAAATTCGTTTGAGAAATATTTAAATTCCTAGAATAGAAGGTACGTAAGAAAACCCATATTAAAGTTTAGTGAAACAGTGTTGCCGCAATTCTGGCTTCACAACGACGTGTTAATATCAGGGCTAAACAACGTTTGTATTTAGATGACGGTATACAAAAAACGCCCTCTTATGGTCATCACCATGAACTAATCGGTGTATATATTTTACATGTATGGTACGTTGCGGAGCCCTAGCTATTTTTTGTGTACAAGCGTCTTATGGCCTGACCTATCGTTTTAAGACGATATAAGACCGGATACGTTCATTAGCCCGGTCCGGGCTAGATAACGTTCGAAAAAGGCTGAACATCGACCTATTAGTATATAGAATGGGCTGAACAATAACCGTTTACATGTCTACACACACACACACACGCACACGCACAAGCGCGCGCGCGCGCACACACACACACACACACACACACAAGAAAGAGTTATAATAATGGGATATCGCGCAACAGAGAAGAAAGAAAAAACAAGTTGCAGCCGTCTACACGTGTTTCACACTTATTAGTGATCATCAGGACGGCATAGCAGATGGAATAAATATAAAAGCAACTCACTCAGAAAGATGTAACAACACAAGGTTTCACTGATAGCAGCCAACCGCACATTTGCAGTATCGGCCTGAAGACACTGACTTTTCAGTGCAACAACAAACGTCACTACGGAGGCAGCTAAAGCCACTACCGTGAGACAACCAATCCCAAAGTATAATATCATTGATTAGAAGTAATAATGCGCGTAGAGATATACAAGAAAGAGTTATAATAATGGGATATCGCGCAACAGAGAAGAAAGAAAAAACAAGTTGCAGCCGTCTACACGTGTTTCACACTTATTAGTGATCATCAGGACGGCATAGCAGATGGAATAAATATAAAAGCAACTCACTCAGAAAGATGTAACAACACAAGGTTTCACTGATAGCAGCCAACCGCACATTTGCAGTATCGGTCTGAAGACACTGAGTTTTCAGTGCAACAACAAACGTCACTACGGAGGCAGCTAAAGCCACTACCGTGAGACAACCAATCCCAAAATGTGTACTAGGTGCCAACTGCTTACCCTAATGGGTAAGCTTTAGTAACTAACGCACTCTTAAAACACTGCTATTTTTACTGATTGTTGCTTTTGTTGAAATACGAAAAAAGAATTCAAGCTCGGTTCCTCACCTCTCTTACATCGCGTAGTTCAATAGGGTTTGGGTCATCCAGCGCTGGCTGTAAAAAATATACCGAGACACATGAATGAATGCAGCAGCGTGCCGTGCATACGAGACAGTGGAAGCAGTCCCGATATGATGTATGCGCTATCACGCTCGTACATATTGCGTATGAGCGTAATAGCGCATACGTCGTATAGGGACTGCTTCCACTGTTTCGTATGCACTGCACGCTGCTGAATGAATGAAGACACAATGCTTGTACTTAAATATTAAGACGGATTTATAATTAACTAATTAAATTAAAATATTAATTTAAAATTTACTGGCATTGCCATAAATTGTATGTTAATTTGAAGTATGTTAACTTGCAAAATCTATGCTGTTATTTTTAAAATTTGACAAGCCGCATAAAGACTTCAAACGTTGAATTGTGGAGGTCGTTACTGCTGTAATCGTTATATCTAGAGAGCTTTGTTTCTAACCAGTTTCTTCTTTCTCTAATCCTTGTGCCTTTAGAAGCATCAGAATTTAAGGTTCGTCTTCTTTTAGCCACTTCTTCCATCTTTTCCTGTCTCTTATTAATATTTTCATTATTTTCTTCTATTTTTTCCTGTTCGTTCTCCCATCTGCTATTTCTTGCATACATGTCTTTTGTAGCATGCCCTTTCTTCGCTTTTTATTACTTCCCATTTCTAAGATTTTCCTTGGTGGCAGTCTATTCGGTTTCATTCTTGCTTCCTATTATTGCATTTGTCTTCTTAACATTCTCTGAATAATTGGTTCTTGCTTTAGATTATTTATTTCTTTGTTTCTTACTCTGTAAAACTTTATTTTTCCTATGATTCTTCTCAAGTATCTCATTTCTACTGCATTTAATATACTTTTTTGGTTTTGTTGGACTATCCATGCTTCGTTGCCATATAACAAGGCTGTTATTGTTATTGTGTTGTATACTATCAGTTTAGTTTTGTTTTCTATTCCCTTTTCCGCATTATAGTTACATTAATGCGTAATACATCCTCGTTGCTTCTGCTATTTTGTCCTGTTAGCTATGTCCAATTCCATTTTTTCATCATCTGTAATTTTCCATCATCTATCTAGATCACGACCATAAATTTTCAAGTTTTTGCCGTTTTGGCGCTGACAAACTGACATTTATTTGACACTTGATACATATAGGTTAATTATGACTAGGGTTTCTGAGTCTCAACAATTTTGCTATTCCCGGGATGCGAGACTTTTTTTCCGGAAGTCCCGGATAGTAATCTTACATAGGTACCTACCTAACACAAAAATCCAAAGATACGTTTTTAAGATTGCTTTAATTAATCCTCTAATCACCTTCTCCCAGAAGTTTCCATTGGAAAGTGACTGTAATTATTTAATGAAAAGCACAGCAGTACATAAATAAATTCTCCTATCATAAAATTCTTCATCTCTCTCTCTCTTTTATGCCAAAGCCTTTCCCGTTTAGTGTTGTATTGTTTGTCGGTAATTTCTAAGTTATTCATAGCTTTCGTTAAACATTTCTACTGAATATGAACATGATAAATATTATTAGCAATAGTTCGAATTGATATTCCATCTTCTGGGACCTGTTGAAATACATACATTTCACTCAAATTCTTTATTTTCAAATTTTAAAATTTATTGTTAATTTTTAATTTTTCTTGAGGTACAAGATGCGATATCTTCTTCAATATTTTTTAATACGATCCGTGATTGCATTTAAAATTCCGCATGAGCCTGCTAGAATTCGAACCTAACACAAAATTTGTTTAGGGCAATAATTACATTGGGTCGTTTCTACATTTTTAAAACAATTGAATTCTTAAGTAAAAACATTCTGTAACTTACCTGTTTATAAATAAAAAAGGAAATTCCGGATGGATACCCTTTTTGAATATAATTGAATAGAAACTGCAAGTTCACTTATAAAGAATGCTCTGGCGAGACACCATGCCTAACGGTACTTTCTTACTGAAACTAATACCTTTACCTTGATATACAGGTTGTAAATAGTTTGTATATGTTTGTAAAGATTGTTTAGTACTTTTAAAAAAACTGTTTAAGAAAACCTATGCAAATCTGTGCAAAGGAACACTCTTGTTGAGAATTACCTTTTTTAACTATTAATTTGCTCAAGAAATCGAAACAAATAAAACCTTGATTCTAAAATAAGAGATTGAATACCTAGTATGCAACAGTCTCGTGTCTCGAATAATTTTTCCCGGGACTCGAGACCACAAAAAATAAAGTAATAAAGTCCCTTTGGAAATGGGACTTGGGTCCCGGGAGTTTACCAGGTCAGAAACCCTAGTTATGACTGGACTTGTATATTTATGTAAATATTTTAATTTGTAATAAATGATTTTGACAATTCCTTGAATTGGATACAAGAAATTACAAAATAAGTATTGAATTAAGGAGAGTAGGCTAAGAAATAATAGTATATTATTGTACGAGTTGTACAAGACGGTCTACTGTAGCACAAGTTATTTGGGTGACGAGAGAAGTGAGGTGTGTTGCAAAGGAACGAGTACTACAATACATCTCATAAGACTATAGTAACACCAAAAAATGAAGAAACTAAGCCGGAGTGAATCTAGCAGTCGGAGTTGGTTGTGAACGAACCTTGCTCCCAAATTGTTAAATTTAGACAGTTTGAAATAAAAAAAATATACATTGCAATCTGTCAAAATTGTAAAAGGTTTTTCACAACTCCAATTGTTAATTATTTAACTACTATTAATAAATATTAATTGGAGTTGTAAAAAATCTTTTAAGCAGCAACTAATGTTGTGCACACTTTTGCTATCAGAAAGTTATTTATTAATAGTAGTTTAATAATTAACAATAATTGGAATTGTGAAAAACCTTTTAAAACTTTGACAGACTGCAATGTCTATTTTTTTTATTTCAAACTGTCTAAATTTGACAATTTGGGGGCAAGGTTCGTTCACAATCAACTTTGACTGCTAGTCTGCGGCTGCTAGATTCACTCCGGTTTAGTTTCTTCATTTTTTGGTTTAGGTATAGTATAACATACTATTTTTTCTAGTAGGCGTAATTTCTTTAAAGAAATTTAAAAATTTAAGAAACGTTATATGTAACAAAAGGATGAAACAGCAACATGACAACAGACGTGCAACGTTGTTACAGGTAGTGCTATCAAATGACATTTTGTGAGGTTAAAATGTGCCAAATTTATATGTGTTTATATGTAGTATAAAACAAATGTTACCATTTAAAAAATGTTACCACCGTTACAAATCAAATAGTTTGCAAACACGATTTAATAATAACTTCTATTATGAAATAGTTTTCAAGATTACAATAAGCATATTGTTAAAGCAAAATAGAAGAAAAATCATCAGTCAAATTATTTATTAATCATTAAAGCTACACCATCCTTTATAGGATAAATGAAACACTTCATAGAAGCAAGAGACTTCAAGTAGAATTTCTATTTATAAACGTAATGACTATACTCCAAATCCAAGGTCCGTAGATGCAAAGCAAGCTTTGAAATATAGGTCATCTCATACACTTCCACTATCAGTAGCGCGAAAATGGCGGAACATGTTAATTAACATGAAAACAGAAATAAGCGACAACTCGACTTGTTTTCAGTTGGGTACTAAGCGTTAATTCAACGTTTTAGAACGTCATGCGCCTCATATGACGATCGTGTCGGCTTTGATAGCAGCCGTATTGCAACTTTTACTAAACGCGAAAATGGCGGCATTGCGATGACCTATATTTCAAAGCTTGCTTTGCATCTACGGACCTTGCTCCAAATCTATTTTGCATAGCCATCTATTGGCAATAATAGAACTAATGGCATCTCTAAAATGACATTTAGAAAGGCCTTAGCATTTATGTACCTATACTATGGCAGACATGGTGCAGCAGCTACCGTTACCTATTGCCTATTCAGCTGCTTACAGATGTTAAGAAAAGGAAATTTGTATAAAATAAATAATTCAAAAATAGTTATAGTCATATTTTACTTTGGTACTATTTACAAAATCAATAACTTACACAGCATAAATTAATTTTTAATTTACAGTCTGATATATAAAGCTGCTGCTGTAAATTTCTAAAACCCTTTCTTTGTTCGTTGTGGTAAGACTGATTCTTTAGCGTAATTAAATAATGTTAATAATCCATATTTTTTATTCCTTTTTGAGAAATAATTGCTAACTACATCACCATCTGAAATTAAACACATATTTTGATTGTAAACATTGGATGAATGTTTAATGAAGATTAAAGATATAGTTGATATGAAGTCATAGATTCAAAGCCTACTATAACAATATTTTATTATAAATGTTTATAGTGGATTTTGAATATAGAGGTCTATGGGCAGTAGTCGTTATTATATTACATATTATTTATTTGCTTTTTATTAATTGCTCGAAATTCCACGAGCACCAAAAGCAATCTGTTTTTATATACCACAATACCACTACCCATGAGAATCCAAAACAACATTAACTGAATTGTGTTCAATTTAATAATAAGCTAATGCTTTAATTATTTATACAGTACTGGTAAAACTTAACCTTGGGTTTCAAATATTCATGTGTGAGCAAAAGAAAAATAGCAAATAGCATTACATCCAAGTAAGACAGATATTATGACATACTTGTCAAGTTTTAAAATAAAAATATAGTAACTTTTTTGTAAGGCTGGTGCTTGGTAAAAAAAATAAAAAGAATTAACAAATTGTTTGTCACATTAAACACAACTGAAAATTTTATTTATTTACTGAAGAATAATACAAAACTATTTTTATAAAGTTATCTTAAATATTAAATACATAATTGAACAGCCTACTAAGAACAAGAGCTAATACAAGAATATGAGAACGCAAAATTAGATATTTTGGCAATCTGTGAAACAAAGAAAAAGGGAAAGGGAGAAGTGGAACTAGAAGGGGGTCATTTATTGATATATAGTGGATTTAAGAAAGAAAGCAGAGCAAAGGAAGGGGTGGCATGCTTAATAAAACAAGATAACATAAAGTACATACAAAAATGGGAGTGCGTATCAGAAAGGGTAATGAGACTAGAGATACAACTGGAGCACGACAGTAAAACAAATATAGTGATAGTATACGGGCTGGACGAAAACGAAAGAGCGGCAAACAAGGATATTTTCTGGGACGAACTTACAGATACTATAGAAAACATGACGGGAAGATTAATAATTATTGGTGACCTGAACAGCCGAGTAGGAAGGAAAGATAATGAGGTAACGGAAGTAATTGGACAGTATGGAGAGGAGACAAGAAACAATAACGGCAAGAGATTAATAAACTTTTGCACAGAAAACAACTTGATAGTCTCGAACACATTTTACAAACACAAAAACATTCACAAATATACAAGAGAAATGAAGACCAGAAATGAAAAATCAATAATAGACTACGTAGTACTAGAATGTGTTTTATATATATATATATGTTACATTTTAAATTTCCGCGGATATTATATGATACTTCACTACTTTTCCGGGTTTCACTCCGCGTATTCAGTATTCGGCTCCTAGAGGAACCAGACAATGGTTGACGACGTTTCGGCAAGATCACACTTGCCATCTTCAGGTCACTTCTAACTTCCTTCTGCTTCGCGTGGTTTCACGATGTTCTGACGTCTTGCTGCAGCGGTTGGTCTTTATATACGGTTACGGTGTTGCGCGTGGTTGCGGTCGGCTGGTTTTTGGCGCTGCTGCGTGTCATTGGTCTCGCTTGATCCGGTGGCTTTCTCTCGCTTTCCCTTTTATCGTTCTGCTGTGCTGGTCTTCGCTTCTTGACGGTGATACTGGTTATAGCTGGTTTCCAAGCTGATGGTAGTCGCTGTGTATCGTCCCTGGTATTAAGATTGTTCGGACGTTTCTCGATCTCAATGGCTTCTCTTATGGTTCGTCGGGTCTTATGTTGTATATTCGCTAAAACTTTTGTATTTTCGAAATCTATGTTATGAGATGTACCACTTACATGTTGTGCTAGTGAAGACGTTCTCTCATTTTTGTTGACTGCATTTCGGTGTTCTTCTCTTTTTAGTTGAATTCTTCTGTTGGTCTGCCCTATGTAGGATTCCCCGCAGTCTTTACATGGGATCTCGTATACTCCTTGGCTTTCTAGTGGTATTTTTGTTTTTGCGGATGGTAGCATGTTTCCAATCTTTTCATCGGTGTTGAAGATGGTATCGATGTTGTGTTTTCTCAGCACTCTACTTATTTTGTCCGTGGTCCCTTTGATGTACGGTAAGTGGGCTTTGCATACCGATGTTTCTTCTTCTTTTGGCTTTGGGTCCCTTGGTGTTAACGCTTTCTTGATATTTCTGGACGAGAAACCATTTTGTTTTAATGCCAACTTCACCTGTTCTAGTTCTTGATGTTTATTATCGTCATCAGTCAATCGTTGTGATCTGGTTATTAATGTCTTGACTACTGACTGTAGTTGCGCTGGGTGGTGATGTGACTGCGCGTTCAGGTAGCGATTTGTGTGGGTTGATTTTCGGTATACTGTGTATCCCAGGCTGCCGTCTTCCTTCTTGATTATAGATACATCTAGAAAATGTAGTTGATTGTCCTTTTCCACCTCCATTGTGAATTTGATCTTCTGGTGTATGTTGTTTAGATGCTGTAAGAAGGTCTGCAGTTTCTCTTCTCCATGGGTCCATATAATAAAAGTATCGTCTACGTATCTTAGCCATAGTTTAGGTTTGTCACTTGCCGTTTCTATTGCTCGGACTTCTAATTCTTCCATGAATAGGTTCGCTATTACCGGCGATAAAGGTGATCCCATAGGTGCTCCTTCCACTTGTTTGTACCGTTGATCTTTGTAGATGAAGTAGGGATCGGGACTGTGACATCCAATTTTGGATGTTACAACGTCGGCGGATGTCGAAGAGATAGCAAATTTTTTGCGCCGTGATGTCACAACGCCGATTGGATAAATATATATATATATATATATATATATATATATATATATATATATATATATATATATAAAATTGAACAGCCAATTGCTCTGTAGAGAAAATATCTTACAATAGGATATATTTAAAATAATTTGTTGGCATACTTTGACATAACTAGTTTCTAGCAAAAATATTAACATAATACTGATTGATTGTCAAGGCAGTATCCTTATTATTTTTTATTTATTTTTGAGCGAGGAATCGGGATGGCGAAGCATCCTTCGTACCTCATGGCACCGATTGCTACGATCATTTGGCCGAGCCTACTAGAATTTAGCTGAATCTGGGGGAATTCCACCCCCAGTAGAGATTTTTATCGTGCCAAACATCGCATTGACACGGGACGTACAGTTTTACTTCCTATCCGGAAAGAAGGCATGTTTTTAACTTTTCTCCGCTATGAAAAATTACCAGCTCGGCCGAAGATTGAACCTGCGACCCTTGGATTAGGAAGCAAACATGCAAACCACTAATCTACCGAGGCTGGCCAGTATCCTTATTAATAATACTATTATTAATCATGTTCAAAAATGTTTATCTTTAATTCTAAAAATACAAGTACTGTTACTTTAAAAAGTTTCCTACACAATTTAGGTTAAAGGGAAAAGTATACAGTATTATATTTTCAGTTGTGTCAAAATGACAAACATCAATTATATTTCAAGATTCTTACCTATAGCACCAACCTTACAAAAAAGTTACATTGTAAAGCTTGGCAAGTATGTGATGATAGCTGTCTTTTTCAGATTTATTAATATTTGCTATTTTTTCTTTGCTCACACATGAAAACCCACAGCGAAGTTCTACCAATACTGTATGTACATACATGTTGGGGTTCACAATCACAATTTACAAGAGGAAAATCTTTTATTATTCACTTTTTGATAAAAACTACCAAAAAATTTGATGAAGAGTAACTGGTTGTCATAAAACTCCTCTTGTGAACTTAATTTTTTAAATAATTATTATTACAGTAATCGAAGATTGTCTTAAATTTGAAATAAAAAACATACCCATTCGCTCTGTTGTAGTTGTTGGTAACACATTTTCATTAGCAGATAATGACACAAATAATGCAAATGGTACAAGCCATAAGCACAAGGTGAAATATGCCATAACCTATAATTATATTTATTAGTAGTAACAATATATTTATCAGTAGTAACATAATAATAAGTGCATATAATTTAAAGTTACTGATAATAATCTTAGGTAAATTTCAACAAACCCAAGCTGAGATGAAAAAAGTGAGAGTGTCCTTACTTTACTTCAATTTGTATTATAAGTTTTTGCTAAAATTATCTGTAATTTTCAATGCACAAATTATATTTTGTCAGAACATTTCGTTAATGATACTAGCTCTATAGATAATAAAAAACAAAATAGTAGACATATTTTTGAGAAAGGTGTGACAATTCAACGTATTCTTTATTGACCAATGAAATGTCACAAATTTTTCAAAATTCAGCTATTACAGAATGCTTGCTTGCGTCTAATTTATGGAACACCCAGGAGCATATATCGAATCTTAGACAAATTGACCACCGCAAATTCGTTAAACATGTCAAACAGACGTTTGCATGCATTAATATTTTATTTAAAAATTCTGATCGATAAGTGTCCCCAATACCTATACTATAATAAAATTGAATATCGTACGTTCATCATTTGCATGATGAAATTTCTTCGAATTTTCGACAATACATACTATGTGGCTCTATAACAATATATGATGAAATAATAAAAAACGGATGTATTATTCGTTATATTATAACACTGGTCAATTACTGGGAAAAATTTGGTCAAACACTGGGTAGTTTGTCGTTAACTACTGGAAAATTCTAACTTTTTTACTCTTATATTTTTTTTCTATGAAACAAAATGTTTTTTAATTTGTGTATTATTGATATTTAGAGTCTTAGACTATAACTGCACTTTATACCATTTTTTATTTTGTTTAAAAAAAATATATTACAAAGTTATAAATTTATATTTCTGAAAAATCTCTTAAAGCTTCCCTTGAGTTATTTGTTATTTTGAATACAGTATAGTACAAAATTATTGTATAATTACAATTTATTGAAAATAGCAATTAAGTACTAATACTGTATTCAAAATAATGAACAACTCAAAATAAACAGAAATGACATAATCCCATGGGATAAGACTGAGACAGTTTTACAACCAACAAATTTTCCTTCTAATGCCATAACTAGTGGAACACTGAAGCAGATTTTGGCCGAATCACTGAGTACCGAATAATTGGCCATTAACATTTACCAAAGCGTCGAACATTTATCCGAAGCAAAATAAAAATTTGAATTTTGATTCATTTATTGAATACATAAGTAATTCGTTCAGACCACAAGGAGCCAACGTGACAAAATGCTAAAGCATCAGCTGAAGTGAAGACCGTTAGTGGTTATTATCAGTGTGGTGATTACAATAGGTTTGTTAGTCGGCAATTTCGAACAATTTGTAATGTTTTATTGGTCAATAAAGAATACTTTCAATTGTCAATAAAATTGTAACCTATACATCAATAGGTATTTACAGAAATTAAACCGAGTTGATCAGGTCATTATTTTTAGACATTGCCAAGAATTATATGAGATATATATACCGAAATTGTATCACTGATGCTATACCGGCATTCGGAAATTAGCAGGTACATACCCATTTTACCTACCAGATTCGCAATTTGTGGATCGAGATTTATACTCAATACATAGAAATGTACTCGTAAACACAACCTAAAATTGAAATTGTTTCATAGGTGTGCGTGTTTTTACAAACGTTTTCATTCTCCACAGCGAATATGAATAACAAGTCAAGGATATGTTCTGCCTGCGATATATACACTACCGTTCATTTGAAGTGGGTTACTAAAAAATTGGCAATTTTATAACGTGGAAAGTATTGTTTGTATTCACCAAAGTAGTAATTTTGTGGTAATGATTTTGCTTTGATTTTACTCTGAAATATCTGTCAATTTACTCTGCCATCAAATGATTATAATATTAGTATTTTGCCTTATTTTGCTGACAATATTTGTAACTTATTAATAACCAGGTGCTGCAATAATTTGTACCAGGTTATGACAAATACAAAAAGCACAAAAGCATACAGGAAGGATGCCTTATAGACGGTTGGAAGCATCCAGTGATGGCTCGTCAGGATGGGCAGGGTGGTCAGTGCCCACCCTGACATTAAAGCTGATTAATAGAAATGAATCTTTAAAATAATTTAAAAGGATTAAAATTTCTAAGGTTACAATAGTAGATTAATAATATTTAATAACCTGTTAAACGGCTTTTACTCCAGAATTTCTTCCGTGTGTTCTGTAGTACGAGAAAATGCGAATGTAGTGTATCATTTTAACGTGATGGGCAAACCCGCTGTATCGGCATAAAAAAGACATACGTTCTGTTTTTAGTTAATGTGACACACAGAAAAGAGCGCTCGGCGCAGGTTGTTGTGTATCGCCTCTCTCAGTTCGCCGGTGGGCTAGCCCATGTTTGTTCGGGGATTTTGTTTCTTGCCCTGTTTCGATATAATGCAATTCTGCAATAAATGACACTCGATAAAGTATTTTTTAAAATCATTTAGATTTTTTAAATTGATGATTATCTAATAAACCAACGCTAAGTTCACTAAATCAAGCTAAATTCGGGCTATGCCTTTCGATTTACGTATATATCTCGTGTCTAAATTACAAACTATAATAATAGTTATAACATTGCCGTCAACTTTTGAGTAAGAAATTTTGTGTTCTACAAAAAAGCTCTATATATGTATTTATATATTTTGCTTTATTTTTGTATTTGCCTTAGTTTATGCTGCGTAGGCAATTAGTGTTCACAAACATAATTTTGAAAATTATAATAATTTTTATAACTTGTATAAACAATTTCTACAAGATTTTCTTTTGTGCAAATATATAATACGTTGCAATGAACCAATTTCTAATAATCATGAACATACATATTTATATGTAGATATTTTAATTAGTTAGCTTTAAAATTAGTTCGGTTCTTATAAGAAAAAAGTTATGGCGCAAGCCGATTGTATATTCGTGTGTTTACGGCGACCCGCGAGGCGATTGAAGCTCCAAGTACAGACCACGCTGAAAATATCCAGGCAAAGTATGCATTATATTTTATAAGTAATTATATTTTGTAATTATAGTTTAAGATATATCAAACGCATTAAAAATCTCGATTAGTTATATATAAAATCTAACTGAACAATGCATCCGATGTAGCTCTAGAACTCGATGTAATTTACGTAGCGAAGAGCTGTAAGTTACGGTTTGTAAATAATTTGAATATCAATGTACTGTTTATTATGAAATAAATAAAGATTATTAAAAGTTTCACAGTTTTATTAAAATATACCTGACAATATTGTTTCGACAGCTATGCTGTCATTATCAAAGGTAATATAATTATAAACAAACACGTCGCTAAGGTAGATACAAAATAGGTACCTAGATAAAATAATAATAATAATAAAAATTAATAATAAAAATCATAATTAAACATCTAATACTTCCAGTAACGGAGAATTACTGAGCTCAAGTTGTTCATTCATTAAAGGTACCCTGAGTTTGTGTTTGTATATCTCAAAGGCTTCTAAAATGTCTAATTTGCGATTATGTCTAATTGATTATAATAATTGTTTATTATAATCATTACAAATTACAAAAACACACAGGTTTTTAAGATTAAATAACAATGAATAATTAATGTACTCATGACATGACATTACTATCCACTTAACAGATTTAGAAACTTTGGAAATAGCTTTAAACTCATTAGCATGAGAAAGTCGCCCAAAAGTCATTAAATAAAAATAAAAACAAATCACTCCAACATTTCTGAATCATTGTCTGTAGCATTATACACATCATTCTCTGTATCATCCTTATCATTTAGATTTATAATTATCTGTTCGTTTAAATTGTCCATAAGCACGTCGTTTTCTCAGTATTCATTTTCCACCCTTTTAACTTTTTCACAAACTTTTTTCAATGTGTCAGTTGTTATAGAAGCAAATCTTTCTTCTGCCAATTTTCATGCGTCGTCTAATTTTAAAGTTACGTTGTTTGCAGCAACATAGTTTTTAACATTTGCCCATATATTTTCGATTGGGTTAAGATCAGGGTGATAAGGCGGAAGTCTTAAAATGGTATGTCCATGTTGTGCAAATAAACTGTCTATTGCGTATTTTATTTGATATCTTTTATGTCGTTTTATGATGTTGTAAAATTGCACTTTTAGCATAGTTTTACAAAAAGGGATATTTTTATTAGTTAACCATGTTATCATGTCCGCTTTTTTACTGTTGCTTGTTGGGGTACGATTAAGTTCCATATGATAAGATGCGTTATCAATAACAACAACGCTGTTATCATCGGTGGCAAATTTGGAATTAATTTCTTTCTAGCCCATTTTTCAAAATTTTCTGGTGGTAGTCGCCTGATTTCAATCCCGATTTAAAAACTAACTTCTTCTTCTTCTTTTTCGAAATCCCTGGTACCCATTGGGGTGTCGGGTTATTTAAAAATTAACAAGGCATCATTAATAAAACCTCCTTCGAAGCCTGCGTGAGTTATAATTAAACGGGTACCTTTGGATATTGCAGCCAACAAGCCTTTGCTGCTTCCATCTGACCACATATTGGGGGTTGTATGACTGCTGTGAATGTATGTCTCATCAAGGTATACAATTGCCCTCTCGTCTCGACAATACATGCGCATTCTTTTTAAAAATGTGTTTCTTAACAGTCTAATATCGTTTTTTTCTATTAGCAGTTTTCTGTTATTTGCGCATTTTTTCCAGCGAAAGCCAAGCTTTTTAATAATTCTTTGCAAAGAACTTCTACTAAACAAGCTTGTTTTAGTTACAACTAGTTTGTTGTACGGCTGGTAATAAATTTTTTAAAGTTACGTGCTGTGCTGTGTTTTATGGAAATTATAGTTTCCCTAATGACAGCATTACTAATATCCGTAACAGCACATTTTCGTTAACGTTTCTTTTTTGGGGAAAACCATCACGAACTTTTTGTAAAAATTCAAAAACTTTTGTAACTACTCCACAAGTTTGGCTCCGTAGGCCTCGATTGGTTCCTGTACTCATTTCTTAATACTGTATTTAACACAAAATAATTATAATAGATAAAAACTCGCACCTTAACAACACAAACCACGTTAGCGCGTTAAGTCAGTAACTAACGTTGACTGAATGGCTAGTAATACACTTAAGTGTAGGACCTACCACGTGGGTTGTTATGGAAACTGACGATGCAGACTACTGCGCAACTTTTTTCTTATAAGAGCCTACCTATAATTAGTGCAAGTAAAATTTTAATTTGAATTTACTCGGATTCATTATTTGATTCTGATTGAAATTTGTAAAATATTATAATATTAAATGGGTATTTAACTTAAATATGAAAAGGTATGATAATATAAATGTTTATACATTATATCCAAAATCTATTATTAAAAAATAGTAAATCTGAAATCACAAAAGGAACAGAACCCGCTGGCAATGGGCGAGCCCCAGCTCCAGCTCGCATCGGTCCGGTAACATACGGTAGAAACCCCCAGAAATCAAAATCCAATCCCTTACAGTTTGTTTTGCATTGTTATGCAAATTTTAGTTGGTGGTATCTGCTTTGTAATTTTAATTTTAAAGTGGCAAGTGCAAGTACAGGTACAATTGTTATTATTTATTGAAGAATAAGTTCAGCAGTTTGAGTTTTAGGATAAAATTTGTATTCACAAATTAAAATCATGTCCGAATATGAAGAATTTAGTGGTATTTAACAATCACAGCAATAGTAGGGCTTTCAGTTCAAATTGGTACAATAAATATAATTGGCTAACAGGGTGTGCAATGGAATTGCTTACGTTTTACCGAAAAAACTCAAAATTCTTGGAATTCCACAGAACTTCAATATGAATTTTTAAATAAAAAACATTGTGTTTAGGTTGTGCTGAGTCTAGTGTTTGTATTATATTTTCTAAATCTAGCTTGCCTAGTGTTTGTGTTGTATTTTTTAAATCTAGCTCGCTAGAAAAGGTGTTAGTTTAATGTTTTTGTTATTTTTTATTTTTGACAAACAAACTTTTGTAAGATAAAGAAATAAACCACATAAATTACTTTAATTCCAACACAGGGTCTTTAGGAAGACTGCTATTTAAAAATATTAGTACCTTATTATTATTTATAAATAAGGTAGGAAATTCTGGATTAAAATTAAAACCCTTTTTGAATATAATTGAATAGAAAGTAAAATTTCTTATTGAATGGCTTGGCCAGGTTACCCTGGTGGTACCTAATGGTACCTAACAGAAGCTTCTTACTGAAACTAATCTCTTTCCCTGTATTGATTGTTTGTAACAAGTTATGAATAATTTGTATGTCTTTGAAATGGTTGTTTACTAGTTTCTTTCAAAAAAATTGGTTAAGAAAATCCTACAATCCCTATGTAAGGCGAGACTCTTGTTCAGAAATACATGTTTTACCTAATAATTTGCTCAAGAAATTGAAACAAATAAATCCTTAATTCTAAAGTAAGAATTTTAATTAATTATACAAAAGTCCCGTGTCTCGATTTTCTCGGGACTCGAGGCAACAAAAAATCGATGAATTCCCGGGACTTTCTCGGAAATTTCTCGAGTAAGAGACCCTAGTAAATACGGAAATATTTTGCAGATAAAACAATTTCTCAAGCAAACATTAAAATGCAAAAACAAATTAATTATCGTAGTAGTAATAAAACAGCATTAAAATGACTTATAGAGCAGAGAAGTTTTCGCAACACAAAACAATTTCATGTGAATGAGAGGGCAGTAGGTTTTGTTATTATTAAAGACAACGTAAAAGTTTGGAAATGCATACATCGGTTCCATCTACCTTATGTATCAGCTGTCTACTGCTGGAAGGCTGATCGTACAATCCAATTTTTGTAAATGCCTTCTGGGTTTTTCTTTTTAATGTGTACGGGTGATTCACTGAAGATTCGTATCTTCTGGACAGGTGAAATAGGAACAAAGAATCCTTATGCCATTTTTGATTTTACGTACACCGAAAAACATTTGCTAAAATGGTCAACTTTTGGGAACTGTTGGAAATAATAGTCGAAACAAACTGTGACATTACCTAGCATCGATGTATCGCATATCTCGTTGGCAATGCAGTTAGGTGCATCCAGTCTTAGGTAGTATTCGAATACTAAGCATTCTGAATCCTATTTAAGCTACTTTTGCAAGTATTCGAACCCCGTATAATGTGCATTATTACACACTAGTACAATAACTATTTTATACAAAACTTTTCTTTTGAGAATCTGGCATCCCTTACAGATTTGCAGTAATGTGTTGACAAATCTTTAATAACCAGTTCACTAGTGATCAAATTTTTAAGCATTTTGCAAATGCACTTTTATATGGTACACACTTTTATATTTTACATTTAATTCACGTCTAAGCATTTTTGTTTTATTTGATATTTTAATAACATTTCTATTTTCTGTTAAATGTATTCCCATCCATCATTTTTTTATTCGGTATTCGAATACTGTTTTTTTGGTATTCGACCCACGACTGGATGCATCTAGAGTTTCTAAATGAAAACTTTAACTTTTGTTATTTTAGAGTTAGGACACGGATGTCAAAATCTATCAGTTATAAATTTTAGGTTATACTGTCATGTTTATTTTTATGCATGTAAAAATTTTTAATGTGCACATTATCATTTATTTACTGTTTGTAGAGAATTTCTAAAACGACTATAGTAGATGATTATATCAATTTTACAACAACTTTTAATAAAGTATTAATTGTACCGAATTTCAGATTTATATAATTGTCATACTGACAGTTTAATTTATTAAAATTCAAATATGAAATGTCACTAGGACAATTTGACATGCGTGACTTAACTCTAAAATAACGCAGTGCTCAGTTTATATTTAGGAACTCTAGATGCATCCAGCTCCAACTGCTATTCTTAAACCAGTGACCACCAACCCACTATTCTAAAACAATTTTTTTTTCGGTTATTATGAAAGATAGTAACTAATGATATTAAGCTTTTTTGTTGCACTTTATGTGTACCATCACCTGTTCAGGGGATACGAATCTTAACTGAAACACCTTGTACAACAGTGATAGAAATACTAACCTGATCAACTCTGCAATTTTCTTAAACGCCTGAAGATTAAAATTAATAAATAATTAACTTACTTCTGAAAATGAATAAAAGACTGTTGCAAAATATTGAAAAGATAAATAGTGATTTATAATTATAAAGGCAACAGCAGTTAAAAATCCTGGAGATAAGAACGAGACGTATGGAAAATCTTTAAGAATTATAAGATGCGACATCTGAGCTAGCACGCCACAAATTACAAGTGATTTTGGGAAATCTTCAAATATCCACAAGCATATAAAGAGGATTAATGTTGCCTGAAATGCAATACCAAAATAATAAAAGAAATTATTTCAAAATTTTACTAGCATACCATATTCATCCACCATATTATTTTCTTACTAATTACTGTATATTCTTCTACTAATTCTGCTACGTAGTATAATCCAGCAGCTACATATTAAAAATAAAGAATGTATAATAACAAAAAGGTAATAATGAATATGATAATATAAATACATACCGATTGCAATAGTTGCAAAAGCTACCTGTACAAGAAATGCTAAATATGTAACTAAAGTCAAAAACCACATATTTTAATTATCTTAAAAATATTTATACTATTTAAACAGGAAAGAATTTAATATCATCTAAAGTTCAACATATTTAAGGTTATGTTCACATTTACTATGTTTGCAAATTACTATTTAGTGATATTAGAGGACACAACTCGAAAAACCAAAATAAAAATTCCCCAAGATTTGACTGTTAATTTCTGGTTATATTTCACATTTCACTGCCAGTTGTATATGTTGCTAAGCAACAGAATTGTTGTACGCAAACAGAATTTAAAATTCATCTCATTTATGATTAATTTCGTGTTTTTCACCATGCAACGTAAGCTAGATGATGACGAAGACAGTTTTTCTCTTAATATAGGCGAAGTGAGTATAATTTCAAGAAGTTTCTTTATCTAAAAGAAATGTAATATGATTATTAATGCATGCTCATCAGAATAAAAGCTTCGATATGGATGAATCCACTGCAGAAGAACATTTGGAGAATGTACCGACATTATCAATGTCTAGTCATCCTCCTAGCAAACATTATCCATTCTCAAGAAGAGCAACTCAAAATCTGTTAGACATTGATTCAGATGATGATGATGGACAAATACTAAAAGATGTAAATCCAGCACGATTTATTTCTAATCCACCAGGAGTAATTTATTGTTATATAGACATTTAAGCATCTTTTTATTTTAAAAATATTGCAGTCACCAGCAAAATATTCTTTAAATTATGAAGAACCAACGTTATCAAGACAGTCAAGCTCTAAAATACCTAGTGCTGGTCCTTCAAATCGCCGCATCATTAATAGACTAAAATCGCCAACACCTAGAGAAAATCAAGAAAGAATGTCCAGTCTTAGCGATTCAGATGAAAGTGATGAATTGGGAATTACTAAAAAGAAGAAGTTGTCAATACCTGGTGAATATGATCCAAGTCAATACGAGCATTTAGAAGTTAATAATGATATTAAAGAAATCTTTCAGTACATTGTGAAGTAAGTTATAAATAAGTTTACTACAACAACTTATTATTAGTTTTTCAATGTAGATTATAAATATTTTATTTTTAGATATATTCCACAACAATTAAGTTTAGATTTTAAATTCAAACCATTCATTCCTGATTTTATACCAGCAGTTGGAGATATTGATGCATTTCTTAAAGTTATACCACCAGAAAAGACTTTATTAGGAGAAAATTTTAATGACTCAGAATCAGAGCTTGGACTGACTGTTCTGGATGAACCTGCTGCTAATCAGAGTGATCCAGCTCTTCTTCACCTACAGTTACGAGCTGCTTCTATTGGTGTCAGTCATGTTAGTCAAAATATGGTTGGTCGAAATAATATTTCAGTTCTTTTAAAACCTACTTGCTAATGCTAATTTGTTACAGGTTGTTAAGAAAGTTGAAAATATAGAGAAAAATTCTAAAATTATTGATAAGTGGATAAAAGATGTTTCTGAATTGCATCGAAACAAGACAGCAGCAGCCGTAAGATATACCAAGTGTGTTGAATTTATTATTTATAATAGGTTATAGGCACAAGCTTTGCTTTCCAATTGATTTAATTACTATTTTGCTTTCTAAAAACCCAACACAATAGTATTCATCCTGTTTTGTTTGTGTACTACAGCTATAGTGTTTAGGTAGTTTTTATCTATAACATTCTTGTTACTTTTTGCTAAATCAACTTAGTGAATTGGAAACATAAATTATTGAATAGTTGGTATGTCACTATTCAGCAATTGCTGCCTATTGCTAGCAGCATAACCCAAAATTTCAAAGCAAGCACTGAATACATATTCACTAGTAATATCCCGAGTGCATGTCAAATTGTCGATAATTTAATTTTAAGAGACAATTAAAATTAAGGGACAATTTGACATGCACGAGAGGACATTTTGGCAGACTATTTCCCGAGAAAGATTTAAATGGTACAAAGAAACTTACTTCTGTGTTAAAAAAAGGTTTTTTCTTTGAATTATTGCACCGTCGGTGGCGATCATGTTGGTCTTGAATCGGTATCTAGTGCAAATTATCGATAATTTGCACTAGTGCAGTATTATCATTTGTAATTACACGAGTGCTTCGAAATTATCGATTTGTAATACGAACGTTGATTAGCAACCACGAGTGTCATTTTTTGACGTTTTAATCTCCCGACGTGCAACGGAGGGAAATTTGTCAAAAAATGACACGAGTGTTGCGTTTTAATCAACTTGAGTATTACAACAGATAATTTCAGAAGCACGAGCATGTAATTCGGTAAGATTATTTCATGATACAGTTGTTTATTTAAGCATCTACTTATTAACATAAAGATTAGTATTTGACATGAAAGTAAAAAATGGGACACATGTGACACTAGTTTTCAGCGTTGTCACGAAGATAAAAACAGTCGAAAAGGACAATAAGAAATTATCGAATTATCGCTGTAATCCAAAAAATAAAGCCTTGCGATTGGTCAAAAACGAAGTAGAATGAAATAATCGCTGAAATTTGATCGTTGCTAGGTTAACGTAAAACATTACAGCTTTTTGGTTGGCTTAAATTTTTCGAGGGAAATAGTCTAGCTAATTTTTGTTGATAGTGAAACTCAACATATGGTTACTTTCATTGACTCATTGAACCATGCCTAAAGAGTTTAGTATGTGGAAAAGTATATAATAATAAGAACAAGGCCGGTTCTTCGACCCTTGACCAAGCAAATTCACCAATTCATGAACAATTAAATAATAATGTGGGTATGAACCTTGAAATTAAGTACGCTGTTTTCATAGCAAAAGAAAGCTGCTTTTATGACAAGTTTTTTTTTCTTTGTTAGAACTTAAACTTTCCACAGCGCAGTGGCACTAGCTATAAGGATTACTCGGAGTATAGGATATATACCCTGAACAAGCTCGTTGTGGTTTACAGGGTGTGATTAAAGTATGGAATATTTAAAAAAAAGCGAACTTAACCGGTTTTTTAAAAACGCTGAAACACGTCGATTTTGTTTTTTTAAAAATACACATTAATATGTGCGATTCACCTTCCGACTTTCATTTGATTCCAAGTTATGACGTCATCACAAAAAAATTTAAATGACAATATAGATTTTTAATAGTGGAATCCGATAGTAATTTTTCTTCTCTTTATGATCATGCAAATAAATCATAAGGTTGCATAACAAAAATTCTGAGAAAAATCAAGCTGAACTTTGTAAATGTTTGTTAGTTATGACGCCATCACAAAAAATTTAAATGACAACATAGATTTTTAGTAGTGGAATCTGATAGTGATTTCTCTTCCCTTTATGATCATGCAAATAAATCATAAGGTTGCATAACAAAAATTCTGAGAAAAATCGATCTGATATTTTGATACCATAATATCAATAATATTAGATGTTCAGATTGATTTTGCTCAGAATTTCTGTTATGCAACCTTATGATTTATTTGCATGATCATAAAGGGAAGAGAAAAATCTACACCACTATCAGATTCCACTACTAAAAATCTATATTGTCATTTAAATTGTTTTGTGGTCATAACTTAGAAACAAATGAAAGTCGGAAGGTGAATCGCACATATTAATGTGTATTTTTAAAAAACAAAATCAACGTGTTTCAGCATTTTAAAAAAAACCGGTTGAGTTCGCTTTTTTTTTTATTATTCCATACTTTAATCCCAAACTGTATATGCATAATAAATCTTCATTGGCAGGAAATTCCTTCCTTTTACAAATCATATTTAACAGAATGTCAACAAAAAGTTGAAATTAGCCATTTGAGTCGCAGTGGTCAATTGGTAAGATACTGCTCATCATTAACTGATGTCCGTTACGGAGTGCCTCAAGGATTAATATTAGGATCGCTGCTGTTTGTTATTTACGTAAATGGTCTTCCGTTTAGCACAAACGCTGCTATAATTATGTACGCAGACGACACCAGTATAATGTTAATGGTAGTAGCGTTGGGGATATTGCGGGTAACATAGCTGGGGTACTCCGTAATGTACAAGATTGGTTCAATGCTAGCCATCTACTGATCAACATCGACAAAACTTGTTTAATGACATATTTAAACGACGGAGATAGTGAGTACTTATCGTACCCAGTAAACACGAAACATATTTGAAACATTTCATTGTGAACGTATTTGTTATTTGTAGAAACATTTTCGAAGATAAGTTTCAGGTACGTGTCAGAAAAGCATTACAGAAACCTGTAAGTTGAACGTTTCAAAAACGTTCTTTAACGTTTCTGAAATGTTCACGAACTTTTCACATACGTATATCGGTTAGCCCCAATTCTTATGCTGCGCCTGCTCAGTGGTTGGATGTATCCCATGTGTCGTGTAAATGTGTTGACTCAAACAAGCGTTTTTTTTGTTAATTTACCTACTTTGGTTAAAATTTGAAAATAAGTAACAATAAGAAAGATCGCCAAGAGTTGAAGGTAGGCAAAGTTACATATTTAGCGTTTATTTTTAATAAATTAAATGCTTAACTTCACGTAAAGTAGCTGGACGAGTATATAAGCTCAAATTTTATCATAAATTATTGCTCTGTATTTAAAACTGAAAATATGTGCTAAAATGATAATTGGATGTTTAAATTACTAATCCACAAATTAGATATTTAAAACATCTAATATTTTTAAAATTTCAGTGTTCCAAACAGTTTGTGTGTCCGAACGCGTGGAAGAAAAATTCTTATCAATACTAATGAAATATTTATAAGAGTTTACAAAAGTAATAAATTCCGTTCTTGTACGAATTCACAGATCTATATTGTTTTATTTTTGAATTTCCCTTTCCTTTTTCCCTACAATTGGAAATGTTACGTAAAATAAACCGAAGTACCATCATTGAAATTTCCCATCATTAAGTTTTCGTTCTGACCCGTAATAAATATTTTAAAAACAACAGTAGATACATAAAAGTTAACTTTAAGATAATGACCATTTACGCCATGGAGTCTTAAGTGGTCATTTTTACAGTGCCGGTAAGAGATAATTATAGGAATGCACCTTTTAAATTTAAGTTTCAGTAAAGAAAAAGATCTTGACACAAATGAGCATTAAATGTTATGTGAAATAGGGTGTTAAATAAGTGCCAGTTGTATAAAAGATGATCACCATTTAAACTGATTAATGACAATTTAAATAGCGGTCAAGTATGTATAATACAAGTGGTCCGAATAAACATACTGTTTCATGTCAAACTGCAACATGTCTGGTACATAAATATTATGTTGCCAAGATGTTTCACCTACTGAAAAGACACCGTTCCAGAAACATTGTTTTGGAGACGTTCCGTATGAAACGTAGCAGAGGTAGGACATCTTCAGTTTCTCCAGAAACGTGCTAGTAGTATTTGAGGCTACGTTTCATGTTTCAAAATAATCGTTTCAGACATGATAAAATGTTTTCTGGGTACCTCCTGAATTTAAATAATATAAAGCTTAGTACAGTTGAGGATAGTAAATTTGTGGGTGTACTAGTTGATCAAAAATTTCATTGGAAAAAACACGTCGAAGAAATTACATTAAAACTTCAGAAAGCTCTATTTTGCTTCAGACGATTGAAAACTATTTGTGAATTTGCTACTCTACGTACAGTTTATTTTGCTTACTTTGAATCTA
The DNA here is from genome assembly GCA_929113105.1 of Agrypnus murinus. NCBI lineage: Eukaryota > Metazoa > Arthropoda > Insecta > Coleoptera > Elateridae > Agrypnus > Agrypnus murinus. Next base: position 163,489,265 of record OV816024.1, read on the forward strand.
CTATTAGATATGGGATAGTGTTTTGGGGAAATTCAATATTCTTAACTAACATTTTAAAACTACAGAAAAAAGCTCTTAGAATAATTTTTAATCTATCAAACAGAGACAGCTGCAGACCGGTATTTCAAAGACAACATATTATGACAATTATTAATTAATTTATTTTCAAAACGGCTTTATTCGTGGACAACAACATAAGTACTTTTCAAAAGGGTTCCAACCTTCATACTTACAGTATAAGGGCCAATCTCCTACGGGCTCATAGTGCTAAAAGCTCAATATACTATAGATCTTTTTTGTTTAATTCGGTGAAAATATACAATAAACTGCCTTCAGCAATTAAAGATAGAGACAATCATAAAAAATTCAAAATATCACTGAAACGTTATTTAATTGAAAATTGTTTTTTATACTCTTGAAGAATTCTATACTGCACAATCTTACCAAAATTAAATTTTGCTAGTAATTTCTATGTTCGTCTAAGCCAAGCACCAATGATAATTAGATAATTACTGTAACGTTCTTTTTAAAATAATAACAAAAGTGCCGTTTAAATCGTCTATTAATAATTAATATTTATTTACAAACACTAATGAATACACTATAAATTAACGCTATAATTATAAACCATTAAAACTATTATTTATTTACAGACTATGAATTTCTAATACAACATTTATCTTCACATTTACTATTTATTTCGTAATACACAGTTAATGACTAGCTGTTGACTGATCCTCTTTTATCCGCGAAGTCGATTTTATACCCTCATATAATCTTCTAGAAGTCGCTCGAACATACCGGTATATTGCTAGAATAACCGCGTCTCTTTCACAGGCCTCGTGCGATGAGTAATGCTCTGGTGCGATGCGTCATTCTCTCGAATGCTGTAGAATATTCCATTTGTTGAAAGAAGAAGAGGTTCTTTCTTTTTCTCTCTTGTTACACTGCCCCCCTCTTCAAGTCTGTTCTGTCCCAGAACCGGTTTTATGCTCTGGTTCCTGTAGAACGGGTCATGACGATATCGACAGTCTTCACCTGGACTACACGTTCCATTACGGTAGAAGTAACAGTCTACACTCTTCGTTGGCCTTAATGCGGGCTGTGGGTCAAAACTGCAGACGAAGATCTTGACGTCCGTACCTCTAAAGACAACTTCCAGCATGTTTCTAACGATTCTCCAATCCAGCTGGTCCCGCCCACAGCCGAGTTTGGGAACTGCCAATTTGTTAATTCCCCTGGTAAGCAACTCGATCCTCAAATTCCATAATGCCCTCCACAAGTCGGCGTAACTCGGTTTCTGGTAGTAAAACTGCTTGGTTACCAAGTAGTAAATGGATCGGTCATGATCAGGCAAGCGTAAGGATTTACCAACAGATGGATTTTGTTCTCGAAGTTCATCCAGCCGTCCAAATTTATTTCTAAACACTACTGCGATCCCCCTGGACATACGGAGATCCTCGGAGACACAGTGGGCAATGGAATAATCACCAGGGACCCGGAAGAGATCTTGTTGCATCTCAGTCGTGACTCCGAATCGCGCTTTTCTAGTTCCAGAAAACGCAGCCATAAATTCTCTGAAGGTTGGCTGATCATCTCCAGGCCTTACGGTATTGATAGCCACCTCAGCCTCATCTTCCCGATCCGGGACTGCGTCATTATTTCCCTCATAGTGCGCCAGACGATTGGAGTGTACCACCTTTGGTTTCCCTCTTGGCAATTTCTGGATGCGATAAATCAAGTCATTTATTCGTTTCTTCACCTGGTATGGGCTCTCCCAATTCCGCTGTAACTTTGGAGAATAGCCACGACGTCTTTGCGAGTTGTATAACCAGACAAGCTCTCCAGGTTGAAACCCTCCTTCTTGGGCTCTCACATCGTACGTAGCCTTCATCCGGTCACTCGCGATTCGACTATTGTTTCGGGTTCGGTCGTGAATATCCTCAACTTCTTCTTTAAGTTGATGACATAATCATTCCCGGCTACCTCCTGCTCTATAGGTGGAGACCCAAATTCCAGATCACACGGTAACCGTAACTCGCGTCCAAACATCACAGACGCTGGTGACTGACCGGTTGTTTCGTGGACCGATGCACGATAAGCCATCAGGAACAGATGCAGGTATTGGTCCCAGTCTCGCTGATGATCGGAGACGACCTTGGCCAAATATTTGCCCATTGTCCGATTCATGCGTTCTACCATTCCATCGGACTGCGGATGTAACGGTGTGGTCCGAGTCTTGCGAATGCCCAACAATCGACAGACTTCTCCAAATAGTACAGACTCAAAGTTGCGGCCTTGATCCGAATGCAGCTCCATGGGCACTCCGAAACGACTGAAAAACTCTTTGACTAGTACGTCAGCAACAGTCGCAGCTTCCTGGTTGGGTAGGGCATATGCTTCTGGCCATTTGGTAAAGTAGTCCATTGCCACTAATATGTATTTATTCCCATCGTCGGTTTCGGGAAATGGTCCGGCAATATCTATAGCTATTCTTTCCAGAGGACTACCCACATTGTACTGCCTCATAGGTGCTCTTCGTTTCCCCAAGGGTCCGTTACCAGTGGCACATAGTTCACATTTCCGGCACCACTCCTTCACGTCTTCTTTACAGTTGACCCAATAAAAACGCTCCCTAACTTTCTCCAAAGTCTTTTTCACACCGAAGTGTCCTCCTGAGGCACCGTCATGGAGATGTCGCAACACTGTAGCCACTCGGCTTCTTGGAACCACGAACTGAGACCTAATGGTGGTGCCATCTTCACTCTCCAGTACTCGCTTCAGGAGATCGTCTTCCACCTTCAAGGACTCCCATTGGGCCCAATATGCTTTGAGCTTTCTGTTGAAAGGGCTGACGGCCTCCCAGGCAGGCCTTTCTCCCACGCGCTTCCATTCCAGTACCATTTTTAGTTCGGGATCAGCCTTCTGCTGTCGTTGCAATTCTTCCGGCAACCAATTGTCGTTGACGATGGTAGTTCTTAATACTTGGCAAACCCTCTCTTCCAAACGAGAGCAATGACGGCAATCCGTTGGACAGGGTCTTCTTGAAAGAGCATCGGCATTTCGATGACTAGTGCTCGCTCAATGTTCTGTGTCAAAGTCGTATCCTTGTAATCGCTCGATCCACCTTGCGACCTGGCCTTCAGGATTACGGAATTGTAGAAGCCATTTCAACGCTGCATGGTCCGTCCTCAATAAAAACTTCCGTCCGTACAAGTATTTGTAGAAGTGCTCAACGGACTTCACGACGGCCAATAGTTCTTTTCTGGTCACACAATAATTCCTTTCGGCTTTCGACAAAACCTTACTAAAATAGCCGATGACCTTTTCTTGTCCATCCTGTATTTGAGAAAGTACACCCCCAATGGCCAGATTACTTGCATCTGTGTCAAGTATGAATTTCCCTTCTGTCCGTGGATAGCTCAATATTGGTGCTGTTGTCAGGGCACGCTTCAACTGTTGGAAAGCTGTTTCGCACTCTCCGCTCCAAACATACTCGCGCCCATCTTCAGTTAACCTTGTCAGGGGCTTCGCTATATTGGCAAACCCAGGAACGAAACGCCTGTAGTAGGTACATAACCCAAGAAAACTACGAACTTGGTGTTTATCTCTCGGCGTTGGCCACTCTTGAACTGCACGAATCTTATCGGGGTCGGCTGCCACTCCATTTTGTGATACGACGTGCCCGAGATATTTCACTTCCTTTCTGAATATGTGGCACTTTTTCGGACTGAGTTTCAGATTGGCTCCACGTAGTCTTCGGAACACTTCCTCTAGATTTTTCAAATGTTCGTTGAATGATTTTCCGACTACAATGACATCATCTAGGTATACCAGGCAGGTCTTCCACGACAGTCCTGTCAGGATTGTCTCCATTAGACGCTCAAAGGTAGCCGGAGCGTTACATAGACCGAAAGGCATAACTGTAAACTGCCATAGTCCGGAACCAATAGTGAACGCGGTCTTCAGGTTCCATTTCAACTTGCCAATAACCACTCTTCAAGTCCAAAGTCGAAAACCATCCCGAACCAGACAGGGTATCTAACGTGTCGTCGATGCGTGGTAAGGGATAGCTGTCTTTCTTGGTCACGTTATTGAGCTGCCGATAGTCCACACAAAATCTCGTTGACCCGTCCTTCTTACTGACCAGGACCACCGGTGATGCCCATGGACTGCTGGATGGCTCCATGACCCCTTGTTCTTCCATATCGGTAATAATCTTCTCGGCTTCTGCTCGCCTTGCTAGAGGTAGACGCCTCGGCTGCTGACGAACAGGCATAGAGTTGCCTGTATTGATTTTATGTTTTACTATATCTGTTCGTCCCTTCTGGCTATCGTCAAGAGCGAAGATATCTTGGTATCGGTGAACCAAACCCTGTACCTCTTTCACTTCCGTTCTATTTAGGTCTTCGCACGAACTAACAACCATACCCACTAATTTTTCACCATGGTTTTTGGGCACTGGTTTTGGAACATCAGCCATACACCTGGCTACTCGGAATACTGGCACACACTGTCCCACAAGGGTACTCTTCTTCAATGTCACCGGATCCACATTAACGTTCATAAGCCTCACCGGTACTGTCTTTCCAACCTTGATCAGCGCTTTTCCCACCAGTACGCCACTATGGATCTTCTTATCACAAACAGGTTCCATCATTCGCACACATCCTACCCGAAGATCTCCATCCAAACCTGCCTCGACAACCATCTCGCTTTGACCCGACAATATCACATCTTCTTTCAGCAAAACCCTTACGACAGGATCTTCTCGTGGGTGCAACGGAAGTTCTTCATTACCAACCTTCAAAACACCCTCCTTCAAGTCCAATTTAAAACCAAATTTTCTCAGGAGGTCCATTCCCAAGATGAATTCGTCAATGATGTCGGCTACCAGCACTTCATGAACACGTTCTTCACTTCCAATGCCAATCCTCATCTTCACCACTCCGCGTGTTGGTATCACTTCACCTGTTGCTGTACGGAGTTGAATAGTTGTCGGTAACAACTTAATGCTTCTTCGTAGAACGTCAGGGCGTATAATCGATTTTGTCGCCCCCGTATCAATGAGTAGGGGGACAGTTCGATTAGCAATCTTCCCATCTACGAACAAACTGCTGGTATTGTTCTTCGATGTTACGGCATGGATGGTGATCTCCGGCGTATCTCCACTCAAGGTCAACGTTCGCCCCCTTTCGTCGACCTGAACTTGTTTGGGTTTAGGGCAGCGGTGTCGTATGTGCCCTTGTTCACCGCAGTTCCAGCAACGGGGTCCTCGAACTTCTTGAGGATTCTTTTTATGTTTCTCTTCCTTCTGAAGAACTCTCATTAATAATTCTTCTAGGCGATCTTTAGAACCTTCATCTTCTTCCACAACGGTCCGAACACGCCCGTGACCTCGGGACGCTTGTTTTGCAGCTTCAAATTCTAAGGCGTGAGCAAGCGCATCATCAGTTGTTCTTGGTCGTGCCAGCCTCAATGATTGTTGTGTTTCCCCGTCTCTTAACCCATCAATGAAGGTCTGCACAGCCAGTTGTCCCAGAAATGAATCGGGTGCCGTAGGGTACGCCAATCGGACAAGCCGCGCAACATCGGCTTCAAACTCCTGCAGGCTTTCTCCATTCTTCTGGATACGATTCTTCACTTGCTCGTGATACACTTGTTGAAGATGCTCGTCTCCATATCTCATCTCCAATCTAGACACTAACAATTGGTAATCATTTTCCTGTCCTGCTGGGATTGTTTGCAGGACGTTCAACGCGTCTCCACGCAAAGCCACAGTTAAAGAAACGGCCTTTTCCTTGCCTGTCCATCCGTTGGCCCCAGCGGCCGCCTCAAATTGTTTGTAGTAGGTAGACCACGGTATCTTTCCATCGAACGTGGTTTTACTTTTATCCCTACGGCAGGACCCTTTTCTTCTTTAAATTGCTTCTTTACTTCATTAAACTCAGAAGTTGAGGGAAACCGTAGTTGCCTCATTCTATCTTCCAGCATTTCGGTTATGTCGTCTTTCTTAGTTGTTGGTGGTAATTGCATTTGGGCTATTTTCTCTTCTACCATTTTTATTACCCTATCTTGTTCCGCCAATCTGCCTTCCAATAGTCCTAGCACGCTGGCATTCTCCAAAAATTCTTCGAAAACTTTTTCTTCTAACACTTTGACATTGTCCAGCAATTCTTCTTTAAGCCTTCTAGAACTTTCTTCGGACTTTTCTAGTAATTCTTCCTTAAGCAATCTTGTGTTTTCTAGTAAATCTTCTTTAAGCCTTCTAGAATTTTCAAAAACTTTTTGTTCCATCTTTCTAGCATTCTCTTCGGACTTTTCCAGTAGTTCTTCTTTTAGCATTCTAACATTTTCTTCGGACTTTCTAGAATTCGGCTTTTCTAGAACTTTCTTCCATTTTACTTAACAACAAACTAGTATCAATTGCGGGTCCAGGTATCTCGAAGCGGTAATTTTCAGGATCTTCCTTCTGTTCTAAAAGCCATTCTCTTAGCCGATTTATCAAAACTTCTTTCTTTCCATTACTATCCAAGTCCCTCTCGTCCAATTCCCGTTTTAAATCTATCACTAAGAGATCTTTCAACAATTTCATCACCATTTTAATTGTTAGTTGAAATTATTTTTAACACTAAAGATTTATTCTCACAGCACTTTATTTAATTATTACGCGATTTTATTTATTTTAAAACCTCACACCTGTAACACCACTGTAACGTTCTTTTTAAAATAATAACAAAAGTGCCGTTTAAATCGTCTATTAATAATTAATATTTATTTACAAACACTAATGAATACACTATAAATTAACGCTATAATTATAAACCATTAAAACTATTATTTACAGACTATGAATTTCTAATACAACATTTATCTTCACATTTACTATTTATTTCGTAATACACAGTTAATGACTAGCTGTTGACTGATCCTCTTTTATCCGCGAAGTCGATTTTATACCCTCATATAATCTTCTAGAAGTCGCTCGAACATACCGGTATATTGCTAGAATAACCGCGTCTCTTTCACAGGCCTCGTGCGATGAGTAATGCTCTGGTGCGATGCGTCATTCTCTCGAATGCTGTAGAATATTCCATTTGTTGAAAGAAGAAGAGGTTCTTTCTTTTTCTCTCTTGTTACATTACATTTAAATACTGTGTTTGTTGTGAATTATGTTTGTTATATTTTATGTTATATTCATATTTATTTTTATTTCTATATGTAAATTGTAAGTTTTAATGTGCACGTTTTGCCATATTTTGCGTTTTATTATATATACCTATATTTTATTATTTACATGACTTATTAAATTATTGTTTTTGTATTATAATTCTACGCCTCTGGCAATGAATAAAGTATCTATCTACAGTTCTTCCACTCGATCTTTACCCACACGTCATAGATTTTATGCGTACGAATTAATAAACAAGAATTTCTAATAAAATCAACGACTAGTTTCATATTTTTAACATTTTAGCCAAGTTCACAACCATTAAGAGTCGTAAACTTTCGGATAACCTACAATTTTTAATAAGTTAGTTGTTCCAAAAAATAGTTTTGTTTTTTACTTTTTCTAATTACAGAAAATGTGTGATGATCTTCAAACTATATATTTAGTAAAACTGTTTTAAGAGTGAATAAAATGTACTTAATAGAAATAAAAAAAGCATGACCTTTTCAGATTCTTCTTAAGAAATTGATTATAAAAATGAAAATGTTCCTTTACAACCCCACTGCATACTTTGTGCATGCATCGTCTCTCTTTTTAACTTTGCAAGGGAATGGACAAATTGATTTTTTACAATAAAAGGATAGAATTTACCAAAGAATCATTAATTCCTTGGTGCGATTTTCTACGATCTATGAAATTATACTTTTTTATTAAATGAATCACGCAGTTCAAACTCCTTCCCGCACTTTTTAGTTTTTTAAAAAAGCAGAACTAAAATTAAATTTTTCGAAAATTTTAAATTATCTCTCTCACTTCATATTGCTTTTTGTGCAACCTTTCAATTTTTAGAACTGTTAAACAGCAAAATCTTATAGAATAAATTTGTAATTACAAATAAAAATTATTTCGGTTTTAAAATATTCATAATGCTTTTAGCGCCATCTCTCGCGAAAGCATTGCATTAACACTTAAAAAATGTACTTTATCGGTTATTCTTTATTATCTCACGTAAGTAATAAGGATGTGAACACATATGAGTGGTCTTTACTAGCTACACATAATTGATGACGTGTGGGTAAAGATCGAGTGGAAGAACTGTATCTATCTATTTATCTATCTATCTATCTATCTATCTAAAGTTATTTGTTTTAATCATAACAGCAAACAGAGAGCTACATAATATAGAATTACAAAAAGTATTACATACAAAAACTATTTACATCTGTATAATAAGGGTGCATTCCTAGTTCGGAGGTAAGTATTAAGATTAATGCCATTTAATAAGGAGTATCTCGAAAAGTACAGAAACGATTTTGAGAATGTCTTACAAAAATAACTAATCAAGATTCTCAAAGAACTTCTTATTCTTCTCTTTCTCCTTATGTCCCTAGGGCGTCGGAGAACCCAAAGAACTTTAATATTTTTTTTAACTCATATTAAATAGTTATCCAGTGGTAACATTAAATTAACATACTAGTGCTTGTCACTAAAAAATGTTGAATTTTACTGTTGATGTTTCCTATCAGATTTTGAACAGCTTGAGCATCAACTTTTTTTTTTGATAAGCAAAGTAGGCACAATATCTTTTGAAGTTATGGATGGTGTTTACCCATCAATTATCTTTTTTCACAAATGTAATTTGATTTGAACCTAATAACTCTGGAGTATTTGGTGAAATCATGCTCTTAGATGTGAATGTGATGCCATTGTCTGCCATACCAGAATTCTTTGCCAAATTTATCTATGCCAATTGAATCCTCAAATACTTTATCAGTTTCTGTGGTGTAGATAACTGAGGGTTAACTAAATCCATTTTTACAAATGTCTGGTTGTATATTGTAATGCAGAAGCCATCGTGAGTGACTAATGGCCAGTAGAATAATCTTGCGCATCTTCAATTCATTGGCTTATTTCTTTGGCTTTTTGTAAGTCTTTAAATTACTGTGCTTTTTGCTCATTTTACCATACTGTTCGATGCACCATGCTTTTTTAAAGAATACTTGCTTTTTTTAGCGATTACAGAATACAACATATTAGGATTTCTTCACATGCATGCAGAATTTTAAGGCGCATAATTCAGATTTTGACATGTTTTCTAAGTGAAAGTGTGCGTAAAAATCTTTTTTGTACCATTTCAAGTATTAATGCTTTTTATATGGACTGCATTATATGGTCCCCATACTAGAAGCTAGAATACTCTAATAAGAGTACCAATTAATGAGCAATATAACAATTTGAAAGTTTCAACATTAATTTCTCTACTAAATCTGTTTACAAAACCTAATTGTTTATGTGCTTTATTAACATATCTTGTATGTGATCTGCAAAATTGAGTTTTTGATAAAACAATTTTGAGTACCTAAAGACAGATTTTACATCATTAATAAAAATATTGAAAAGAATGGGGCCATAATGTAAACCTTGTGGTACCCCACAATGTACTTCTATTTTTTATATACAAAATTATTCACTCTAACAAACTGAAACTATCACTTAGATAACTTTTTAGGCATTTTATTATCTTATAATTTTAGTAGCAGTATATCATGATCTACACTGTCAAACGCCTTTCTGCATAACAAAATCAAATCTGTATAACAGAATCAACTTGTGCTTTCTGTTTAAAGAAGTTCGCAGATACTTTTGAAATACTAAATTAGTTGTGGTTGATTTATTCCTAACAAAGTCGTGAGGTCTTTTTCACCTTTCTGAATTAACTCTAATAATTCTTGCTTTACACTCTTCAATCAAGCAGGTGTCTGACCAGAAGTTATTTTAATGTTGCACAGATTCATAGACTTCGTTTGCTTTAGTAACATTATAACTGCATTAATGCTATTCAGGAATATATTGGCACAAAATCAAAACTAGCTTTTTCTATAATTTTTTTAAAGAGATTTAGTGTCCTTCGCTTCATACAGTCTTCAATTGTTTTAAGCCTTGATTCTGGCATATTGAAGACAATAAATAATGTTACTACGGTGCATTTGATCTTCTAATTCATCGATGGTAGGCTCCGACACCAAATTGTCATCTTTGAGATCTTCAATGTCTTTTATAATTATTTTCTTCTGATCTTCTTGAATGTTGTTCATTTGTGTTTTTAATAAAGTTATTTCCTCAAAAAACCAATTCGTTGTTAAAAATACTCAATTCACTGGTTAATATTTTTGATATATGTTTTGAATCTTAGAAGACATATCAAAAGTTTCATGTAATCCCTGTTCAGAATTTCTTAAGTAACTTAAGAAAATTAACCATTTTGTAAAAAAGTTTGGCTGCGAAGTACACATTGACAAATTACTTGCCACGCTAAAATTTTCTAACCAAATTTCTCTACCGAAATTGTTTTCTCAGCATCACCTACTAATGTTACTTGAAGTAGCAGTATAGAAGAGAATGTGGAAGAGCAAACAAAAATCCATCTTGACATAGCTGTCATTGTCCATAACAATACAATTTGTGCCTTTGTTCAGTACCTCATTAAACAATCTTTGAGATTGCAAAATTGTCTTGTTGAATTGAACTTAGTGTGTTTGGAACATTTTTGTTCTTTGTAGGTTTTAAATTATTTCTCTGTTTAATGCATCGACTTAGAAGTTCCAAATATTTTAGCAACATCTCGCATTGACACGCACTCTTTTTTTTAATTCTTTCATTACCTTGACTTCAACTTTTTTTACAGATACGATCACTTCGATGTTTATCTTTCACATCTTTAAAATCTTGCACATTTTTATTTTTTGCACAGGTCAAGCTGAAAGCCAACCATTTTGGCTATGCTTAATATATTGATTTTGGTGGATTTTGTTTGTAAATACACACAATTTGTTTCCTTAATTTTTTATTTTCACCTTCCATATTAAATAAATGTTTTGTAGTAAATAAATTATTATGTTAAGTTAAACGGCAAGCTTATTATCACTTCTAAATGAGATGTTATTTAAAACAATTGTTTGACATCTGATAGTCCAGCCTACTTTAGAAAAATGACAAATCTTTTTAGCTTAGTGCTTATATAAAGTAAGTAAAATTACTTAAAATCGTATTTTTATTTCTAGTCCAATGCCAGACCTGGATGATCTACTGCAAGAATGGCCAGAAAAATTTGAAAATGCTGTAAAATTACATGATTTACCAAGTCCAAAATTTTGTGGTACTTTAACTCAGTATATGGATACCATATGTGCTGTTTTTGACATACCTGTTTACAAGAACAAAATACAATCACTTCATGTTCTGTTTTGTTTGTATGCAGCCATCAAAAATTCTCAATTGTATCGGGCTGCAAATGCATTTGATGGCAAAGAAACTTCAGAGGCAAATTTAACAAGTAAAATGGATCATTTAGTGTTAGAATAAAAGATTGGCACTGGTAGTTTTAGTGAAATAATCACATTCTATTATCTCTTTGTTAATAATCATAAATATAGAAGTATTATCTGTTTTCATGAATTAATTTTAATAAATATGTAAAATATTCAAAATGTATTTGTTTTTCAAACGTCAAAATATAGGTGCGATTAGAAATGCATATGCTTCAATTAAAAACCGTGTTGTGATGGCTGACCATGTACGAAAAGACAACACGAAATCAGACTTTTTCGAAATCAGAGATGGATTAAGGCAAGGTGGAGTGATGAGCCCAACATTATTTACACTATTAATGGATGATGATGTAATTAAAGCGACGAGAAACAAGACAAAAAAACTACATGTCGGGTACAACAATTTAAGACCAGTATATGTATCAGAGTGTGCATTCGCGGACGATCTGATGATATGCGCTGCTAGAGAGAAAGATCTACAAGATAACATACAGACATGGGAAGCAGAGCTAGAAAAAAGGAAAATGAAAATAACAACGAGTAAAACGAAAGCGATGGTAGTAAGTAAAGAAAATAAAAATATAAATATAGAAATAAATCATGAACCAATAGAACAAGTAGAGATTTTCAAGTATTTAGGGGTGTCAATACAAAGAGAAGGAAACATTGAAACGGAAGTGAAGGAAAGAATCAATAATGCAACAAAATTATACCACAGCCTAAGTAACTCTTTTATAGGAAAGAAAGAAGTAAGTAAAGGAACAAAGATGACAGTGTATAAAACAGTCTTTAGACCGATTTTAACCTATGGTAGTGAGAGCTGGATATTAACGAACACACTGAAAAGTAAATTTTTTTTTTTTCTTTCTTCTCTGTTGCGCGATATCCCATTATTATAACTCTTTCTTGTATATCTCTACGCGCATTATTACTTCTAATCATATATATATATATATATATATATATATATATATATATATATATATATATATATATATATATATATATATATATATATATATATATATATATATATATATATATATATATATATATATATATATATATATATATATATATATATATATATATATATATATATATATATATATATATATATATATATATATATATATATATATATATATATATATATATATATATATATATATATATATATATATATATATATATATATATATATATATATATATATATATATATATATATATATATATATATATATATATATATATATATATATATATATATATATATATATATATATATATATATATATATATATATATATATATATATATATATATATATATATATATATATATATATATATATATATATATATATATATATATATATATATATATATATATATATATATATATATATATATATATATATATATATATATATATATATATATATATATATATATATATATATATATATATATATATATATATATATATATATATATATATATATATATATATATATATATATATATTTATCCGTCTATCATTTTCAGGTCCATTCATTTACGAGTTACATTTAATACCAAGTCCACCTGTAATTCCAAGTCCCTTATACGGACCTGGAATTACCAGCCCATTTTAACTCGTTTTTCCGTATCTAGGGGTCATGCAGCGCTTATAGACAAAAAATATTATTTTCGGTCTGGACGTGAAATTGAATGCAAAATGAATTTTTATATGCGTTTGTAGTTTTGCATCCCTCCGCTTGGAGCGCTAAATATATACTCAAACGCGTATATCACACATATATTTCGTATGCAAACTCAGGTCCTACATGTGACAACGCTGCTATTCTAATTTAACGTGATACTGCTTTTTGAATGAGTAAGACTCGTAAAAGTAAAATCGATATTCGCGCTCTAGACGCAGTAATACTTTTTGGAGGTAAAATTATAGAAATAAATATCGAAGATAAATACTTTGAATACCACTTATCTAGTTTTCATTATTTGCATTAGTAGTTAAATTTCAGTACTCATAAAAACAATGGCACAAAGTATTTTAAGCATTATTTTAACGAATTTTGATGGTGTTTTAAACATTTTTTGAGACAAACCATTGTACAATGTAAAACTAAAAGTGATTATGGAATTAAAATTATTATTTCATAGAAAGTGTAATAAAACCCTTACATTTTCATTATTTTTCTTTAGTAGAGAAAATTCACACGTTGTTCTTATTTTCTAGTTATCTTAAAACAATCTCCTTATAGTAGTATTAAATTTGTTTTTCCTTGCTTTGTCTTTAGTATATTTAGGTATTTATCTAGTATTTCTAGGAATACGACTATTTTTAATTAGGTTACTTCATTGTCATATTGCGCTGTAGACTGTCATTGTGACCTTCAATTACCAACATTTCTCAAGAACTTTATTTACTCTGGAAGGCCTAAAATTAGGCAGTAGAAATAAACATATAGGGTGTTTCATCGTTATTTTGTTTGGTTCAGTGGTTAATTAGTCCTTATTGTCAGTTCAAACTCACAATTAGACGTAATCAAATCTTTCAACCGTAAATTAACCCTGATTGTCTGTTTGAACTTCCAATAAATCCTGAAAACCAATACAACTTAAAGTTAACCTTAATTGGTAGTTCTAACTGACAAATAAGGTTGTTAATCTTGTAATGCACCTTATACCCAAATTACTAAGCATATGATTAGGCTACCGCTGCCTAAGATGTTGCCTAATGGGTCTAAATCTAAGACTCGTTGCACAGGCACACCATGCAACGTCAACCATCTGATGTCAACTCAGGACATGTATTCTAAAACACATTATACGATGTGGCCGATGGCCAGGTGTAGGAGCAGATACTGAGATGTGCTTCTGGTGGTAATGGGCTGTGAGAAATCCCACAATAACCAGACAGATTTTATATTATGAGAGAGTAAAGGAACGTTCAATTCAGATAGTTCATTATTGAAGAGTTTGGCTTGAGCATTTCATTATTTAACTGTCGTTAACAATCTCAAAAATGTATTCAGTTAGGGTTTGACGACACCAATCGCTGATTCTGTGCCTTAACAATATTTAGCCTTAAAATGACTTCCTTATGTGTTGTAGAATTCTTCTTGGAATTGGTGACAACTGTGATACGAGCCCAACATCGTATTAGTTCGTCGGGTTCTATTTCTATCACGGAATCCTCATTTTAGCTGGCTGTTGCACTTTTAGATTCACTCGCTTAGACTCGCCCGCTTGGACTTACTCACTGAAACTCAAGCACTTGGAATCATTTACTTAAATTGACTTATTGACTTGGATTTACTCACTTGAATTCACGCACTTAGAGTTACTCACTTGCAATCACTCTCTTAGATTCACTCACTTGGACTTACTAACTTGGACTCGCCCACATGGACTCACTCACTTGAACTCACGCACTTGTACTCACTCAATTGGAATCACTCACCTGGACTAACTCACTTGGCATTACACACATGGACTCATTCTCTTGGATTCAGTCACTTAGACTCGCCCACGTGTGACCAATTCAGTCATTTAGACTCACTTACTTGGGCTCACTTGCTTAAACTCACTTATATGGACTCACTCACTTAGACTCACTCATTTGGACTCACTCACTTGGACTCGCTCTCTTAGGCTCACACACCTGAACTAACTCTCCTGGACTCATCCACCTCGGCTTACTTACTTGGACTCACTCACTTAGACTCGCTCACCAGGATTCACTCTCTTGAACTCACTCGTCTGGACTCATTCACTTGGAATCCACACACTTGTATTCACTCATCTGGGCTCACTCACTTGAACTCATTCACTTGGACTCGCTTGCTTAAACTTAGTCATTTAGATTCAACCACTTCGACTCATTCACTTGGGCTCAATCTCCTGGATGCACTCACTTGGACTCATTCATTTGGACTCACTTATATGGACTCACTTATATGGACTCACTTATAGGGACTCACTTAATTGACCTCACTCACTTGGACTAACTCACTTGGACTCATTCATTTGGACTCACTTATATGGACTCACTTATATGGACTCACTTATAGGGACTCACTTAATTGACCTCACTCACTTGGACTAACTCATTCACTTCAACTCACCACTAGGACTTACTCTCATGCACTCACTCATTTGAACTCACTTATATGTACTCATTTACTTGAACTCAGTCATTTGGACTCATTTGATTGGACTCATTCACTTGGCCTCACTTGCTTAAACTCACTCACCTGGACTCACACACTTGAACTCACTTGGACTAACTCACTCACCAGGACTCACGTACATGGACTCACTCACTTGGAACCACTCTCTTGGACTCGATCACTTGAACTCACTCACTTGGACTCACTCATTTGGACTGACTGATTTGGACTCACTAATTTGGACTAACTCATTTGAACTCACTAATTTGGACTAATTTATCTGCACTCACTCCCTTGTGCTCACTCTTTTGGACTAACACGCCTAGAACATCAGTCATTTAGATTCAATGACTTGGACTCATTCACATGGAATCACTCTCCTGGACTGAATCACTTGGACTCATTTAGTTGAACTCAGTCATTTGGACTCATTCGCTTGGACTAACTCTCTTGGAGTCACTCACTTGAACTCAGTCATTTAAACTCACTTAATTGAACTCACTCATGGACTCGCTAACTTGGACTCACTTATTTAAACTCGCCTATATGGACTCATTTACTTAAACTAGTCATTTGGAATCAATTGGACTCATTCACTTGGTCCCACTTGCTTAAATTCACTCACCTGGACAATATCACCAGGACTCACTAACATGGACTTACTCACTTAGAATCACTCTCTTAGATTCGATCTCTTGGACTCACTCATTAGGACTCAGTTATATGGACTCCTTTACTTAAACTCACTCGCTTAAAATCACTCTCCTGAATTGACTCACTCATATGGACTAACTCTCTTGGACTCATTCATTTGTATTAACTCATCTGCACTCACTCCTTTGCGCTCACTGCCGTGGACTCACACACCTGGACTCACTCACTTGGAATCACTTTCTTGGACTCGATCACTTGGACTCACTCACTTGAACTCACTCATTTGGACTACCTCATCTGCACTCACTCATTTGTGCTCACTCTTTTGGACTAACACACCTAGAATCATTCACCAGGATTCATTGACTTGGACTCACTCACTTGGATTCACTTGCTTAAACTCAGACATTTAGATTCAATCACTTGGACTCATTCACATGGGGGTCACTCTCCTGGACGCAATCACTTGGACTCACTCATTTGGACTCATTTAGTTGAACTCAATCATGACAAAATGATCATTATCATTTGGACTCATTCGATTGGACTCATTCACTTCTCACTTGCTTAAATTCACTCACCTGGACAATGTCACCAGGACTCACTAACATGGACTCACTCACTTGGAATCACTCTCTTGGATTCGATCTCTTAGACTCACTCATTTGGACTCAGTTATATGGACTCCTTTACTTAAAATCACTCACTTGCTTAAAATCACTCACCTGGATTCACTCACTGACATCGACTAACTCTCTTGGACTCATTCATTTGGACTAACTCATCTGCACTCACTCCTTTGGGCTCACTGCCGTGGACTCACACACCTGGACTCACTCTTGGACTCATGCATCAGGACTCATTGACCTGGACTCACTCACCTAGACTCACTGCCTTAGGTTCACTTTCTTTGACTCATTCTTCTGGACTCTCCCAATTAAACTTGCTCTGTTGGACTCACTCACCAGGACTCACTCCCTTGGACTCACTCTCTTTGACTCACTGTCCTGGATCCACCCACTTGATCTCGCTCACTTCGGCTCACACTCTTGGACTTACTTATCTGAACTCATTTACTTGAACTCAGTCATTTGGACTTATTCACTTGGACTCACTCACTTGCACCCACTCACGTGGACTCACTTGAGTTCAAGTGGGTGAGTCTAAGAACGTGAGTTCAAGAGAGTGAGTTTTAGTGAGTGAGTCCAAAAGACTGAGTTCAAGTGAGTGAGTCCAATTAAGTGAGCCGAAGAGGGTAAGTCCAGGAGAGTGAGTCTAGGAGGGTGAATTCAAGAGAGTGAGTCCAGGTAAGTGAGTCCAAGCGAGTGAATTCAAGTGAGCGAGTTCAATTAAATGAGTCCAGATAAATGAGCCAGATAAATAAAGTGTATGATTCCAGGTGTGTGAGTTTTAGCAAGTGAGTCCAAGTGAATGAGTTCAAGTGAGTGAGTCCCAATGACTGAGTTCAAGTGAGTGAGTCCAAGAAAGTGAACCCTGGTGAGTTAGTCCAAGTGGGTGGTTTCAGGAAAGATAGTCCAGGTGTGTGAGTCTAAGAGAGTGAGCCCAAGTGGGAGAGTCTAGGAAAATAGTCCAGGTGTGTGAGTCCAAGAGAGTGAGTTAAGGTGAATGAGTTCAAGTGAGTGAGTCCAGCTGAGTGAATTTAAGCAAGTGAGACCAGGTGAATGAGTCCAAATGACTGAGTTCAAGTAAGTGAATCCATATAAGTGAGTCTAAATGAGTGAGTCAATGCGAGTGACTTTAATTGAGTGAGTGAGAATTAGGCAAGTCAAAGAGTCACTTCAAAGAAATTTAACCCCTCCTTCCATCCCTTGCTATCTGATCTGGACATTTTAGAGTCCTGAGAACCATCGTGTCGGTTAATGACTCTGCTACTGAATGGTGCTTCTAGCAGGTCTAGGAAACTTTTGATTTGCGGTGGGGTAGCTGCGTTGTAACACGGAATCTACATAAATTCTACCTCCAACTCTACCTCCAATTCTACCGTTCCAAGATTGTATCGTCCTTGTGTACTGGATTTGACCACCGATTAGCGTTCGCAGGTTAAATAAAGTTTTAAAGTCCCCCCGTCATATAATCTGTATTATTCGGTGTCTGGAGAACCCTTTTGTCCGTTTGCCGAGACTAAATTAAGCTTTCATTAAAACTTAGGTAAGTCAAAAGGTCACTTTAAAGGAATTTAACTTCCCCCTCTCCCTACTATCTGATCTGGACATTTCAGCGTTCCGAGAACGGTCTTGTCGGGTGTGGTCTACTAAAGGTTCACTTTGTTGGGTGCATGGCACTTTTTCAGTAAATTCTACAGTAGCCCAAATATTTGCATATTTGCAGCTGTTTAATAGCCATATGTGTTTTTTACATTTAGACTTGTGTTGAGACTCTTCAAACTCGTGTATATATTGTGTAATTAAATTACCGTCATGTCTATAATCATTGCAAGATATTTATTATGTGCGTTTCTTAAGGAAAATACAGCCTACATTCTTGATGCTATGTCTCCAGAACTGTCAGTCGAAGCTAAATAAAACAAAACCATTGTGAGAAACTTTACATGCAGTAAAAAGGTTCTCGTGCATTTTTTTCGTAAAACCTACCAAAATCGAGTTATTTATAATTTTCCATTTTGTTTTTTTTCTCCACGATGGCGGCTCTAGTACACCTTATTCAACTCGGGGTTCAATTTGTTAGACAGTATGTATTCGCCAATATCTATGCCAATATTTTCAGCCTCCAATAATTTTTCCCGTTAAGAGACAGCGAAAGAACAGAAAAATAGATATGGCCTTACACTTAACGGTAGAAAGGCATAGAATTAAGAACTAATGGTTTAATTCTTTGTAATTTGTATATTCTAGGTCTTGATAAAGAAAACAAATAGTTATCGTAACGTCTTGATGAATTTGTAAAAAATAAATTTGAAATTAAATCCCATGAAGTTTTATTCAATTTCAACAACTATTACTAATTACTTAAATATTACTATTACAACTTTTAATTTAATTTTAATTTTTAACAAACAGACAGTTGTATTCTTGTATTCACGATGTCTGGCTATTCGTCAAGAGTTAATAAAATTTGAATTTTTTAAATTGCTCTTGGGGTCTTCGGGCCCCACTTTTCGATCTCCAGAGGGGCCCACCGGGCAATTGCCCGGTTGCCCGGCGGGCCAGTCCGAAACCGCATCAGCCATTCTGCCTAAACACACAAAAAAACTTACAAATTTAATTAAAATTAACATTAAATTGAATTAATTAAATAATAAAAATGTTATGTAACCAAAACGGTTTTCAAGAACTTCAACTATATCACTATCTTTAAATTACATACTCTCTCGCTTCACTACCGGGATTCAAATTAGCAATAACAAGACTGTCTGGAGGTCTAAAGGTCGGATATACGACGGACTTTGAAATGATGGCGAGATGCATGAAAAACATCCGGTTGACGAGTATTAACATACCTCAACAATCTGACAACGCTGCCGGACCCAACTTTACATATAGAATGTACGAATTCGTATAAACGGACTTAGAATTAAATGTAAATCTAACGGACCCTCAAATGATGGCTTAATATATGAGAAAATGTATATCATAAAAATCGTTTTAGAAGAAATCTTGACCGCATACCCTATTATAAGATGTGAGAAGAACGATATACATCAATAAAAATTTAAGAAAGTCGATTCCTTCTGGTGGACGCGGGATTACGTTTCCATCTGCGGACGTGGAAATGATACCGGGATGTATATATATATATATATATATATATATATATATATATATATATATATATATATATATATATATATATATATATATATATATATATATATATATATATATATATATATATATATATATATATATATATATATATATATATTAAATGCTGTGGATGGTAGTTTCAAAATTTTGGAAAATTTTGAAAATTTTGTGAAAATCTAAAATTTTTGTTAAATACTAACACTTTTGAAATATTTTCATCAACTTTTCAAGTTAAAAATAAATTTGAGGTATTTTATGGTGTGTCATTGATTATACAATCAATGTGTATACTTTTTAATAAGGTTAAATAATACATGTTTCTTTATTATTATCAAACAGCTTACTCACCGATTACTTAAGTATACGTAACATCCAGTTGTGCGCAAGTTATTGTTGTGATGTAATTCAATTATGTATAATTTCAAATGAGTATATCGACGGGTTATGTGATTCTTTAAGGTTTTGTTTTTGTAAATAGTTCGTTATTATTGCGTAAAAGTACTGTGTAATAATGTGTAATAGATGTGTCACTTTTATATAAGAATTTTAATCTGCTATTATGTATTATATGTTGCAAATAGTATAGTTATTGTATTAGATCATAAGGTGACGTCAAATTATGTATAGTCAATAGTATATAAGCTTAGAAAATAATAATTTTAAGGGGACTTACTGATAGAAAGCGACAGAGTAAAGTCGTGAAAAGACAATAGTAAAATGTAAATAGACACTTACTGTTAAACGACGAAAGAGTAAAGATATTATAGTAAATCAAGCGACAAAGTAAAGTCGTGGCTGATAATATTGTAAAAATTTAAATAGTCTAGAATTAAATAGACAAGTTAGTTGGTGATTTGAATACGGCGAAGGTGTAAAAAGTATAAATTGTAAAAGTGTATATGATTATAAAGAACCACCTTTAAGATAAATTACTTGCTAAAGTTAAGCAAGATAATAAATCTACGTTAAAACCTTAAACGGGTGTTTTATTTCATTAAACACAAAAACAACTATAAGTATCCTACGAAAAAGGGAAATTGTACCCGCAATTAATAAACAAAAGTGAGTTACCAGAATCAAGTTTTGGATGAAATTATATGGGAAATCCATGCAAAAAGGAAGAAAGTCAACCGGAATTGGAGATCAGCCCTGGATCAACATAAAGTGATCTACTCTGCCAATGGTTTGGGAAAGAGGACATCTATAGTTAAAGGAAAGAAGAAATATTATAAAAAGGTAGGAAGTTATTTCCTTTTTGTATTGGCATTTGCTGAAGAAAAGACTATCGTTTGTGAAGTGCAGTAAAGTGATTTGAACAATTTAGTAATAGTTAAAAATTAATTAAGATTTCACTTTTAAAAGTGTTTTTAAATTTCAATTTGTATATTTTTTTTAATACCACAAGAATCCACATTCACCCTGAGATGAGTCTTTATTAAATATAATTCTGTTAATTTAAGTTATTTAACTGGCGCCCAACTCTCTTACGTAAACTTGAGTTAGTCAAGAACTAACGTAACATTAATTTTATATAACCATTGCATTATTAAATCTATTAAAAGGTATTTTCAAATCATATTAGAATTTATAAAAGAGGGAAGTTGAAAAGCATTTCCAAAGTTCACAGTCATTTAAAAAAATCAATTTAATTATAAAGTAATTATCTACGATCGAACGGCAATTATTCACAGTTTCAAAATATATAATAAAATTTTTAAAAATAATATAAAAATAATTTATTATTTTTAATTAACCAATATCACTGCATTTATATATGGCGACCGGCAACGTGGGACCTTTTGTGGTACATATAGCCTTTTGTGGTACATATAACCATTTGTGGTTTATATAATCTTTTGAAAAATAGTAGGCGTATAGTAGCTTTAATAGATTATTTGGCTTTTGAGATTATTTAGTTTTTGTAGGTTATTTTGCTTATAGTAATAGTTGGCTTATTACGATTATATTAAATTATTAGGCTTATAATAGCATAATTGTAGGCATATTAAGGCATACGGTAGGAAATTATTAATTTAACATAATATTAGGAAATTAGCATATTACAGCTAATACTAGGATATTTAAAAGATATTGAGAAGATTTTTAGTGGTTAATGTATGACGTCAGTTAAAAATATATATTCTGCGAAGGAAAGTAATTTAGTATTAAAAAAGAGGTGTATAGATAAAGAATTAATAGTTTCTGAGAAACAGAAAGTTTTAACGATTTCCATAATGGAGGGGAACGGTGAAGAAAGCAAAACAGTAGAACCTACACTTTCACAACTTATGGCATTTATGGTAAAACAATCTGCAGAAATGAATGCTAAATTCGATGCTAGACTAGACAAACAATCTGTAGAATTGAATACAAAATTTGACAAACAGTCTGAAGACATGAAAGAAATGAAAGAAGACATGAATGCTAAATTAGACAAACAATCTGAAGAAATAAAAATTGTATCGGAGACAATAAAACAAGAACTAAAAGATAATACTGAGACGATTAAGAAAGAGATAGAAGCGCTAAAAGTAGACAATGAAAAAAAGTTTATAGAATTAGAACAAAAACATGAATCCGTTTTACAAGAAATAACTAAAGTTAAAGGAATTCAAGATACGCATCTAGTATATTTTAAAAATAAGATAGGCGAAGTTCAAGGAAATTGCATTCAAAGATCCGAATGTATAGAAGAGGATTTAAAACAAATTACTGTTCAGGTTAATGAATTAAAAAGTATCCATACTGAATCAAGTTTAGGACAACCTTCATTCGCACCTATTTTGTTACCATCTTTGAGTGAACAAAATATTACCAAATTTTATGGGGATAAGAGAATGCATCCCAAGACCTTTATAAAGAATATAAAATCTTATTTGGGTAATGTGAAGATAAGTCTTAAACAATCATATAATTCTGATTATGAATTATCAATTATTCGTGGTCTGATGAAAGGAGAAGCAGAAAAATGGTTTTCAATAAATGAAAACAAAATCCTTAATTTTGAAGATTTCGAAAGATTATTTTTGACACAGTATTGGGGTCTATCAGAACAAGAAAAAGTGGTAGAAAACTTAACATTTGGAAGGTTTAACCCTCTTCAAGGGACTACAAGGGAAAATTATGCCTTAAATAAATTTTTTATGATTAATCAATTAGACAATCAGATTGAAGAGGCGGTTGTTATTAAACAATTAGCTAAACATTTTGATAGGCCTATTTTGGAGAAGGTTTACACTGATGATGTAAAGGAGTTTGAACGATTTTTACAAATACTAAAAAACTTTGACGTATTAGATAATCTTAAAAGAGATTCAACGAGGCCTGGTATGAGAAATGTGAATTTTACACAGTCTAACTCTAGTTTTTCATATAGAAATAGGGATAACTATCGGGGAAATGTTAGAAATCCAGTTAGTGATAATAGGTGTGATGAACGGGATGAGTATAGAAAATATGAGAAACATGATAAAATGGAGCAGGAGCACGGAAGGGATGATAGATACGGTAGGAATAGTAAGGAGGGTAACTGTAGTAAATATAATACGGAGCGAGAGGTATCACGTAACATGCCTAGTCATTTATATAGTCCTACAAAGGAGAAATTTGTAAGTTTCAAGGAAAAGCAATCGCAACACGATGAAGAAAATTTTTAATTGCTTGTACCACTACTCACCACGATAAGATACAACCACAAGTATATTTTCATTTTCCCAAGGGTGGTGGTACAGAATCAAAAGATAAAAAACTAGTAATAAATTCAATAAAATTAGGAAAGATAGATGTAGGAAATAATGCCAATAAGGAAATTTTAAAGGAGGAAATAGTGATTGACAAATTAGAATGTAGAAAAAAATCTAAGAAGGAGGCTGTTGTAGTTAAACATATTAATGATGAAGAAAAATTAACAAACAAAAAGAAAGTGAAAAATTTAAGGGAATTAGGAAAGGTAGATTATAATAGAAAAGGTAAGAAAAAGGTTGTTATAGGTAAAAAAATTAGAAGTAAAAAGGTAAAGTTAAAATACAAAGAAAATAAAAACAAGCGTAATAAAATCATGATTAATAATTTAAAGATTGAAAAGAAAAATAAAAAGTTTGATAGAGGAAAGGGGAAAAATATTAGGATTGGAAATAAACCCTGGAAAAGACAAATTTTACCAATTAGTAATTTTCATCTAACGAACTATAAAAGCAGAAGAAAGAAATAAAGATCTTTGTGGAATATTATTGTAATTAGAATTTACATAACCATTTGCGACAAGAAACCCAGATATGACGTAATTTAAAATGATTCAGACTTAATAACCGATATGACTTTATATAATAAACAGGCTTATGGAATTTTATACCCAATTTGGACTTATGTTTATGTATTTGTTATTGAAAATAAAGAAGGGAATAGTTTGAATATGATTGAAGAAAGATAATTGAAATATTTATTAAAATAGGGGAAAATGGGGTTTAAAGTATGATAATTATATGATGAAATGATGAATGAGGAGGATGAATTTGATTATGATAAATATATTATTGAAATAGGATTGTGGTTAGAAGAAGTTAGAAGGTTAGACGTTTTTAGAAATGAATTAAATTGAAATTATGATGAACTATGATATTGATGAGGAAAAGTTTAGTAGATTTATTAAGAAAGCGTTTATTAATGAAAAGGAATATGAAAACATGATGATATGACGAAATAGGATTCTGAAATAATTAGATGAATAGGATTGGGACGAGGATTGATAAGATGTAATTATTATTGTAAATATTGTAGATAGCTTGTTATGATAGATTAGACTAAGGAAATTTATTGGGGATAAAATATTAAAATACAAAAAAATATTGGTGTTTAAAAATAAAACTAGTTTAACATTTGTTATTTAACATTTATTGTGTTTAAAAGTAAAATTGCATTTTTCAATTTTATTTGAAACAGGAGGGGATAAATGCTGTGGATGGTAGTTTCAAAATTTTGGAAAATTTTGAAAATTTTGTGAAAATCTAAAATTTTTGTTAAATACTAACACTTTTGAAATATTTTCATCAACTTTTCCAGTTAAAAATAAATTTGAGGTATTTTATGGTGTGTCATTGATTATACAATCAATGTGTATACTTTTTAATAAGGTTAAATAATACATGTTTCTTTATTATTATCAAACAGCTTACTCACCGATTACTTAAGTATACGTAACATCCAGTTGTGCGCAAGTTATTGTTGTGATGTAATTCAATTATGTATAATTTCAAATGAGTATATCGACGGGTTATGTGATTCTTTAAGGTTTTGTTTTTGTAAATAGTTCGTTATTATTGCGTAAAAGTACTGTGTAATAATGTGTAATAGATGTGTCACTTTTATATAAGAATTTTAATCTGCTATTATGTATTATATGTTGCAAATAGTATAGTTATTGTATTAGATCATAAGGTGACGTCAAATTATGTATAGTCAATAGTATATAAGCTTAGAAAATAATAATTTTAAGGGGACTTACTGATAGAAAGCGACAGAGTAAAGTCGTGAAAAGACAATAGTAAAATGTAAATAGACACTTACTGTTAAACGACGAAAGAGTAAAGATATTATAGTAAATCAAGCGACAAAGTAAAGTCGTGGCTGATAATATTGTAAAAATTTAAATAGTCTAGAATTAAATAGACAAGTTAGTTGGTGATTTGAATACGGCGAAGGTGTAAAAAGTATAAATTGTAAAAGTGTATATGATTATAAAGAACCACCTTTAAGATAAATTACTTGCTAAAGTTAAGCAAGATAATAAATCTACGTTAAAACCTTAAACGGGTGTTTTATTTCATTAAACACAAAAACAACTATAAGTATCCTACGAAAAAGGGAAATTGTACCCGCAATTAATAAACAAAAGTGAGTTACCAGAATCAAGTTTTGGATGAAATTATATGGGAAATCCATGCAAAAAGGAAGAAAGTCAACCGGAATTGGAGATCAGCCCTGGATCAACATAAAGTGATCTACTCTGCCAATGGTTTGGGAAAGAGGACATCTATAGTTAAAGGAAAGAAGAAATATTATAAAAAGGTAGGAAGTTATTTCCTTTTTGTATTGGCATTTGCTGAAGAAAAGACTATCGTTTGTGAAGTGTAGTAAAGTGATTTGAACAATTTAGTAATAGTTAAAAATTAATTAAGATTTCACTTTTAAAAGTGTTTTTAAATTTCAATTTGTATATTTTTTTTAATACCACAAGAATCCACATTCACCCTGAGATGAGTCTTTATTAAATATAATTCTGTTAATTTAAGTTATTTAACTGGCGCCCAACTCTCTTACGTAAACTTGAGTTAGTCAAGAACTAACGTAACATTAATTTTATATAACCATTGCATTATTAAATCTATTAAAAGGTATTTTCAAATCATATTAGAATTTATAAAAGAGGGAAGTTGAAAAGCATTTCCAAAGTTCACAGTCATTTAAAAAAATCAATTTAATTATAAAGTAATTATCTACGATCGAACGGCAATTATTCACAGTTTCAAAATATATAATAAAATTTTTAAAAATAATTTATTATTTTTAATTAACCAATATCACTGCAATATATATATATATATATATATATATATATATATATATATATATATATATATATATATATATATATATATATATATATATATATATATATAATTATATATATATATATATATATATATAATTATATATATATATATATATATATATATATATATATATATATATATATATATATATATATTGCAGTAATATTGGTTAATTAAAAATAATAAATTATTTTTGAAAAAATTTATTATATATTTTGAAACTGTGAATAATTGCCGTTCGATCGTAGATAATTACTTTATAATAAATTGATTTTTTATTAAATGACTGTGAACTTTGGAAATGCTTTTCAACTTCCCTCTTTTATAAATTCTAATATGATTTGAAAATACCTTTTAATAGATTTAATAATGCAATGGTTATATAAAATTAATGTTACGTTAGATCTTGACTAACTCAAGTTTACGTAAGAGAGTTGGGCGCCAGTTAAATAACTTAACATATTAGAATTAAATTTAATAAAGACTCAGCTCAAGGTGAATGTGGATTCTTGTGGTATTAAAAAAAATATACAAATTGAAATTTAAAAACACTTTTAAAATTGAAATCTTAACTAATTTTTAACTATTACTAAATTTTTCAAATCACTTTACTACACTTTTACAAACGATAGTCTTTTCTTCAGCAAATGCCAATACAAAAAGGAAATAACTTCCTACCTTTTTATAATATTTCTTCTTTCCTTTAACTATAGATGTCCTCTTTCCCAAACCATTGGCAGAGTAGATCACTTTATGTTGATCCAGGGCTGGTCTCCAGTTCCGGTTGTCTTTCTTCCTTTTGCACGGATCTCCCATATAATATCCTCCAAAACTTGATTTTGGTAACTCACTTTTGTTTATTAATTGCGGGTACAATTTCCCTTTTTCGTAAAATACTTATAGTTGTTTTTTTTGTGTTTAATAAAATAAAACACCAGTTTATGGTTTTAACGTTGATTTATTATCTTGCTTAACTTTAGCAAGTAATTTATCTTAAAGGTGGTTCTTTATAATCATATACACTTTTACAATTTATACTTTTTACACCTTCGCCGTATTCAAATCACCAACTAACTTGTCTATTTTAAGACTAAACTATTTACAATTTTATAATATTATCAACCACGACTTTACTTTGTCGCTTGATTTACTAAATATTTTTACTCTTTCGTCGTTTAACAGTAAGTGTCTTTTATCTTACACGACTTTACACCGTCGCTTTCTATCAGTAAGTGCCCTTAAAATTATTATTTTCTAAGCTTATATACTATTGACTATTTACATAATTATATTACACAATTTGACGTCACCTTATCATCTAATACAAACTGTACACTCATATGATACATATTAGCAGATTAATATTCTTATAAAAGTGACACATCTATTACACATTAATTACACAATACTTTTACGCAATACTAACGATCTATTTACATTAACAAAACCTTAAAGAATCACATAACCCGTCGATATACACATTTGAAATTATACATAATTGAATTACATCATAACAAAAACTTGCGAACAACTGGATGTTACGTACACTTAAGTAATCGGTGAGTATGCTGTTTGATAATAAATAAAGAAACATGTATTATTTAACCTTATTAAAAAGTATACACATTGATTTCAAAATCAATGACACACCATTAAATAACTTAAAATTATTTTTAATTGGAAAAGTTGATAAAAATATTTCAAAAGTGTTAGTATTTAACAAAGATTTTAGATTTTCACAAAATTTTCAAAATTTTCCAAAATTTTGAAACTACTATCTACAGCAATATATATATATATATATATATATATATATATATATATATATATATATATATATATATATATATATATATATATATATATATATATATATTGCAGTGATATTGGTTAATTAAAAATAAATATTATTTTTAAAAAAAATTATTATATATTTTAATACTGTGAATAATTGCCGTTCGATCATAGATAATTACTTTATATTTAAATTGATTTTTGTTTTAAAATGACTGTGAACTTTGGAAATGCTTTTCAACTTCCCTCTTTTATAAATTCTAATATGATTTGAAAATACCTTTTAATAGATTTAATAATGCAATGGTTATATAAAATTAATGTTACGTTAGTTCTTGACTAACTCAAGTTTACGTAAGAGAGTTGGGCGCCAGTTAAATAACTTAACATATTAGAATTAAATTTAATAAAGACTCAGCTCAGGGTGAATGTGGATTCTTGTGGTATTAAAAAAAATATAAATTGAAATTTAAAAACACTTTTAAAATTGAAATCTTAATTAATTTTTAACTATTACTAAATTGTTCAAATCACTTTACTACACTTTTACAAACGGTAGTCTTTTCTTCAGCAAATGCCAATACAAAAAGGAAATAACTTCCTACTTTTTTATAATATTTCTTCTTTCCTTTTACTGTAGATATCCTCTTTGCCAAACCATTGGCAGAGCACTTTATGTTGACCCAGGGCTGGTCTCCAATTCCGGTTGACTTTCTTCCTTTTGCATGGATTTTCCATATAATATCACCCACACACTTGATTTTGGAACTCACTTTTGTTTATTAACTGCGGGTACAATTTCCCTTTTTCGTAGGATACTTATAGTTGTTTTTGTGTTTATTTAAATAAAACACCCGTTTATGGTTTTAACGTTGATTTATTATCTTGCTTAACTTTAGCAAGTAATTTATCTTAAAGGTGGTTCTTTATAATCATATACACTTTTACAATTTATACTTTTTACACCTTTGCCGTATTCAAATCACCAACTAACTTAACTTGTCTATTTAATTCTAGACTATATAAATTTTTACAATATTATCAGCCACGACTTTACTTTGTCGCTTGATTTACTATAATATCTTTACTCTTTCGTCGTTTAACAGTAAGTATCTTTAACTTACACGACTTTACACCGTCGCTTTCTATCAGTAAGTGCCTTAAAACTATGATTTTCTAAGCTTATATACTATAGACTATTTACATAATTATATTACACAATTTGACTTCACCTTACAAACTAATACAAACTGTACACTCATATGATACATAATAGCAGATTAATATTCTTATAAAAGTGACACATCTATTACACATTAATTACACAATACTTTTACGCAATAATAACGATCTATTTACATTAACAAAAACCTTAAAGAATCACATAACCCGTCGATATACACATTTGAAATTTTACATAATTGAATTACATCATAACAAAAACTTGCGAACAACTGGATGTTACGTACACTTAAGTAATCGGTGAGTAAGCTATTTGATAATAAATAAAAAAACATGTATTATTTAACCTTATTAAAAAGTATACACATTGATTGTATAATCAATGACACATCATTAAATAACTTAAAATTATTTTTAACTGGAAAAGTTGATAAAAATATTTCAAAAGTGTTAGTATTTAGCAAAGATTTTAGATTTTCACGAAATTTTCAAAATTTTCCAAAATTTTGAAACTACCATCCACAGCAATATATATATATATATATATATATATATATATATATATATATATATATATATATATATATATATATATATATATATGTATACATATGTATTGGGTTTCTCACAAGCACGATTGCGCATCAATTTAATTAATGACGTAATATAAGCAGGTTCTGACTTGTATATTCTTGCTCGAGATTAATATAATGAAGGGCATAAAACGACTGACGCATCTTTTAACCCTAAAAAAATTATTTTATTTCTCTAACTGTAAATAAATGTATCAGAATATGTTATTAATATATGATTTTTTCTATTTTCTCTTTAAAAATGCTCAATAAATTCTAAATTCAAGAAATCTTTCTTCGAATAAGTACAACCTATGTCCAATATGCACATGCCTGCAGGTATAGGTATGTTGAAGTAAACTTCCGTTTTACTCAATTCGATAGCTACCAAATCTTCCGCGAAAATCGTACTAGATTTGAAGTTTTTCTGCAGATTTCTAATTTGTTTAATCATACTTTTATTGTACTATAGTACTTAACACGGATCTTCATCACGTAAAACACTGAAGAAATCCTATTTTAAGTAGTAACACTACGGCCCTGACGATAACATTACGGCATTCTCGTCCTTTTTATTTTAATGACATCATCAGAAGACGCCTGTGCTTGAGATGAAACAATTAGAAAAAGGTAATTTTTTTTAAATAACTTGATAAAAATATCTAAAAAGTATAAGACTCTAATTACATATTTTCTAATTGTTTCATCTCAAGCACAGGCGTCTTTATTTATAATAATATATACACTAAATTTGTTTATATATATAAAGTTTTGAACTGATTTACAAAGTGTTCGACAGCTTTTGCAGAGGTGAGACTAATTTTTATAATTTTAATTCAATTATGTAATACATCCGCACGTGTTCTTTCTCAAATTAAATATTACAATTATATATATTAGACAATTATAGAATGTAACAAGATTTGCTAAGTTATCTTATAAAACTAAAAGCTTAATTCAATTTGACACGTTCCCCCCCCCCCATGTTTATATTCAGATGCTAGAATAGTTTATTTATGGAAATGAATGCTAATATGTTTTTAATTATAATCTCCCAATTAATTTTGTTACAAAACACGTCGTTTGTTATATAGCCGGTGGAAATTGAATAAAAATTATATAACAATAACAAATATCTCTGTAATAAAGAATTTTTAAATTAATTACCGTTAAGTGTGTGATTGAACTCTGTATAATATTATTTCAAATATTTAAGCCTTTTGTATTGTTGGTTGAAAGACTGATAAAAAGACCGCATCTATACCGATCTGTCTATAGCAACACATCAAAAAGGTAGGAACCATATTGAATTGTTTTTATATTATATAAACTATATTTTCGTTTTGCGTGAATTGATGGAATTTTAAAAGCATAATTAGTTGCATGGTTATTATTAACTTTCAATTTTGTTTAAAGTCCACTTATTTCAATATTCATGTAAATTATATGCGGTTATTTAAAACAAATTTCTAGACTGAAATCTTGGTTGAAATGAAAATGTTATTAAAAATAAATATTAGCTCTTAAGTAAAGAAAATGCTAAACTAGTCTGCCCGAAAAACCAAACACTGTATTGTTTTCAATGTCAACACTTCATATAAACCTTGTATTGAATTGCCTCTGGTAGAATATGCATGAGTCAACATGCCTAGCTGTGTATGAGTAATTAATTAGGATATTTAACTAATATTATAAATTAAATATTAGATATGGAATAAAACATTTCCTATTATTTTATTTATTAAGATAATCTAAATATTATTATATTTAAAGCGGTTCTTTGTTCTTATGTGACGGCAGGTTATTTGCTGTTTTTCACTATATAGATTGTTTCATTTTCATGTATGAATATGAGAAAATAGGGCAGATTATTATAGCTTAACAATCTAGACCGGTTTAAATATACCCAAATTTCTTGCAGTTTCAGATGATTCCAATTTTCAGTTTAAAATATTGATTGATAAATCTAAACATCTAATCTGATTCTTTTAATTGTTAATTTTTTCAGAACTACTGTAGTCCTTGTAATGTTGCTTAGTTTTTCAACTAGCGGTTGTTTGATATTAAAATTCTTTTCTGATAATGTATGTCAATATAAAATATATTTAAAAGAAAATTTACATTGCTACCGCAGTAAATGTAAATAATACTCATTTTAACATCCAATTCTATTATGGGCTATTTATAATAATATCTGTTTTGCATGTGTTAGTATGTCTTCGTTTTCATACTTTGCATCCGTTTACATGATTGCATGCGGTTAAATATATTATTTTATAGTGTGTGTACTTACGTGTTTATATGTATGTATTTATATGTGTTCATATGGATTACTATGTCTATGTTTGTATGTGTTTATTTAGATTCATAGCCTTGCTCCTCATGTTTATAGTATGTATGAGTAGTTTGAATATATTTATAGTAAAGGCAAACGTATGTGTTTAGCTGTGATCGTTTAAATGATGTGTACTGATTAATGTCTGTTTATATGTGTATTTATACGCCTTCGTATTCATACTTCATACTGGCTGATAGTAAATGTGGTTGTTCAGACAGTTTTGGCTAATAGTATTAGTCTTCTAATAGTATTTGATAGTTCATAACTTGTTAATAGAAGTAAATTATATATATAATCTCAGCAAACCTTTATTGTCTAGCTAAAGAAGCATCATTTCTTTAACTATCTTGCATACTATAATCTTCAATATTTTTTTTTCGCAGGTTCCTAGGGAAACTACCCCAAATTCTTAAATTTATTGGCGCATCTTTGCATCGTCTTCTCGGTAACACCTGTAGAGGGTATATAAGAGACATCAACATCCCGCTAGCTCATTGTTAATACAACCTTCGTGTTGACAACATCGGTTGCTACGTTCATTATCAGTTATTAGTTCAGTTATCATAATATCGAAGCAGCTCAACTATTTAAAATGGCATTCCAGATAGTTGATGAAATCACTAAAAGTAGCAAAAAATATAATTTCCAACGGCGTAGTGTCTGCTTCAAACTAAACGAAATTCCTCAAGACGTTACCGATCCAGAAGCGTGGGTAAAGAACGGAATCAAAGATATCGTAGCGCATATATGCCAGGACATCGACTCTGAAGATAAGATTGGTTTCGCGTTTGGTTCAGAATGCTTCGGCAAGGAAGATGCGTATATATCTTTCAAAAAGGCTAGAGACGTAACATTCGAAGAAATATGGGACTTATTGGGGAAGATATACCAGAGCAATTCTGAAGGTTTTCATTCAGACACCTTTCGAATGACAATGACCCAGGTAAAATCGTATAGAGATTCTGGGAGAGTTAAGACTTACAACAGCTATGAAGAAGAATGTGCTAAACGAAAGGGTATAGTAACCATCAATAACAACGATAACCTATGCCTTCCCCGAGCTCTCGTTGTGGCCAGAGCTTACGCTACCAATAACCCCGCCATCGAACAAATCAGAAGAAACCATGCCAAGATTCAGGATATCGAGACAAACAAACTGCTGCAAGAGGTTGGAATTCAGATTCTTGAGGAAGGCGCTGGTGTTGAAGAACTGATGCGGTTCCAGACTCATATGAACGACTTCAAAATAACCGTTTATGCCTATGGGTCTAAAGGGCGAACCGTGTTATTTGAAGGTCCTGATGCTCCAATGAAAATCAATCTGCTTCACCATAACAACCACTACAACGTGATTAGCAACTTGAAATCAGCATTTGCATGTATATATTACTGCGAATCTTGTCACATTCCATACAATAACAAGAACGATCACAGATGTGCTGGATCATGCTCATGTTGCCAGCAGACCCCTCCATGTGAGAAAACTAGGCAGGAAGTAACGTGCGAAGATTGTCATCGCAAATTTAGAGGCCCAGACTGCTATAACAAGCATAGAACTATCGGTTTATATGGTATGAAAACCGTATGCCAACATGTAAAACAATGCCCCAAGTGTCTGAAGATAA
Source organism: Agrypnus murinus (assembly GCA_929113105.1). Classification (NCBI taxonomy): domain Eukaryota; kingdom Metazoa; phylum Arthropoda; class Insecta; order Coleoptera; family Elateridae; genus Agrypnus; species Agrypnus murinus. The sequence continues at coordinate 163,523,501 of OV816024.1, forward strand.
TAAAGGCCGAAAGATTTCATACTTGTGATGAAATATACTGTAAGATGTGCGGAAAACACCAGCCTTTAGGTCATTACTGCTATATTAAGCCCGATGCTAGAGAGCCGCCTTCTGAAGGTACTCTCTTTATCTTCTATGATCTGGAATCGAGGCAAGATGAACACGGTCCTAATGGCGAAAGAATACATGTACCTAACTTGTGCGTCTTTCAACAAAGGTGTGACAACTGTATTAATGAAGACAATACAGTTACGATATGCGCAAAATGTTGCCTGAGACAACAGGTTATAAAAATAAATCCCATACAAACCTTCCTAAGCTACATATTGGGAATCAAGAAGGCTTTTAAGAAGATTGTTGTGTTGGCTCATAATGGCAAGGCATATGATCATCAATTTATCCTTAAACATGTGCTTGAAAACACCGATCTCAAGGTCGACTTAATTATGAGAGGCAGCAGCATTATCATGATGGGTATCGATAACGTTAAGTTTATCGATAGTATCAACTACTTTCCCATGGCATTATCCGCACTTCCAAAAACTTTCGATCTAGGTCCAGAGCTAAAGAAAGGCTATTTTCCGCATCTTTTTAACACTCAGGCCAATGCTAATTATGACGGACCTCTGCCAGACCTGAAATACTACGACCCCGACTACATGAACGAAGACACGCGTCTCAAACTGATGGAATGGCATAAGGAACACAATGCTGACAACTTTCAAATGCAAAGAGACCTAGTGGGTTACTGCATCAGTGACGTCGATATTTTGACAAAGGCGTGTCTTAAATTTAGGAAGCTCTTTTTAGAAGAGTTGCAATGTATGTCCGTTCACTGAAGCAGTAACCATAGCCTCGGCCTGTAACTTGGTTTATCGCCGGAACTTCCTGCAGCCCCAATTAATCGGTATTATACCTCGAAATGGTTACAGAAATGTTGACATTCAGTCAAAAATAGTCACTCTCTGGTTATTCTATGAAGAGACTCAAAGAGGTATCAACATTAAACATTCAGTCAAGCAGCGAGAGACTATAGTAGATGGCGTTAAGGTTGATGGTTACTGTGAAGAAACACGACAAGTATTTGAATTTCACGGGTGTTACTATCACGGGCACACCTGTATATCCGTAAGGCGAGATGAACCTGTGCATGAAGATCCCTCGGATACATTGAACAATCGTTTACAAAGAACGATCAACAAAATCGAAAGACTGAGACAGCGAGGCTATGACGTCATCGAAATGTGGGAATGTGAATTTAGGGAAATGCTGCAACGAAACAAAGAACTAAAACAAGAACTTGAAAACAGCCCTCTAATGGCATCGACACCTCTGAACCCTCGCGATGCCTTCTTTGGTGGTCGAACTGGTAATTGCAAAACATATTATCAAGTCGGACCTGGAGAAAAAATAAAGTATGTTGATGTTTGTTCGCTATATCCTTGGGTGTGTAAGTATGGCAAGTTTCCTATTGGACATCCTAAGGTTTACATGGGCGATGCTTGCAAAAAACTTGATTTAGAACATACCGACGGTCTCATCAAATGTAAAGTCTTGCCGCCGCAACAGCTGTACCACCCGGTACTACCACTCAGAATGAACAACAAGTTAATGTTTGTGTTATGCAAAACCTGCGGTTCAGAGCTTAACCAGAACGAATGTAATCATACGGAAGGTGAACGAGCATTAACAGGTACTTGGATAATAGCCGAAGTACAAAAAGCCTTGGAGATGGGGTATGTCATGCTGGAAGTTTACGAAGTTTGGCAATACAACATAGAACAGTATACCACTATGAAGAAGACTGGCGGGTTATTTACGGAAATGATGAACAAGTTTATCAAAATGAAACAGCAGGCATCAGGCTGGCCCGCGGATTGCTTGTCCGATGCAGAGAAGAAGAATGCATATATCGAAGAATTTTTCGAGAAGGAAGGTATACGCATGGAATTCTCGGAAATACTAAAGAACCCCGGATTAAGAGCTTTGGCTAAACTAATGTTAAATTCGTTTTGGGGTAAGTTTATCACAACTAATTCATTAATTTATATTAATTATTGAATGCATGTTTTCAGGCAAATTTGGCCAGCGTGAGAATCAGCCTAAAACAACTATAATTCGTCAACCTTATGAGTTAGAGGAGCTTCTATCAAACCCGGCTATAGAAGTCAACCACATCGAAGCTGTTAATGAAGACACTCTGATAGTTGGTTGGCAATACAAAGAGGACTCTGCAGACCTTTCGTCGATAGTCAATGTAGCAATTGCGGCATATACAACAACCCAGGCCCGTCTTAAATTATACAGCTATCTGGAACGTCTTGGAGATAGGGTGCTATATTACGATACGGATTCTATCATTTACATTAGCAGAAAAGGGGAAGGGGATGTACCAACGGGTTCCAGCTTGGGGGAAATGACCAATGAGCTAGAAGACTACGGTCCTGGCAGCTATATAGTAGCATTTACCTCTGGAGGTCCTAAGAACTACAGTTACATTATATTCAGTTCTAAGTATCACACTTACTTCACTGTGTGTAAAGTAAAAGGTATTAGACTGAACTATGATGTACTGAAGCTCATCAACTTCCACAGTATGAGGCAGATGGTTACATCCAAAGAGCCTGTTGAGCCTCTATACATTGCCTCTTTGAATATACGCCGTACAAAACACCACCAGGTGATCACCAAAAATGGAACAAAGATCTACAGGCCTAGGTCAGAAAAACGTAAGTTTGACGACAGTTTCGACTCTGTTCCCTATGGACATAAGAGACCCTGCATTTAATAACATACGTAAGTATACGAATAAATGTATGTATTCAAACACTAGAAAAAGTTGTATATATGTATTTAAGGCTGCAATGTATCATAGTTAAATAAAATAAAAAAGCGAGTCGGCATTGTGTGTGTTTTATTTAAGAGTAATTTTGTCATTAATACGTTCTTTCAGGGCTCATAGCAGTGATACAGTTTTGTTAAGACATAAACCATGTCGGAGAAGAATATGACCTTTACCTATGTATGAGCAGTAGCAGCATACAAATCTCTATTAGGTTCAAGTAATTATTGTTCATTTATTTTATAAATGTGTGTTAAGACAAATACATAGTTCCAAAACATTTAAAAAATCCCATATAATATCTGCAGAGCAGAGCAGGCAGCAGAGCTACCGTAGAAGCTTCTATGTCCGCTGAAGATAGTCATCTAAGTTGCAAGACAGAGACCTACCAAAACGCCACTAGACAGAAACATGCATAAAAGTCCCTAGGTTCCACAGAGATACGTCCTAGATCGAAAAAGACCGGTGTCACCAGTCGCAACAGCCCGATTTAGCAAAGACCCGAATCTGTTAAGCAACAGCAACACTATTACATGCATAGCAGAGTCTCAAACACTGCAAGAGCTACTAGCCTCCTCTATTAGCTCCGAGCAATTTAGCAGAATCCTGAACCAACACCTGCAATATAGAATCTTGACAATTCCCTAGATTAGAGAGAGATCGACATAAAAAGTCCACAGATTAGAGAGAGATCGACATAAAAAGACCCTAGATTCGACGTAAAACAACACTGACGCCATCTGTTTTCCCCTAGCAACGACGCTACCATTTAGCCAAGTGACGAACCAAATGCCGACAATACAGAATGTCGGTAATACAGATTCCGTACTTAACCACCTAAAGAGAGACAGACAAAAAGTCACCAGATTAGAGAGAGACAGAAAATCTAGGGTCCCTAGAACTGTCTGCCTCAAGTGACCCATTACCTACTGAGGGAAAATTGGCGGAACAAGATAAGGTAATAAAGATGGCAGAAGAGAAAATCGGCTAAATGCAGCTGCCACCAACAACTAAGAAAGATAATGTAACGAATGGGAAAACCCCTACACGGACGATTAGCAAGCTAGAAGGTTCCCGGCCCATCTACAATGTTCGAGACTGGCCGCATCAGCGACTAGACGAGGTACAATACACCAGTCTGATCCAGCGTTTTTTAGAAAGATTATATAGGACATATAAATCGCCGCCGCGTACTGAAGAGGATTATATTGTTCAACCGGTGAATTAAAACGTGCATTGTGTAATTAGTAGTCAAATATAAATGTATAGTAGATAAATGTTGTATTGTAAATAAATAGTCGTTAAATAACCTACTTTAAGTTTGTTAATAGTCAGTTTATAATTGTGTTTTTAGTTAGTGTAAATAATATTTCTTTTGTTAATAGACGATTAAATAGCATTTTTAGTATTATTTTAAAAAGAAACAACCGGTAATAAAAGTGTGTTAATTAATCGGTCAAAAGAATGGTATCTAGAACAGAACGAGGACCCCGAAATTTACCGCTTTGAAATACCTGGAGCCGCAATTGATACTAACTTGTTGTTAAGTAAAATTAAGCAAGAACTGCTGGAAAGTTCTAGAAAATCCGAAGAAAATTCTAGAATGTTAAAGGAAGGATTACTAGAAACATCCAGAAAATCCGAAGAAAATTCTAGAAAGTCCGAAGAGAATTCTAGAAAGCTAATGGAAAGTACTAAAGCACTGGAAGAAAAAGTTTTTGAATATTCTAGAATGTTAAAGGAAGAATTACTGGAAAACTCTAGAAAGTCGGGAGAAAGTGTTAGAATGCTAAAATAAGAATTACTGGAAAAGTCCGAAGAAAATTCTCGAATGTTAAAAGAAGAATTATTGGAAAAGTCCGAAGAGAATTCTAGAAGGGTTGAAGAATTACTAGAAAAGTCCGAAGAAAGTTCTAGAAGGCTTAAAGAAGAATTGCTGGAAAATGTCAAAACGTTGGAAGAAAAAGTTTTCAAAGAATTTTTGGAGAATGCCAGCACGTTACGTTGTTGGAGGGTAAATTGGCGGAACAAGATAGAGCCCCGGCTATTTTAGCAAGGTTTTGTCGAAAGCCGAAAGGAATTATTGTGTAACCAGGAAAGAATTATTGGCTGTAGTGAAGTCCCATAAAACTGGCTGTCTTCTACCCTATCCTTGTTTCCTTGGAAACTGGGCAATGGATGAAGCTGTCAAATCCAGTGTGTGGTAGAGAAATTCGTGAGAATTCTCGACGGTTACTCATACCGATCAGGGAGAGCCCTGGTATATGAGACCGGTGTGGGCGGATTCGAATCTCGCCTTGGATAAGGTCATTTATGGTCACCGACGGAACCCGCTGTTTGACCGAGGTCATTTATCGTCACCAAAGGAACCCGCTGTTTGACTGAATCTTAAGTGCGGAGAAGTCAAGTGAGGTTTATCCCGCTTTTTGGCATATGGGAAACTGCATGCCGCCAGGTAAATGTGCTTAGGAGCTATCCCGACCACCCTATGATCCGGACTGCAGCCGGGCACAGTGATTGGGAGAAGCTCTGAAAGCCATTACACTTAAGGATAGTTGATGCGAATACATAGCCTCTCACAATCAAGACAACTTCACCTTAACGGGTACACACTAGGAGTCTATAACGTTTAGACTTAAACGAAGCTCTGTCGAGGGCCCACCAAGTCTATATATTGGTAGATCTGGGTGGCAAAACCATAAAAAAACCAAGTCCCGCCACATTTGAGGTTGGATTCGATCGGGCAGTGGCCCCAACCCCTGTTCGGGTAGGAGCTTATGAAGGTATGAAAGAGGACTGGAGGGCTCGCTCTATTCAACTGAGTTAAGTTGGGGGAATAGTCATATTGCTGGACGAGGTACTTAGCCCCGTATGAAAGAGGACGGGAGGGTGCCGGCGAGTGAGCACGTGTTAAGTCAATCGCTCCGGTACTAGCCTGGATAGCTAGTAGAGGGTAGATAGGCAACCTCGCTCCTACCAGTAAGTTACTGGGATCAATTGTTCGCAATTACGCGCTGATTGGGCGTATCCCAATCACTTCCTCTTGGAAGGAACGTGGGGGTATGTTTATATAGGAACCCCACGTAAATCAATGACAAATTCTTGTAGTGAAGTCCGTTGAGCACTTCTGCAAATACTTGTACGGACGGAAGTTTTTGTTGAAGATGGACACAGATGGAAGATGGAGGGGATTTTGACACGGAACATCGAGCGGGCACAAACAATCGAAATACCGATGCTCTTTTCAGAAGACCCTGTCCGATGGACTGCCGTCATTGCTCTCGTCTGGAAGAGAAGGTTTGCCAAGTATTAAGAACTACCATCGTCAACAATTGGTTGCCGGAAGAATTACAACGACAGCAGAAGGCTGATCCCGAATTAAAAATAGTATTGGACCTGAAGCGTGTGGGAGAAAGGCCTGCCTGGGAAGCCGTCCTACCTAAACGATACGTTCCCTAACCATTTAATTAGTACTAGAGGAACAATTCTGTATTCAGCGAGATTACCCGATTTGTCAGTAAATGGTATCTTTTTCTGGGGGTGCATAAAAGATACAATTTACAAGCACGAAAGATTTAGTAATCTGAATAACCTATGGAAAAAGATAGTAGATACGTGTGCAACTGTTACTTCTGCAATGTTAGTTAAACAATGTGTGACAAAGTTTTTATAACAGAATAGGATATTGTTTAGCTGCGGAAGGGGAACTATTTCAACATTTATTATGATTAGTTTGTTTAAATTGTGATATTTACTTTTTATGTTAAGATTATTAGAGTTTTAGTTGTAATTTTTTTGTTAATCCTATCTGTTAATTTTGTTAATAAATTATAATCTCTTGGATAATTGAGTAGTATTGGACCTCAATTCATTCTGCGTATCGATTAGTGGTTTTTATGGCATCACATCTCTTCTTCGCGATTGAATATAGTACAGGGTGATCCAAAATTACTGAAGACAGTTAGAATTTACCACTACGTTAAATTATTGTTGTGTTGGCAACATGAATACTTTTTAAACAATAGGTTTGTTTGTTTGTCTGATCTCAGATGTTCTTAATGACGTCACCAGAACACTTTTGAACTTTTAGGAACAGGGTTTGAACAGTTGAGAACAATTTTACAAACAAACGCTTTGTGGTAAACATCATCTTTAGATTCCCAACAAACCATCATATGAATTCTAACATTTTTAAAAACTACAACAAAAATCACGTTCTACGAGTTGACTTAACGGTTTACATTTATTTTGAGGTTATATAGCGATGCAGTGGTTATGTTTACGTTTAGCTTATTTGCCCTCTAACTTGCTCGGACGTTTATGTTGGAGCAGAAAGAACATGTTCTAACTGCATCTAGAACAAATTCCTTTCTACAAACAAACAACTTTGGAACGTGTTCTATCTTACTCTAGTTACAAACAAACAACAAAAAGTTCTACGAGTACGTTAGAGCAGACAAACAAACAAACCTATTTTTATCTTGCTTTTATCTTACAGTGGCGTTTCAAAAATAATACAGCTTATAAACTTCATTAATTTTAAATAATAAACTTACTTAATAATAAAATCGTCTAACAAACTGTAGTTCTGAAAAGAACTGTTTTGTATAATAAGAAAACAAGCGAAATAAAGCAAAAATTCAATGAAACCCAATTACCCAAAACAATATGGCAAAGCACAACGATGTAAACGAGAACGTGACGAGTTGACGCTGTACTTGGCGCAACACATTTCAATAGTGCTACACTAACAACGTGAAATACACTAAAACCTAAGGCGCGAAATTCAAACCGAGCTCACTCAATTTGGATCTCACTGTATTATATATCGTGGTTTTAAACTACACACTTTGAATACACGAATTAAAACGATCAGTAATTTAACCACACTTTATGCTTTCAATGACAGATAAAATATTTATGACAGATGTTTTTGGTTGCTTGCTCGTTATTGGAGAGAGATCTTTAGTTTAAAAATTCACTTAGCCATGATTGCTTTCTGTCTTTGTTGTGCTACTCATATTGTTTATGTCTCCCTTATTGCACTCATTCGTTTTTGTATGTTAGATTGGCTTTCGGATAATCTGTATATATGTTGGAATTAATTTTCCCGGTATAATATCGGTCGGTCTTAATCGGAGATATTCGGCAGGACCTTGAAGTAAACGATTTTAGCGAATTATGAAGGTTCATGAGCCCACGAAAAACAGACGCTGCGCCATTTTAGAATTCTTTTGATGCAGTGTTTGTTCTTAGCGGGAGTGTCTGTTAATTAAAGGTTTTTACCTCAACTCGATATACATAAGCATCAATTTATACAAAACTTGCGTTTTACATCGTATTTTATAACAAAGGATATCATGTAAGTAGTAAAGCCTGAAATATACTTGAAACAACCCGTGGGCTAGATATCAAAGGCCAAGCGTTCACTACTTGTTAATTTTGTATTGCATATTGTATGCTAACATGTTTTTATTCTTATATTTATAGAATGTCTCGCTATCGTGAATGGGATTTGTCTTGTAAAGTTTATGTGGGTAATTTGGGATCATCTGCTAGTAAACACGAAATAGAAAGTGCGTTCAGCAAATATGGACCTTTGCGGAATGTATGGGTTGCTCGAAATCCTCCTGGCTTTGCATTTGTTGAATTTGAAGATCCTCGTGATGCTGAAGATGCAGTTCGTGGCTTAGATGGAACGTAAGTTATAATTTGTTTGAGCGAAAGTTTAACTATTACTTAACGTATATTTAGATATTTTACTAGACTAACACAAGAGTTGAGGGAAAATAAAGGTCACATTATAGCTATTTATGTAACAAGTACATAATGTAGGACTTTATAGACAAGCCCAGTTTATGGCCGAGCGAGCGAAGCGAGCAAGGTCTATAAATAGGGCGAGTCTATAAGGTCCGATTATGTAAGAGTTGCATACAAAGGTTTATGTTCGATTCCTAAAATTGGCTAATTATCAAAAAAAAATTAGTTTATAAATTTGACATCTATTCTTGACAGAAGAAAATTTGACATGTAATATACAGTTGCCATACTTTATTTTACTACTCAATACTTTATTTTACGAGTACAATAATAAGCCAGTTCACTGCCGCAAAACAATACAATAAACAGTACTTTATAATGCAATCGGACATAAAATTATTTTTTGTATAAATTTATGAGAGTAGGCCATGATTTATAACTAGATGGATGCATACCTTGCTAAATGTATAGTTGACGTTCAGTCTTGTGTGGTTGCACGTATAAAATTTTCGAAGTGCGATCATTACTTGTTATAATTTTATAGACCTGACTGCTTATTACTACTGTGTAACGTGTAACAAAAATCACATTATTTGATATACGGACCCTTCTGAACCCAGGTAAACCAATGATACTGACTTGTAGAGGATAACTCAGAGAACAATAATCTGAAAAAAATCGCTCCAGTTGCTGATAATTATTAAGAAAAACAATTCTAAAATTGCTGTTTTGAGGTTAGAATGTTAGGTTACAGTTAGTAAAAAAGTTGGCTGTATTTACGTGAAAATGGTGTCATATGACAAGACGATTTTATAATTTTTATCTGTTTTTATGATGTCTTTCCAACGAAAATCCTTAACGCTTGTTGTATGCATGTACGATAGGGGTCTGGATATTGAATAATTACCAAAATGTTAGTGTTCATAATTTAAAAAGAATTCAGTGGCCTCAATTTGAAGAAAAATAGGGTTAATATGACAAGATTTTTTCAGTTATTTCAAAAGATTCCAATGAATCATCCCTAAAAGTATATGGTGGCCAAACTAAGAACAATAATGTTTTTTTCAGACGCTGTTGTGGAACAAGGATTCGTGTTGAAATGTCCAATGGACGATCTCGTCGTGGTGGCGGTCGTCGACCTCCACCAAGATATTCTAGGTTAGTACCATTTAAAATACTTTTTAAGCTCAATCACTAAATGTACTTACTTTTTTTTAAGAGAAATGTTATTTGGATGTTTTAAAATTTTAGCGCTGCTTTAATACCTTCTGTATGTTAACTCACAGAACGGAGGCGTCTACTTCAATCTTTAGCTAAAATATGAAATGAAAAGTTGACACTAATAAGATTTCTATTTTGCAAATAATCATTGGCATCTGTGAGTTAATATCTATTAATAATAAATAAGACAGCAGCAGTTAAACCTTTTTTGGCGCACATTACAGGGCAGCGCCACTGCTGTTGTTTACTACTCCCCCCGACTGAGCCCCACCCCCTCCCGGCCACACATCTCATCTTACATCGACACACCCAACAACTACTACAGCTACTACTACATCCACCATCGGTGGTGTCCGCGTCCGTCCTCCGCTTAGACTCAACTACTCACCAGCAGCATATTTCAACTTTTTTTAAAAGAAAACTTCACATCAGCTGCATTTTCCTGCTATAATCAATCAACATGCCACCCACATCCGACTTCTTTCAAAAGAGTAAATACAGCATAAATTTACTGTGGGGTCAAAATTCATGTTAAATCTAACTTGCTGACATTTCTCTACTTCGAATTGAAATTCTTTTTCAATCAATAAACTTTCATCAGGTATAATGCAGGTAATAAATCCTTAACGTGGAAATTATAGTTAATCTAATGTTTTCTAAATCATCCACACTTGGATAATATTAAGTAGTTTACTAACATAGAAAAATTAAGTACATTCATAAGAAATATTACTCTCAAGGTAAGTCTCTAATAAAAATAGACAAGTTTGGATGAAATTCAATAAATTAAGAGGATTTGTCAAATAGGCTCATTAATTCTACATAAAAATGGAAAAAATGCTCTCTATGATAAGGATTTTTGTTGCAACCTGCCAAGTTTATTATAAAAAAACAGAATCTAAAGTTCTGTTGTACCTGATATCCATTTACAAAATTGATAGAAAAGAGCGTTTTTGTTTTATCTTACTTTATTTTGTTTTATTTTTTAAATTACGATAGTATGTGCTTCTTTTTGTTAATATTTAGTAAAAATGTTATAGATCGCGGTCACCAAGGCGTTCAAGGTCACCCAGATCTCGTTCTCGCAGCAGGAGCAGAAGAAGCCGCAGCGACTCCAGAGACCGTCGCTAGATTAATCTCATATTATTACACATATAAATTTCATATCCTAACTTTCTTTTTTTTATTACGATTTTTTTCTTTACTGTAATTTTATTTTGTATCATGTATTGACCTATTGTAACTTTATGTATAACAATTGGAATAAATATTATATTCTATAGTAATTAATTACATTATGTGTTTGTATTTCACATTTGTGGCAACTTCATTTATTTGGTGTCCTCCTTGGTGTCTTGCAGAGTTTGAACCAGATGATGTGTAAGTGACTACCATGATCACATTTTAACATTTGTTGAGCAGTTGTTTTTGCAGATAAAATTAATGCATATGCCACAGTTTATTAAAAGGTGGAGCGTTTAGGGTGTTAACACAGTGCAGTTGCAACAAAGAAAAATCTACTTTTGTTAATAGGTAAATGATTGATGTAAAATAGTAATAAAAAATCAAATGATTTAAAATTTTCTACAGAATTCTTTCACAAACTATTAGCAGTAATTAGCTTTAATGTTATTTGTTATGATTAATACATTTTTAAAGTGAAAGTGCTTATTTTAAGTGAGAAAATTTAAATTGCAGATAATGCATATATCATTAAGAATCAGTTAAGGAAATTAATGTGAAATTATGTACTATGTATAGTCACAGTATATATAACAATCAGTAGGGTCACTTGCATGCGGCACCATTCATTTTATTAATCCACCTTCGAACATCACGCCCATAAACGAAGTAGTGGACCGACATTTATCGGTCGGCATCTACGAATAATAATAAAACGCAGAGCCGCATTCAGTAAAATGTCTCGAACAAATATGTAAACAAAATCTCTTGTTATATAATAGTATAGTAAAATATGAAGTAGAATTATGTGTAGTGAACCATTTGATTGAAGTTGTTTTACTTATAGAATCTAATAAATAAAACTAATCAATTTAGATACTTAAAACATTTATTAAACTAAGTTAGAAGAGTTGTTGCTTGTTACATCGTTAATTACCAACTAAAGTTACATTATTCTTTCAAGCCATTAACCATATTCTTGCGCTGCAATAGTCATTTTATTTAGAAATAATTACGAACAAATGCATAGCTGTATACAATTTGAATACCTGTTCAACAAACAAATGGAAAATCTAGGTCACCGAAATCACATACGTACAAAATAAGGGAGATGAAATCAATTTACACTAATAATAATAATTAATAAAATTTATGTTCATCCATATTAAATTAAAGACACAATGACAAACGAAATGCTAAAAAGTACAATCCTAACGCATGCTTTGGCTTTTTTTAACAGTTGAGAGTAACAAAAGACGCTGTAGTTCACACCTGTTGATAAGGCGTTGACCTAGATTCTTTGTTGTTGAACTCTTAATAAATCAGCATAAAAAATGTTATTATGTAGGATTTCGTAATCGCTTATTTGTTCTATTACATGTTAGTAATTCAATTTTAAGCAATTGGTAAATATATACAAAAGTGAATTCTTAAATACGGCATTGTTTTTACGAGCGTATTTATTAACAAATAATAGTATGTAGGAAAAAATAACCTGAAAAACTAATGGTAGTTCTTTCCGAGGTATTTTTACAGCCTTTGGCAGCACAACGACTATCACTATGCATTGTTTACTGACACTAATACAGCACGATTGTGGGTTTATCCGGCTCTGGTAAGTTCGATACGTTCTGTTGCGTGTTTGAAACAGAACTGCTGTCTGCATACTGCCGACTCGCACCAGCATGTAGTGTGGTAGATGGAAATTATTTGCGACAGTCACATTACTGTATGTTATATATACTGTGGTATAGTAATAACATTTAACCATGTCACAAAAAAAAATGATCACAAAATCTTTTATAATAAAAGTAGAGTTGTTATATTCATTAATACTATAAAAACAGAAATTGCACCAGTATCTATTGGTACGTTTTAAAATTCTTCAAGTTAATACCATTGCGCAACAAATTTCAAATTTGGTCAAAAACATGTCTACTGTCCGTCTCACGTTGGGACTACAGTGACGTAAAGATCGCCAATGTATTTCTTATGGGAGTTTGTGCTTTGTTGTTGCCACCTATTTCACTGTATGAATCTATAGAAATGTGGATTAAGATTCCAGAAGTTCTAAACCTTTGAAAACAGTAACCGAAAAAGTGTAATCGTAACCATACAAAAGAAACATTAAAAACATTTATTTGTTATTTTATTAAACATTACTTGGGATTGTTACATTGTACATGTATCTAAATATCCGATATTTTATTACTTATACTTTTTTGTTTAATTCTTTCGTCTTCAAATTCTTTCAGCATAAAAATAACGGCTGGTTAGCTTCTGTATGATCTTTTTAATCTTTTAATTCACAGGTAAATACAGGAAGTGCCAAAAGTAATTTTAACGGTAAAATGATTTCATCATGATAAAATCATTCATTTGTTCAACTTGTTTCAAAAGAAACTTGCAAAAACGGAAATTTAGGATTAGCAGCAAATGCAAAGGATTTTAGTAAACAATAAACGCTTCTGGTTTTTTCTACCTTTACTTCACAGGGCTACATTATACAGTTTGTACTTACTGAAATTATAGTATAACGTTTTTTGTCGGCACTATTATTTGTCACCGAACGCATATAAGCAAATTTCTTAATACAAAAATAATTATTTGGTTTCAAATTTTGATAGCTTGTGCATCTATAGATCTTCGTTTAGATGTTTGGGTTATGTCGTTTGTAATTATTGTTAACATTGTCATGTTGTTTGTTGTAACTATTCGTATTGTAGTATTACATAACGCACATAGTACAATATACATAAGTATGGCGGATATTGTTAAAAACGAATGGGTTGTGTACTAAAGGTTGGTGAAAAACATTGTCAAATTTGATAAAATATTGTCTTACTGAGACCCAGCAGTCATTATCAGTATTTATTCGACAAGTTTCAAAATAAACAGGTATTAGCGAAAAAGCTTTGTTCTCAGTATGTCAAGAAAGTATTTCACTTGATGGAATAAAATCTCCAAGAAAAAGAGCGAAGAATAAAAATACTTCAAAATCGCGCAATATAATCTACTGTGATGGAATTAGGAGTGAACACTGAAAAAAATATTCAGGTTAAATTAACCAAAAATGAGTTGCAGCAACCCGAAAATATGGTACGAAAAGTGACAACAATACTTATGGGTAACACGAACTATACGATTTTAGTAAAATGTGTTTGGTTAAATTTACCCAATAAGGTTAAATCAATCACACTCCCATATGGTAGAAGCAACCGGTAAATAGTTAAATTTACCATACCGTGTTAGGTTGTTTCAGCCTTGCATATAGTTAAAATAGTCTTAATAGTATAGTTAGATATACGAAATGAAACAGTCAGAAATGAAGCTCATATAGTTAAATCAACCTAGTAGACTAGTAAAAGTAACTCACGATGTAGTTGCATTAGCTTGGATTTTCTGGCTGATGTAATAATATTGGATAGTAAAAATACCTATATGTCAAGTTAATTCAGCATCTTTCTAAGGTGGAATCAGCTACATATGATAGCAGTCATGACCATTGCATATAACTAAAATACCATTCTACTTAGTTGATTTTACCCATCGATTCAAGTTCACATTACTATATTTTCTGGTTGTTTCTACCAGATGACATTGGTGATTTCAACTCACTATTTTTGGTAGTTTGCCTAATTTTCTCTTCATAATCTCCAAATTTCCCCCACTCCCTCAAAGTCTTATTTTAAGCTAATTCTAGGAGAAACCCTGTAATGATATGGGAGGGAAATGCACATTGAAAATATGAATGTTTTCAATTTTTATGCCTCATTTCAATGTGTATTACCTTCATCTGCTATATAAGGTTTTCTCACAGAGATAGCTGAAAATATTTTCAGAAACTGATGGAAATCTAGTAATTCTGAAGAGCAAATATGGCCAACTAGCAATAATAGTGAGTTCAAATCACCAATATCATACTTACACAAAAAAAGTTGAAAAGAAACAAATTCAATAAAAAAACCTGTTATTGTCCAAAAATGAAGGCAAGACAAATAAAATAAAACGATATTTACTTAAAAAACTTACATTAGAACGATTAATTATATTGTATTCATTATAGTCAACATCCTGAAATAATTATCCAAATAATTATGATAACATGTGACAATTATAAGTACAAATTAAAGATTCCAATAAAAATGTAAATCTAAAGACGCGACTTTTTTCCTTGGTTCCTTGCTTAGCTCTCGTTAACTATAAGGTGGCATAACCTCTTTCTGGCTGTCTGATCTAGGATACCTTTCTCGAAGTACAGATCTAATAAGGTTCTGCCCTGTGGGGCTAGTTGGAGTGTTACAGCATACACTTCCTGCAATGAAAAGAGAACATTATTTCAATTTCAGAAATGATAGGTATGTCAAAAATAATATAGTCAAATCACTATAGTACAGTCAAATTACAAAAAATAGCGGAAAGTCGAGGTAAGTCCGTGGATTTTTGCATAGGGCTTCCTTGTGGGTTGTTAAATCACCCCCTCAAAGTCAACACCTGTAGGTGGTGAGCTCGAAGAGATAATGAGGGTAAACCAGGTCCCCTAACGGTTTTTGTCATTTTTCTCGAAAACTATTAGGTTTATTGAGATGGAGATTAGGTAACATAATGCTTATTTAAATCCCTACCAAAAATGCTTTTTCGTATCTCGCCTTTGTTTTGTATATTCGAAGAAAGAAGGTATGTCATACATGGATCAGCAATTTGCACCGTAAATTTGCTCAAGGAACATTTGGGCGTAACTTTTTTGGTCTAATATTCGTCATGAAGTAGCTAAGATAAATTTGTTGAGATCCGGACGCGATTGTGGTCCAGTCATCTTTTACCTTAGCATTTCTTCGTCAAATCCCATCAGGCGAGGTTATCGATATTCTTGGTGTCAGTCGGCTGAAAAATTCGTATTAGCAAGTTAATTCTTAGGAGAGTACACTGTACCAGTTAATTTTTGTATCCAACCCAATACGTACAGGGTGTTTCGCCTATTTTGAAATCCGAATTTTCTTTATTTATAAGACCTTGGTATCGAGCAAATTTTTCTCTTGAATGATCTTTGATGTAAAATTGAAATACACGATTTAATTCCTGATTTTCTCGTATTGTACGGGCGCCACAGTAAGGCAACAGTTTCGTTTTAACCCTAGTAGCACACATATATCCCAGTCAACACTTATGCGACATTGACATCTCTGAGATGTACTTTTCTTGTAACTATGCTAACATCGTCACTGAGATATCCCTGCGATGTACCTGACACATTATATGATAACATCCAGTATGTAGACATCAACAGAACATCTTTGCGATGTCAGAATATAGATGTTCCACCCAGCTCCCCAAGGCGATGTCGCATTGATGTTGCTAGTGTAATGTGCAGTGGACATTAGAATAAAGTTGAGCTTAACGCATTAAAATCAGAAAGGTGACGCCACTTTTTATTTTGCGAGACAGTTCTTGCTTGAGTGTTGATAGCGCACAATATTTGTTAAAAGTTTTGTTTATTATAAAGATGGTGGTTAAAGAATTTTTTAAACTGTCCATGGTTAGGTAAGTATAATGCTGTCAAGAGTTGCAGGTAAAGTATATATAAATTTTAATGATTAAATTGTCCATTTACCAAAGTCTAGGGGCAGGTAATTCTACTTCCGACGATGTTGCTGCCATTACGTCAAATGTATACTCAATTTCTAATGTACCGAGTATATGTAGTGTACAATCTCTAATGTGCCAGTTATTTTAAGTTAATGAATATTAAAATTGTTGCAGTTGCAACTAAAAACGTAATTAAACTATATTTTAACTAAATCTATTACTTATTTTAAATAAGAAAGATGGATACATCGTTAAGATTGATTAAAAAGTAACTTATGAAATTCCATTTTACATATTACACCAAAAAAGTTTTGAAGTTTTTAAATAACGATCGTGAATCTTTAATCGTAAATTTGTAAATCTTTATTGATTTAATTTATTTTGTACATCGTCAATTTAACTAGTTATATTAATAATGAATAATTTGAAGTTTATTTGATATGGATTGCGGTATAAGTAAAACACCAAGTTAATTTCAATACCAATATACAAAACGGTTTATTAAGTTGATATACTGAACATGTGTTTCCACTGAAAATAGTTTTACGAGAGCGTCAAAATTTTAATTTATGATCTTTAAAAGGACTTATCGTTGCTTGCTTTATACCTGATTTACTGCTTTTGGAAGAAAGGCAAATACAACACAAAAGAGTGTGCAAATGAAGGGTCCGAATGGATAACTACATCTGGTCCCGATATATCGACCACACCTCTGTTCTATTTTAAAAGATTTCATTGAATTCATATCCCATTTCTGAAGTTGTAGAAAGAATCGATTAAACTAAGAAGTAATATAATGGATAGTTTGAAGTTTGATTCTACGTTCCCATACATTTTTAGAATCTTTTAAAAAGTTAAAATCTTTTTAAATTTGTTGATTTACTTTTTCTCAATTTAAATTCGTTCTTACTTAATTTTAATTTCCAGCTTACGTTAAAATGCAGTGGAATTGTAAAGATAAAGAAACATACAATTTTTCTTTCGAATTGGCTTCGTCATCGTCAACGCTGCGCGCTGCCCAGCAATTGAAACTTAAAAAGTGGAAGTGGAAAATAATAATTATTAAATATTTATCATTATTATAATGTAATATTTATTTTTATACTTTAAATAATCTTAACCTATGTGTGTATATATTTTGGTTTTCGTATTACATTTTGATTTTTTTTAATAAAATGATATTTTATGTTACCTCTTGTGCGAATTTCTTATACATCCAAGCCCAGCTACTATAAGGAAAACGTTAAAAATAACGCCAATTAAAATTTGACAATCTTGCTTCATCAAGGTAAGATTAGACGTTAATCTTTAACGTTTTCCTAGAAACTCGGCCTTTATGACATATATGTATATAAAGCATATACAATATATATGTCCCAAAAGAAACTAATCTTGCTCACTAGTCGAGTAAAATCTATTTCTGTATTAACATTTTAATAGTCAAATTACATGACGTTTCAGTCACTCGTTTTGCGACCTCAAAAACATCTTAGTGTTATTGTTTCTTAGAATTATTCGAAAAAGATAAGTGATAAGGTAGAAATAACGGGAACGAAAAGTATTATATTTAACAACTTGTTTTATTGTACCAGTTTACTTTTCGTTCCCGTTATTGCTACAATCTTTTACGGATAATTCTAAGAAACAAAAGTTTTTTGGAAACGGTAGCAAAGCGAGTGAGCGATACGAAATAAAATCGCAAAGATATCATTGTTGCGATGTATAATAGATGTTATTAATCTATGACTCATCCATATTGCACAATAACATCTCGTCGACATCGCACAATAACATCTCAATGACATTGCATAATTACATCTCATGGACATCGCTTAGTAACATCTCATCAACATAACACGGCGACGTTATTGTTGCGGACATATTGCAGTGCCTGGGAAGTTTATATGTAGCGATGCGATAGCAATGCGATGTGTCAGCGACGTTACGTGTTGACTGGGATTATATAAATATTCATTTTCAAATATTTAAAATATATCTTTTTCAACATCCGCCTAAATATTCAGCTAATATATTATTTAAAATATTTCTTCAATATTATTTTGATAATATTTATTTAAGATTCTAGCTAGGATATCTTATGAATGTTATACCCCCAATAGCACAGATATATTATATAAACTAGGATAATGGGCCCTACGGGCCTAAGCACTTAAGTATGATAGAAATAGCATTTATCGATTTTTTTTAAAGTATTTACATGACCTACATAAATCTCCAATCGATTCTCTATCGATAGAGCACATATTAGTACCAAATAACACTCAATAGCACTAAATAGTACGATAGAATCAGCATTTATCGATTTTTTAAAACATAACCTAATTTAAAAAATTTTAAAACATAACCTAATTTAAAAAATTCTCGGTCGTGCATTATCCTCGGCAAATTACACGTACCCTTAATGTCCCGACTCGGCACCCCCCACTATGCACCACAAAATTGTCAATTGTCATTATTTGTCAACGAAGAGACGTACCCTTAATGTCCCGACTCGGCACCCCCCACTATGCACCACAAAATTGTCAATTGTCATTATTTGTCAACGAAGAGTAGTAAATATAACCCTACATTAAGGAGTTAAAATGCCTGTAGTGTGTGTATATTGTGAAAACATTTTCTCCAGACAATTCACCCTTAACAGACACAAGAGAAATTCATATGCAACAGGTAGAAACCTATTGCATATTCTAAAGAAGTGTGGGGTTTCAAGTGTTTGGAATCTGGTTGTGATACATCCTTTCAGCAAGGACAATTTTTGGTTAATCATTTGGAAAAGGTTCATAACTTGAAATTTAAAAATGAAACTATTGATTTTGCAAATAAAAAAGGTAAGTTTTCGTTTTTGCTTTAAAGGTGCAACTAATAGTTTAACACATGAGTACCTGTAGTCATTGTTTATGTACGTATTACATTACATTGTTTATGTATGTATTACATAAACAATGCTATAGCAGAATGTTTTTATAAACAGTTGTCAGTGTCCCGTGGTATGAAAATTTCACTTTCATAATTCAAATTCTCATAGCGACGTCGCCGGTCTATGTGGGGACAATTTTGGGTGGAATAGCAAAGTTTTTCACTTCATTTTGAGGTTGACAATTGTTTATTGAAAAATTCTTACCAACAGTATTAACTGTGACCGTATTACTAGGTGTCCTTATTTTCAGAATTTACCAATTGGAAACAATCTATTGAAGAAGCATCTAACACTTATTATGTGGTATCAAAACACAAGAACAAGAAAGATGGAAGTGCTACATATTTTAATTGTAATCGGAGTAAAACAGGTAAAGGATCAGTCCAAAGTATAAGCATAATAATGTCATTCAGAATAAGACAATAATTATTAGGCATGTTTGTTTGGGTATTCAGCTGCATAATCTTTTTATTTACAGGACATGCTGCAAATCGAACTTTAGATAAGCAGTACAAACGTAATTGTAAAGTTCAGGGGTTATGTCACATTAATTCATCATGTACTAGTCAAATGAAAGTACTTTATGACATTGATAGCAAAGTAACAGTCAGTTTCCAAAAAACACACTACGGACATGAAACTGATCTTGCACACATCAGGATACCTACCCAAGAAAGACAAAAAATTGCTTCTAAATTGATAAATGGAGTCCCAGCTAAAAAGTAAGTAGAATGTTATATAAAGAATTGCAATACAAAATACCGTATGTATTAACTGTTGATAACTTAATAACATCGTAACATCTATTTTTAGAATAGTACAAAATGTTTGTGACAACATTGGGGAGCATTTGAAGAGAATAGACCTGCTTACCATGACAGATGTAAATAATATTAAACGAAGTTTTGGTATTGAATGTCAAGATGGTAAACGTCATGCAAATGATGCAGTATCACTGGATTTGTGGGTACAAGAAAATAAGGTAAAAATGCCTGATGCAAATCCTATTTTATTCTATAAAAAGCAAGGAATAACTGAGTCAACATTTTTAAAAAAAGATGATTTTTGCTTAATACTAATGAATAAGTTCCAAAAAACAATGCTACAAAAATTTGGAAACAGTACTTTAACCATTGATGGAACACATGGTCTAAATTGTTACGATTTTGAATTGACCACACTTATGGTTTTGGATGAATTCAGAGAAGGATTTCCAATAGCTTTTATGTTCAGCAATAGAAAAGACACTAGCATTTACCAACTTTTTTTTCAACATATTAAAGCTGCAACTGGTAAGGAGATCAAATATTGATAATATATTTTTTCATAAATGATATATTTTATAGGTCAAATTCAACCAAAGTTTTTTATGTCTGATTTAGCTGAAGCATATTTTAACGCTTGGGTATCAGTAATGGGTGCTGCTGATACTCAACATCTCTACTGCTCCTGGCACGTTTATCGAGCATGGCAAAGTAATATAGCCAAAGTTAAAGGTTCAGAAAAACAACAGGAAGTGAAGAAGATACTAAAGACCTTGCAGCAAAACACAACAGAAGAAGAATTTAATATTTGTTTGCATAACACAATTATGTTATTATTGAGTGATGATGACACACAAGAATTTGGGAAATATTTCAAAAACAGTTATATGTCCAATTATAAAAAATGGGCTTACTGTTTTCGCAAGGATTCGTTAATTAACACGAATATGCACGTTGAAGCTATGCATAAAATTTTGAAATATATATATGCAGACAGAAAAACAGTACAACGCCTAGATAAGGGTCTAAATTTAATTTTACAATTCTTACGAGACAAAAGTAGAGAGAGAATCGTCAAGTTGGTGAAAGGGAAAAGTACAAAATGTACCGCAGAAATTTTTAAAAGACATTGTGAAGCACAAAAAATGAATAATTATACATTAGAATTTAGTGAAAATGTTTGGAAAATCACAAAAGCATCGGGAGAAATATACATTGTAAAACAAAAGCAAGAATTAAACTGTTGTGTAGACATTTGTTCTGCCTGCAATATATGTAGGCACATATACACGTGCACCTGCATAGACTCTAATAGTCGGAAATTTATTTGCAAACATATTCATTATGTTATTCAAAGAAAAAAAAGCTTAATACAAAAATCAGAAAATCGACCGCATGAAGGTGATGTAGAACTTTTCTCTGCAGTGTTTGATAAATCTAAAGAAAGTACTGAAGAGAAATTGAATAAAAAGATTAATCTTGTGTTTTGCAAATTACAAAATTTTGATTTCAAAACTCTGGATGATTCTGCACTTGAAGAAATTCATCATCACTTAAACATAGTTGAAAATTTGACCAACTTGCCACAAAATATTACTACAGAAGAAAATAACTTCATCATTAAGGAAAATACAAATAAAAGATATATCACTCCACAGTTGCGTTTTTTTTCAACAAAAAAGAAGAGAACACCAACATGCACTACTACCAAGGTAACTGATGTGGAACGTTCGGAAATTAAGAAGATGTTACAAAATAACTCAGCTCTGGTAATATCAAACAATTCAGGAGAAGACCACTTGTATTGCAAAATATAATGCTATATTTCATTTTCAAATTGTAAAACCTTTTAACTGTTATTCTTATTATATTACAAAATTATAATATAATGTAACTACATAATCGTAGAGTATTTTTACAAGGGTAGTTGGGTTTTTTCTTATACATCGTTTTTAATGTTATGAGCATTTCATATTTCTAAAAAAGTTATCCGCAAAACCCACCGTATTTATAATGTGTTTGTGTACAAAATATAGAAACAAACGTTATTATGATATTTGCTACATAATTTCTGTCTTTTTTAAATTTACACACTAGGACAGACAATCTAGACTTTCACACGTAATTTTTCTACTTTTAAATGTCCCGCCGTTGAGGTGGCGGGGGGTGCTGAGTCGGGAAATTACGGGTACGTCAAATTACGCGTCGAATGAGCCCAAGCCCATCTGTCCAGCCCTTATAGAACGCGAGAATGGGGCTCGGACACACATACAAATCAACTTTAGTAGTATTGGATATTCATTTTCAAATATTTAAAACATATCTTTTTCAAATCCACCTAAATATTTAGCTAATATATTATTTAAAATATTTCTTCAATATTATTTTAATAATATTTATTTAACATTCTATAGTATGAGTAAAAAGTAACTCCATCAAAGGTGCCTTTAGGATTTTGAAGCCATGTGTATTATAGCACTAGAAAATTATACAAAATAATCCGAGTCCTTTGACAGTGACAGTTATTAATTTGATATAATTTTCTGGTGTTATAATACACATATGAGTTCAAAATACCAAAGGCACCTTTGATGGAGTTATTTTTTGTTCATACTATAGTTAGGATATCTTATGAATGTTATATTTCTGATTCATATAATATTCCTAGAATACTATTAGAATGTTTTTAAGAATATTTTTGTACAGCAAATTATGCTCTATAGCAACATGAATTTCAATTTTCTTTTCACCACTCATTTTCTTGTTGAAGGTCATTTAAACTTTTCAAATAAAACCCTATACATGTTGTTCTACTAAAAAGAGAATTTTGCTCTCTTTATGAAACCATATTCTCTAACAAGTGTAACATAAGAAAATTTTTGACAAAAATTGCATTTGAAGTTTATTTAGCATAAGAGTTACACTTAGTAATAAAACACTTGGGTTTGAATTAAATACGTATATTCTTTTGGAATGGTGAAATGACCGTCAACAAGAAAATGGTTTTTTTCTCTAATTGTAATTGTAGGTAGTATCACAAAAAGGATTATAGGCCTGAGAAAAATATTCACTGCTCATCTTAATTCACGACAATCCAATAAAAAGATAACTACTCATTCATCCTGAAGACTTCAATAATTATATTATAACTGAAATATTAAATTAAATAGCAGTTTATTCGTTGGTATATTAAGGATATAATTCCCACCTCATGAAATAGGACTGGAATAAAAGATATATTGTAGCAAAAAGAATTTATTCACTCAGAAAAAATATATAAATACTCGATAATTATTCAATAGGAAGCTTGTCTTGTGACTCATAATTCTTCTTTCTGTAAGAATAAAAAAAAAAGATTTAGGGTTATATATAGTCAAAGATGTTATGGTTATAGTCGATCTCTCGCAGCAACATATTTTAAGGAAATTTATATAATGAACATGGACTTTTTGAATCATCTGTACTTCTAGTCACCATATTAGTGTAGTCAAATTTTGCAACAAATTTAATTGTTTTATTATTTTAAGAAAAAATAATGCTTGTTAAGAAAATCTTAATTTGATGTAGTCAAGTCCAATACCATTATGTGGGGCGACCAATAATAGAAAATGTGATTAGGCAATATTAAGCATTTTTTAAAATTAATCGAATATTTTCGAAACAGTATACAAGCATAAAACTCAGCAGACTTTTTATGAGTTACTTCAACCAAAAGAATTAAAATTAAAAATCAAAAGTTAAGTAACTCGAGACGTTGAAATTTTATCAGCCACGCATTGCATATACTATTTTTTCTCCGAATTTTTAGTAAATTAATGCACTTTATAAAAAATTATTACATTTAAGTGACAAAACATGACATTAAAATGACATTTCTCTTGTCAGCAATTGAATGTCGAACAGTTTGAAATTCAAAATCCCAGTAGTCCGAAAATTCCAACCTCTAGTGGTTGAAATGCGATTTCAATCATCGTTATCAATTGCAAAATGAGTGATTTCAATGTCATGAGTAGAAAAAAGCACTTACTAGCTGTTGTTTAATCTTCTCGAAGTATGTCTTAACCAATTCTTAATAGCTGCTATGATGACGTGCTCGGTTGTTTAGTATTTGGGCTTAGGGTTGCTGCTTCTGTAATATTTAATAACATAATAATAATCGTATCGGTAAAAACAATGAAGGTTTAACATACTTTTGATAGTCAAATACTATTAAGGAGGAAAACATTTTCTTTCTCTCCCAGTCATATAAGGAGGCAACAGAATCTGTGAAGTTTCTTTAAAATATTTTTTACAATAGTATTACTATCATGACTTCCAATTTGGGCAAGGAATGGTAACTGAAAATAATATTTGTTATAAGGAAAGCAAGATGTGCATCCAAGTACCTACCATCTTTTTCTGTTCATCCTTTGTACATGGGCGTCTTTCCCATTTACCAGTGTCTTCTTCGCTGTTCATGGGTAGTTTTCCTTCAAAATCTTCGTGGACATTCTGATCATCATCAGAAATTATCTGTGGTCGGCTTTGCTCCTTCAATATTTGCAAAAACCAACTTCAGCTGATGAAGCCACTTTCGGTTTTTCTTTTGAACTCTAGAAAATAAATTGACATCTCAGTTACTGTGAAATTTAAAACCTGTGTTTTATTACTGTTTTAGACATATAATAAATTAATGTAATTTATTTGATGTTCAAAAAATTATTGTTTTTGAGTAATACGACACATACGTTTTAAATTTCACAACTGAGATGTCGGGGGTTTATAATCACCCGTTAGAAAAATTATAAATTTATTAAACATACGTGATTAATCATCATACCTTTTTTGTCAAAGTTGCAGCAATCTGTAGCTGGTTGAATAACCATGTTATTTGTAATATTATCACCATTTGATGATGAGCAGCTTTTCAGTGGATATGCAGGCTCTCTTTTATTCGTAGGAGTAGAATAGTCACTTCTTAGGTAAATACTTTATGGTTTAATATCAATACATACCTACATAAAACAGTTAAATCCGAAAAAAAGACAAAACTGATGACAAAACCCTTGACAAAACCATACAAATTCACAATGGCGTCGCGTCGTTGCATCGTGTCCTTCTGCCTGCCTTCTACGAACATACGCGACGACACACGATCGCGCACGATCATAAGCAAGATTTACAATTCATCAATGTTTACCAATAGATATCTATTGTAGTACATAATAAAAAGATTTGTTTAATATACGTTTCAAAATATTAAAAATTACACACAAATAACATATTTATTTAATATGTATATCAATATATTTCTAAATATTTCATTTTCAATATTTTATAAATACTTTCCTAATCTTTTAAATATTTAAAACACATATAATATTATCTTTATATTTTTTAAATATTAAAGAAATATGGTGTGCTACTGGGGAAATTGTATATTTCAGTTTTACAGCAAAGATCATTCCAGAAAACTTTACTGATCTTATAAATAAAGGAGATTAGGATTTCAAAACAAACGAAACACCTTTACATAATGGGTTGAATAAAAAAATTGATTAGTACAGTGTACTCTCCTAAGAATTAACTTGCCAAAACGAATTTTTCAGCCAACTGGCACCAAGAATATCGATAATCTCGCCTGATGGGTTTTGGCAAAGGAATTTAAATAAGCTTTATTTTACCTAATCTTCTTCATCTTGATAAACCTAATAGTTTTCGAGAAAAACGACAAAAACCGTTAGGGGCGTGGTTTACCTTTATCTCTTCGAGCTCACCACCTACAGGTATCTCTTACAATCTCGAGGTCAGGAATATTTTGAAAAGTGCCCCGAGTCACAGATGAGGAATAATTTTCTTTAAACATTCCTGATCGAGACAGAATTTCTGGTTACTAATTGAAGCGCGTGTGAGATTCGGTACGAAGATTTCACACCAAACTTCAAATTCAAAAAAATCAAATATGAAAATAAATTGTCAAGAATTTTCCAGTGTAATTACCTACTGTCAATCAAAATAAGACTATCCTAGTGGTCAAAAAATACTGGTATGGAATTTTCTAAGATATGTATTTCTGTTTAAAGAGGTTTAGATCGTTATACAGTGATCATGAAACAGTTGAACCAACTGGAGGCACCGGTGAAACACTTTCCCTAAGCAATGTGTTAAATTACTGAAATATCACAACTATTAATACTCACACTAGTAGGTATTGGGCCACCTGGCCCAGACAGAAATTGACATGCCATGTGGCATGCCAATGGCATGGCTCCTCCCCTCGCCTGTGATTGGCTACCCCCACTCCTGTAGCTCCTCCCCTTGTTTCTGATTGGTCGCCGCCATCTTGGATTTCCCCGCCTACTTCTCTCTGATTGGTTAACCCCCACCCCTGTAGCTCCTCCCTTGCTTCTGATTGGATGAAGGCAGCCATTTTGGAACGTCTGGCTCCATTCTACCACGCCCTGGCGCCAGGCTACCACGCCCGCCGCCGCCGCCATTACGGGTATCTGTATTACCGGCAAACTGAGTGCTACCAATAGAGGGCGTAATGCTACAATTAGTGTGTATTGCTAAGAGAGGGCGTCATGAAGGGATCTGTATTATCGATGCGTTGTGTACTACTACTAGGTGGCGTGTCATGAAGAAGAAGAAGAAATCTGTATTACTACTACTACAGAGAGGCAACCATTTTATATCACAGCATCTTGCGTGCGCGCGCGCGCGCTAAATTTGAATCGGTCAATTTTAAATATTTGTCATTTTTGCATATGTCATTTTTAAATCTGTCAATTTTACTGCTGTCGTTTTTACATCTGTCATTTTAAATCTGTCAATTTTGCTTCTGTCATTTTAAATTTGTCATTTTTGCATCGTTTGTCATTTTTGCATCTGTCATTTTTGCATATGTCATTTTGCCTCTGTCATCATTTAAATCTGTCAATTTTAATCTGTCATTTTGCATCTGTCATTTTAATTCTGTCATTTTTGCATAGGTCATTTATGCGTCTGTCATTTAAATCTGTCATTTTTGCATATGTCATTTTTGCATCTGTCATTTAAATCTGTCATTTTGAATTTGTCATTTCTGCTACGTTCTCTATGTTTGCGTTAACAAATTATCATAGGTACATATAAGTGTATATTATACATGTTCCCACTGCATGTTACGTTTCAATTGAAATTAATTCAATTAGAAATCGCTCGTGAGACTTCTCATTCGTTAACATTGATAGTATACGCATTATTATTAATTTAGATTGAACAATAATAAATATATAGATGCATTATTTTATACGGTGCCCTTTTTTATAGCGTCGAGTCTGCTTAAAAAGACTTATTGTTCTTTCGTTTAAAATTTAACAACTAACTAAGACGGTGTTGTACTTATTGAAGCTACATTACTACTACTATTACTTAAGAGTTAAAATATGGTACTATACAAATATTTCACTTAAAGGTTTTCGTATATGTAACAACTGTATCTTATTTCTCATACATGTATACTCGTTACTTAAGTAGACAGCGTAACAATTTGATATAAAGAGGTACATAGAATGATACGTATAGAACATTAATCTTTTTTTTTTTGTTATTCTATGACACTCTTCTCAACAATTGAACAATTTAACAACTAACTATTACTCCTACATAAGTAATGGAACAATTATATACATTAATAATGATAATTATCTTTAAAATATTATCCTTCAGACGTTGTTGTACTTATTGAAGTTACATTACTACTATTACTATTACTTAAGAGTTAAAATATGGTACTATACAAATATTTTACTTAAAGGTTTTCGTATAGGTAACAACTGTATCCTACTTCTCATACATGTATGTATACTCGTTACTTAAGTATACAGGGTAACAATTTGATATAATGAAGTACATAGAATAATACGTATAGAAATTATACATGCTCATTTCAAAACTAGATTGCGGTAAAATTTACCAGACAAAATCAGCAAAATGTAACAGTTGCTTACTTTGTTTCTTTTAACATGTGTTGTTATTGATCAGACTTCACTAAAAAATGGTTATGTATTAATTGTAAATGCTAATAAGGCGGTCAAAGGTGGCCTGATAATGTATTAACAAATTATCATAGGTACATATAAGTGTATATTATACATGTTCCCAATGCATGTTACGTTTCAATTGAAATTAATTCTATTAGAAATCACTCGTGAGACTTCTCATTCGTTAACATTGATAGTATACGCATTATTATTAATTTAGATTGAACAACAATAAATATATAGATACATTATTTTATATGGTGCCCTTTTTATAGCGTCGAATCTGCTTAAAAAGACTTATTGTTCTTTCGTTTAAATATTTAGGTGAATTTTAAAAGAAAACACAAAACGTCTACCTGCAGGAACAGATTTAGAAATTTATTATCTACCGGATGGAATACACCCTATTTTTATGGTTTGGTTGTTCAATGCTGTCACCAATATATATTTCTTGAAAAACGCTATCTGATCGACCTATCTACCGCAAAAATCCTACCTTTTTGTTCGATTATAGCTGTAGATTTCATTATATATATATATATATAATACTGCATGTACGAGCTCTATAATATTTACCATTATTATTATTTAATCTGCCTGAGAATAAAAAACTTTTTAATCTATCTGTGAGCGGTTTCCGTGAATTTTATTTTTTTTTTTTGTAAACCGTTATAAAAATTTAACAGGGGTAGAACTCGTATTTATTGTGTATTTCATTTAATTATTATTATGCAGTCGTATTTAAGTGAATCTGTCTTCTCGACATGATAGAACAAACAAAAGGCTTTAAATCAAGACACACAGTCGCATTTTTTTTTTCACAGAAATTTATTACCTACGAATACACCCCTAATTTTTATGTTGGTCGCTGACAGTGATAGGAAACGCTCACTCTGTTGTTCTATTGACAGGGTCATAAAACTCAACAGCGACAATAAAGCCACGATTTTTTTTTTGTTCGTTCGTCGTCGTCGTCGTATACATTTGAAGGAAATCTTTTGTCAGAACTCATAAAATAGCATTTAACAATCCTCGTTAATAACAGCACCTACTGATTCTATTTGTATGCCCTATAGATTATAATCTATAATGGTAAAAATTCTTTCCTCGAGTAGATAGATCTACCAGATAAGTGCTCGAGAAACATCATAATTAAACTGAGGTGTCCGTTTTACTTTATTACGTAAAATAGACTATACATTTTCGTTCTTATCATTTCTCTATAGATCTGTAAATCGAAAAATGCATAAACTATGATAGGCTTAATTATTTTTTGCAATAGCTTAGGGTCCCAACCAATCCTAGTTAAACAAAACCAACGTTAACACCCTTTTTGTATTTTAAAATAACATGTTTAGGGGTGGGACTGTATATTTCGTTTTACATAAATACAGAGGTTACTGCATGTTGACGAGTATTAAATAAAAGTTTCATAACGTTACCACTACTGACAACTTTTATAAAATATTTTTAAAATGGGTAAGTTGTTTTTCTTTGATTACAAGTACTTTTATTTTTATAAGTTGTATTGTTGTGTTGTATAAGTTGTGTTGTATTGTATTGTTGTTAATTTAACAGAGAGATGCGAATACGGCCTATCGTGTTTAGAAAGATCCAATTGAAAAAATATATTTGATCTTATAAGTTATCCATAAATATGTTAGTTAACAGAAATAAACCGTCTTTTTGTAAATAAAGTTTATTATTACAAGTAAAATAATTTTCGCTGATACAAAGATCAAATATATTTTTTCAATTGGATCTTTCTAAACACGATAAGCCGTATTCGCTTCTCTCTGTTAAATTAACAGCATGTTTAATTACCATGGTGACCAATTCTAATCTTTTCCCACCTATTAAAATTAGATAAAGCTATCTTTATTCTTGTTGATTTTAAACGAAACTTTAGTTAGAGACATCTTTAATCGTGGCTCGTAATACGGCCCATATTATTTTTTGGTTTCGAAATTCAAACAACTGAAAGTTGATAATTGAAAATACTCCATGAGAAATCAAGTCGTTCTTGACATTGAATCCATATATCCTAATTCTTATCTTATATAACCTATTATTATATAGGTACTCTGTGATAACCATAGTAATATCTGGGTAAAATCCAGCCATTATTTTAAAGGTTTAATTTTCATTGCAGTCAATTTCGACACTTTGAGTTTTTTTAACATTTTTATCAGGGGGTGGTATCTCTTTAAATGTGCTCTGTCAAAGAGTTTGAGAATTATCGCCCCTTCTATGCAATAAACATTTGAGAGCATCGTTTAAAGATTTCTATCTTACAGACCATCGTTAGACAAGAGTAACAAAATTGTCAGAAAGGTATTTTGTTTTCACAGTTGTTATCTGCTAATCAGCTTTAAAAAAAGGCCAGTTATACATATAGCTTATTTACGTAATCGAGTGTTCTATTGTATTAGAATTTATAGACATGACAATTTTTCCCTCATAAACTAAGAACAGCTCTTAATAAATATAAACTGTTGACCCAGGGCAGGGGAATAAAAATTATCTATGTTGAGATCTACATTTTAAACATCAGTAAATTAATAGGCAGGTGTTCTCGTGGGAACTTGATTTTTACCCCAACTCTCAGGTCTATCAAAGGTATGCTGCGCATCACCAATGATAACCCTATGGGATATTACGCAAGATCTTGTAGTTTGGTAACGTAACCAGGGGAGGGGGCTTGTTCACTGTTTGGCTATAAAAACCCAAACTCGTAGCAATACCTGCTATATAGATGCTCGACTACAGTTCAAGAGCTTCATTACGTTTAATGGTAGTAAAATAAAACTCTGAGTGTGTGAGTGTGTGTGTGTGTGTTGGTACCTGTCTAAATCAGCAACTTTAGCCAACCATAAGGTAGGATTTTTCTCTTATTTTTTGTAATGATTCATTTGTACTAAATTTACGCGTTGATGTTGTTTTAAGAGAGAAAAAAAAACATCATGTCGCTATTATCATTAAACGAGTTCGAAGACGGTCACAATCTAAATGAGTTACAATTACAACAACAGTTTCGACAGTGTATCTTAGACGCAGGAGTCAGCATACCTATTTCAGTAGCAGCGCTTATTTGTTATGAATATGACCATCTGCTATCTAGCGGGGAGCTGCTGTCTGATTCACGTCGTTATACATCGGCCCCTGTTCAAATACAGAGCAGTGACAGTGAAGAACACATGATCAGTGCGTGTAATCAGCTTTTACGGGAGGTAGAAACAATAAATAGACGTTTAGGAGTGAACTGTATCACATTTGTTAAATTTATTCGTTTATAAGTTGATAGGGGCTACTTCTACATTCTACTATGAACCATATTATTATTATTGACATATCATTGTTCTCTAAGACTATAGTATATACATCATTTTGTTATATGAAAAACTTACATTATCTTATATCCTAACCTAAATATTACATTGTACAACTATTGGCAGGTATGCTATAGTGCCTCAAGGTAGAGTATCATATGAGCCCGGTATAATATAGCTCTTATCGTCGTGAGGGCTTAGCGCGATTATATACATCATTTTGTTATATGAAAAACTTAACATTAACTTATATCTAAACTTAAGTATTATTTTATACAACCCTGTTTATCCGGTATGCGATAGTACCCTACGGTAGAGTGTCATGCGAGCCCGGTATAATATAGCGCTTATCGTCGTGAGGACTTAGCGCGATTTTGGTTTGAGAGATAGTTGCAACATTATGTTTATTGGCTCTGAATAATTTTTGCTGTACAGATGTTTCTTTGCCATCTGATAAACAACTCGCATAGTCATCAAATGTGATGATGTTTTTACTATATGTTTCTTAACACCCTTCGCGCTTCGATAGTGTTTTTCACTATGTGTTTTTAATACCCTTTTTTTTTGCCTTCTTAACTGTTCGTTTATTCGCCAGAACCCGCTGAATGTTTACGGATATATTATTTAATTTTTCAAATTTGTTAATATCCTTTAACTTAATAGGAAATTCCAACTCGTTAAAATGTAGTTCATTCTCATATATTATGTGATATGATTTTGACTATATGTTTCTTGATAACCCTTCGCCCTCTTAACTATTCTTTTATTCTCAAGAACCTGTTTTACCTCGCACCACTTTAGGAATTCTTTACGAGCTTTTGGTTTCATGGTATCAATACTGTAGAACTTGACATGCGGAAGAGGGCCAATGTAGTTAGCGTTAGAATACTCCACAATTTTGATCGGAATTTTGAATGTTTATTACAGCTTTCTTCTGATGGATAGGATCCGGAAGTGGTCTTCTTGTAATCAGAGCTATTATCAACATAGGCCTTCCCTACGATCAAAGCCCTGGGTAGACATAGATTGTCAGTATTCTTGATAGCTACAATCCCTCTACGCTTGCTGCACTCTTCGGCGAAGGTACTGCGGGCTGAACATTCGACGCTCCGGGTATGCAAACCATATTATCGCTATAACAAATTCGGGCCTTGTCGCCGAAACGACGTCGAACAGTCCTGTATGAAAGCCTTCGGTTCGATATGCTTGGTTTTAGTTATTACAGCAGTTCGCATGCGTCCCTTAAATGCTGATTTCATATCGGCCCACTTCACGCGATCGCAAACTGTCTCTTTTCGCTGACTATTACTTACACCTACAGTTTTAAGGTTTTAATAATCTCCCTATATGATCTCGCTTGGGCCAGGCGGGTTGATAGATGATTCTTAACCCCTATAGATGTTTCTTTTTTCCAGTGCTCTATTGATTCTCCATATAGCCGAGGTGACATCTTATAACATAATCCGAAACCCGTTTGGGAACTCTCCTATTAGATTCGTGTGTTGCTTACGTGTGCGGTATACATCTTGTTCACTGGTGTCGAAATGTTCATGAACGTCTTGTTTAATTACTTCATACAGATTAGGCGTTTCTACAACGTATACTAGGGAATCTGTATCGCTATAACAAATTCGTGCCTTGTCACCGGAACGTCGTCTCATGTATGAGTAATGAAAGTCATATAGTTTCAATTTTTTGATATATCCAATATACACATGCCTACATATATGGACTTGTTGAAGTAAACTTCCGTTTTATCAACTCGATAGCCACTAGATCTTCGAATTTTTAACATTTAATCTATAGAATAACTGGAACATCTTTTTGCATAAAGATTAATGAAAGTCATATAGTTTCAATTTTGATATATCCAAAACTGTGTGTCGAAAGCCTGCCCGTTATGAGCAACTGCTACAACTTTTTTTTAATTTTTTACGCATCTCTAACAGGTGTGTAAGAAAACCATCTATACATTTTCCACGCAAGATCTGTTCTCGCAAACCATATCTTACACAGGTGGTAGCAGCTGATGAGTCGCTCTCGGGATGAGCTGTGTGTTCAGTAGCAAGGGATGTTTCTCTATCTGTTGTCTGAATTCGGGTATTCTTTTCAACAATGTCTTCATCTACTACTACTTAGTGTACTTACCCCTGAAGGAATTCAGCATCAGTTTGAACATTTTTATGAGGCGACAGAAAAGACCTGAACAGTCCTTTAGGAATTCCCTTGGATACTTATGCTTAAGATTGCTTGCTAACCATGTTCGTATACGGCCTGAGAAAGCAGTTTGTGTATCCTCCCAATTAATACGGTCTAGCTAGGCTTTTCCTTTCGTCGTCACGCTGTACCTCTACCAGCAACTAATAAGGCTCTCGTGGTTGTCAGGGTGTGTAAAAGACTTAGGGCATTTAGTACATGGGATTTTATATCCTTCACGACTTGATTTGAAATGGTTTTCATAGCAGTCAGCACGTGAAAATGACTTGGGGCATTTAGTACCCTGAACTCTGTTTCCTTGGTGTGTCTTCATATGACGCTTGAAATTGGAGCGTCGAATGCTCAGACCACTTATATCAGACAATTTTTTTTTTGTTCCATCTTGGCTAATGAACAGGAATAGGAACTCTGACCTCGGTATGATTTAGGACGATCCCTTTGACATCGACAGCCACGTGTATCTGCCCGGTGGTAGGTGAATATACCTTATAGGCGTAGTTTTAGACCCGCCTGATATAAACTCCGTTTTTGTTTAACTCGATAACCACTAGATCTTCGGTAAAAATATTGCTAGATCTGAAATTTGATCTTGAGATGAGCTCTTCAACACCGTAACACCCTTCCCGTTTGTTTATTAGTTTGACTATTGATTGTTTTCTAATATCCTTCATCGTCTCGTCGAAAACCTGGGGTTAAATTAGGTAATTAGTTGTTGCTGTAAATTGTTCAATCATCTTTTGTCAGTATAGTGTAGTTATAATAATAATAAGTGAAGCTGACAAGAGTTATACCTTATGTACAGTAATTATTAAAAAAGATGGTGAAACTTAAGGGTGATTGAATGTAAATCACAAGAGGATACTCAGGGGAACATACTCATGAAATAGATCTGATAAACGCGATTTTGTTCTTTTCAATTATGTAGTAGTAGTAGTAGTAGATCAAGACATTGATGAAAAGAATATTTGGCATAACAAAGCGTACAAAGCATTCAATAGGATGTTTCATGAAAAAAAACGAGTATGTCTTCATGGTTATCCGAGCAGATTTCAACCTAATAATAATTGTTTAGTTATTTTGATTATTGTCTAGTTGTTTAATAATTTTAAGAAACATTGTCGTCGTAGAATAAAAGATGTTCTATCATGGTTATCCGAGAACAGATAGTTGTTTAGTTATTTAATTATTGTTGTTTTGTTGATGTTCAATAAAAATTTTGAGAAATATTGTCATAGAATAAAAAAGATTAATGTTTTATATGTGTGTATTATTACTATTCTCACCCATCTGTACCAAGGTATGAAAAAGGTGATAGCTATAACTGAGAGAGAGAGAGAGAATGAGGTAATTACCTACGAACACCTGCCTGTGATGATGATGACATGTCAGCGACAGGATGAAACTTGTCTGCCAGCGATGCCTGCCTGTTTACCGTATGCGTGTTACTGAGCATGCGCTGGATCTAGGTAAGTATAGGTGACTATATAAAGCCGACCGTTGTTAGCGTGTAGCAGTAGACAGTACGTGTGCAAGAGCAGCAGCAACAGCAATTACGATGATGGCTAGCAGTCCTAATTATTGTTATGATAACTGTGAGAGCGAACCTCTTCAAATAGGTAAGTTATTGTTGTTTATAAAACTTCAAGTTTGTATGCTAATTTGTGTCTATTTTGTTACTTCTTTAGATGAAGAAGGTTCGGATGTTGCAGATCATGCATCATCATCATCAACAGCAAGTACCTACAACGACGACGGTCAAGCCTGGAACAACGAAGTCGAAGAAACAGGTAAGATGTTTAAGACTTTTGTGTGTGTGTTTATGCTTATATTAATCGATTATTGTATTATTATTGTTTAGCGTTCCTGTCGCAGCAGCAGCCTCTATACTACGCTGATGACGCTGTAGCAGCATCAGCAAACTTTACCATCATAGATACACCGGTAGCAGCAGCTAAACGTGAAGTACGTGTTCAGCTGCTCGGGGCTGTCCAGTATCCGTTGTATGTTACGAGACCTCCAGGGGAAAAAGAAAACTACGATCATATACACAACATCCAAGTAGGACTTATTCCGCCCGATGACGACGACCAGGGAGAATTTACCGTGGTAGTGAAGCTCGAGTGCGTGAATAGCATATGTGAGTATGGTGAATTGGTGTTGTCGGAACGGGACTGGTTCGAGCTGTATGATATACGAGTCGAGGCACTGTTTAAAAATTTCTTTCATGGTTGCTGCTGTTGCAACAAGGACAACAGTGTACTACATTGC
Source organism: Agrypnus murinus (assembly GCA_929113105.1). Classification (NCBI taxonomy): domain Eukaryota; kingdom Metazoa; phylum Arthropoda; class Insecta; order Coleoptera; family Elateridae; genus Agrypnus; species Agrypnus murinus. The sequence continues at coordinate 163,559,611 of OV816024.1, forward strand.
GATAAACATTTGAAATTCCATCTATGTGACAATTTATACATCGAGATTATTCACAACGAGTTTTTCGGGAACAGGGTTGCCATACATGATACACAGCGGACTATAACCTTAAAAGATTACGAGTTTCAGTCTATACTGCATTTAGCACCGTTGATCAATCATCATGCTCGAACGTTACGTCACCTCGACTTTTCACGTTTCTACCACGCAAACATAGAGAACGTAGCAGAAGGTCAACTGAGACGCCATGAAGACGCCTATAAATCGCTCCCGACATCCGATTCAATTTTATTCACGTCCGAACTGTTATGCGGTTACTACTCAGCTACCAGTTTAATAGACAACACAGCAGCAGCAGCAATTGGTGGTGGATTGAACTCGTTCATTTTATTAGAAATAATAAAACATTATCCGCAAAAGTTTATCGATGCCGTACGTACACGACTGCAATCATATCAGCAACAGCAGCAGTCGGAGACGTCAACGACAACAACGTTTGCACCGTCGTATTAAGAACACCATGGCGGAAATAAACTATCTTAGAAATAGGCTGCAAAAATATTTGAACAATTTGCAAGTGTTACGCGATGATCTCAACTCATACTGTGTAATGAATAATTTGTCAAATCATATGTTACAATTGTCCATTAAATATCAAAATAAATAATATGTATAAACATTGTTGTTGTTGTTTCATTTACTAGCACAAGGTGAAGGGGTTGACTATATAAAAAGGTAGATCGTTGTCATCAGCGAGAGAGTACATGAATAAAAGCCGAAGATTTCCGACGGCGAACATCCTAAGCTACAAATCCGGTAAGTAGTCATACTATGAGAGAGAGAGAGAGAAAGAGTTTCAGCTTAGTGAAAGGATCCAATCCCAGAGTTAGCGCTAAAATTCAAATCTGGTAAGATGGTTGCTTTAAGAATGACAGATTTAAATGACATATGCAAAAAAAAATGACAAATTCAAAATGACAGATTTAAATGACAGATGCAAAAATGACAAATTTAAAATGACAGAAGCAAAATTGACAGATTTAAAATGACAGATGTAAAAACGACAGCAGTAAAATTGACAGATTTAAAAATGACATATGCAAAAATGACAAATATTTAAAATTGACCGATTCAAATTTAGCGCGCGCGCGCACGCAAGATGCTGTGATATAAAATGGTTGCCTCTCTGTAGTAATACAGATTTCTTCTTCTTCTTCATGACACGCCACCTAGTAGTAGTACACAACGCATCGATAATACAGATCCCTTCATGACGCCCTCTCTTAGCAATACACACTAATTGTAGCATTACGCCCTCTATTGGTAGCACTCAGTTTGCCGGTAATACAGATACCCGTAATGGCGGCGGCGGCGGGCGTGGTAGCCTGGCGCCAGGGCGTGGTAGAATGGAGCCAGACGTTCCAAAATGGCTGCCTTCATCCAATCAGAAGCAAGGGAGGAGCTACAGGGGTGGGGGTTAACCAATCAGAGAGAAGTAGGCGGGGAAATCCAAGATGGCGGCGACCAATCAGAAACAAGGGGAGGAGCTACAGGAGTGGGGGTAGCCAATCACAGGCGAAGGGAGGAGCCATGCCATTGGCATGCCACATGGCATGTCAATTTCTGTCTGGGCCAGGTGGCCCAATACCTACTCACACTTTTATTTTTCCCTTCGACCTGGGAGATGGTGTAGGAATGCTGTATGTATCTGCGGCAGGATCCAAAGAAAAACTATCCTGGCTGAAGGATGGATTAGAACTATAGGCGGTCTCAGATTGACTTTGAGTAGTGCTGGTGAACTGACCAGCTGTTGATGGGAAGTCTCCAATATCTACGTTCTGAAGATCAGTCGTAGCAGCTGACTGAAAAAGAACAATATAATTCTGTTACTGTAATAAATAGTAATTATTAGTTCTTGAAGTTCAGTCTATAATACTACATTTCTTATGGCAACATTTCGAGAGCCCTCCCTTGCAGAGACCAGGTCCAGAAATGTTTATTTAAAAGGTTATTGCCCAAAAATTATTAAAAATCACGTTTTTACGTTGTAGATAATTAAATTTTAAACGTACTAACTATACTTTAAAGCGTACTAACCTTCCTGACTGCTGTCCCTTGGAATGTAGATTTCCACTGCTATAGGTTAAACATAAAAACAGAGCGGTCCCCTGCAACCGGTATTAAATCTCGGGAGATAACTGCTGTCAGGCATTTCTCTAGTAACAATAAACGGCATAATTAATTTTCAATAACAATGAAGTAGTGAGAAGTTCAACTTATAAAGAATGAAATACGTTAAAATTATGCTTAAAAACAAATACAAGATAATTCCGAAGAATCAATCTTTACACCTAGAAATTCGATGGGTTTGCTCTTTAAAAATTTATGAATTCGCTGAGACTTGAAAACCGGAAAAGTAACAAGATTTTATGCGTTAATGACTGTGGAACAAGTTTATTAAAGTACATAAATACATAATAAGATTATGCTTAAAGACTTAATGACTCATTGTCAGATATCGAATTTTTAATTTTTCTTCTTGTCATTGTAAGACAGTTAAATATTATTGGTATCATTAACAACTAAGTGACTTACCTTTGAAGGTGTCTATGTACTCCTAAAGTCCCTCTGCCAATAAACCAACGCAATCGAATGATAATTAAGGCACGTTGTAAAAAACTTTATATTCACTTGTTATATTCACTCGATAAACTGAACTCGCGTTTGAAAGACACAATATAAAATGTCTTTTAATTTTCGCAGGCTAAAGCTGATATAGCATTTTTAATAGGAATGGTTATAAAAGCAACTTCACAAATACCCAACATAAGCTGTATATTTAAAACTCGAAAATAAAATTTAATTCCACAGACGTTTTATCAAAACATAAATGCATATTGTACGTGACTGATATATGCTATGGATATCAAATAACAAAGCTACTTTTGTTTTTATGTACGTATGTATGACATCATTATTCTAAATTCAACTTGTTACAAAGTGAAAACTACTATTTCGAATGGTAAAATTTTAACCGTAAGGTTTGGTTTTTTTTACCTGTTTATATAGTCGATTAAATCAATTTTTTAAGCTATTTTAGCCTGAGTTACAGACTGAAATAGCCAACTGTACGTGTAGATTTAACCCAAGTAACGTAAAATCCTTGTTAAGCTGACTTTACCCATACTAATGGTTGATTTAGACAATGTGAACGAATTTGTAAAAAGAGCTTGGAAAAGATTGCTGACAAATCATGATAAAAAATGAAATATTTCTGAATAGTTTTCAAACATAAGAACTTTTCTGCTCTTTTTATGGCCACGCTAATTAAGGGTAAGTAACATTTTTAATGTATCATGATAAGAGAGAAGCGTTACCTTGCCAAATGTATAGTTGATGTTCAATTTTGTGCAGTCGCACATATAAAATCTTGAAGAGCGATCATCACATCATAATTTTATAGACACAGCTGCACAGGATAGCGTAGATAACTGCCCTTTAGCAAGGTCTGCCTCGCTCTGTTTATGATCAAAGATGATAATAAATGTACAGAGTAGATGCTAAGCAGTTTTTAACATAGGGAATATGCATATTATTGATTTCTAAAAGATTGAAATTTTTAAAATTTTCAGTTTTCTCAGGAATCCAAGGTAGAGGTAAGAATGTTACTTCCCTATCTCAATTTTCTATTCACTTGTGCTCCTTTCAATTTAACTAAATATAGTATGAAAATTTAAAGTTCTGGACAGACTGGAAATTGGCACCTGCCGATAGAGGATTAGAAAAGCTAGGGGAGGGGCATTCATTTCCCGATGATTCAACAGTTTTCTCTTTGTGGTCGTTCAAAGATCGTAAAGTAGGAATTCAAAAACAAAATAATATACAGGGTAACTTATTAACATTAAAGTGCAAGTCTCTGTGATATAACAGTAGCACACTGCTCAATCTTTTTTTATTATCGTAATCTAGCATGAAAAATAAAAGTATTTGCTAATTTAATGGATCTCATATTTTTAATAATAACAAAGTTGCCAAAAAAAGCTACGGATCTAAGATTTATGTTTTTCAAATAAAACATCTGAGTTTTATATTGTATTTTTGGATTTTAAATAAATCCATGTATGACCCGATGCCAGCAGAGGTTACTATGTACTGTTTTGGATATTCTGTTAGCATCACGGATGCAACCCGTGTAATCGGCTGCTAAGCAACCAGTTAATATATACTTGCCGTCTGCTAACAGAACATCCAAAAGTGTACAAACCGTCACTGGTTTAGGCATATGGCATTTTTCAATCTTGAATGCTGGTATTGCATTGATAAAAGCTATGTGCACAATATATTAATTATATTTGCATTTATTTTTAGGTGCTGCTTTAAAACCGTTGCTGAAAAGTTGCACCGAAAAGAAAATAGAAGACACTTTCAAAAGATACTTGAAAAGAACCTCTGAAGTGGCTAAAAGTGAAGATAGAAGAACTTAAATTTTGATAATGATTCCAAACAGTTGAATTTACTTTTTATTTTAAGTTTTTATGCTGTATGTTTACATCATATAATCTATGTAATAATTATATTGTAGAAAAAGCATTTACATTTGTTAAAAGATTGATTTTTACCAATAATTAGCTTGCCATTAATTAGATTCCTATAAAATTCGAAACAACCTGAAAGGTTGCAAACCTTTTGCAACTTTGAGAGTTTGTAGATTTTGGTGTTCTAAATGAAATTACAAAACTTGATTTTTCCAACGAAAGTTTTTAACAGTTTTATAATTTTTTATTATTATCAAGTACATATTGTAACATAGCTAAAAAAAAGGATGTATACTGATAAAAAACGTAGTTAGATAAATCGAAAAATTATTCAATTTTTAAAATATTTATTACCTAAACCTAAAATCTATATACTAAAATCCAAAATTTGTTTGTCAGTATGTTTGTCCCTTCATAAAGTCGCCCCATGTAGGTCTCACTCCCCAAACCACATATGGCTCAAGGCATGAACCAGAGTGGTGCAAGAGATCAGTCTGGAAGGAATGGTAAGTAAAATAGAATTAAAATTGTAATGTCTAATTCCAGTTTATTTTCTAAAGAATTTATTTTTGATACCAATCAACCTGTAATTATTTATTAAATAAAGTGAAATAACTATGAATAGTTGGACTGGAAGAACTTGGGACTGAAGTCCCAAGTTAAAAGTTAGTTCTTGAAAGAGAAACCTTATATAGGAATCGAAATTACTTTTGTGTACAGGATATGACGTTTAAAAATAACTTTCTTTTATTTCCTCTTGTGTGGTTTGTTTATTTTAGATCCGTGCACTGGAGGACTGTAACATCTTTGGAATATTCGTCAAGTCGGCGGCAAATATCTATGTGGTGTAGGGCATTGAGTCGAGGATTCATGAGGTCTCCTTTGGACTTAACACTCAACACTCTTAAAATATCTGGCAAATCCTCAGCTGACGTATGCAGAACGTCTATCTGAGACGTTTTAAGCACATCCAAGTTTATGACGATTTAACTTCCCATGGACATCTATAGAACGTCCGACCCAGTATAATCAAAAGTCTATTACGTCTGTTGAACGTATAATGAAGGCTTTTAAAACGTCCGCCCGGGACATTTTAAAAACGTCGCAAGTTCGTGACATTTGAACTTCCACTGGACGTCCATGTAACGTCCCACGTTGTGTAAATCGAACGTCTATTACCACCCTTGGACGTTTTTAAAACGTTCGTCAATTTCTTGGAAGACGTACGCAAAACGTCCATCTGGAAAGTTTTAATAATGTCCAACTTTGTGACATTTGGACTTCCCATGGACGTTCATATAACGTCTCACGGACTATAACCGATCGTCCGTTGGACGTTCATTAAGTCCTCCGAGGACATACAAAGACGTCCGCAAAACGTCCGCTAGGGACATTTTAAGAACGTCGCAAGTTCATGACATTTGGACTTTCCGTGGACGTCCATATAACGTCCCACGTAGTATAAATCGAACGTTTATTACGTCCCTTGGACATAATATGGACATTTTTAAAACGTTCGTCAAGTTCTTGGAAGACGTACGCAAAACGTCCGTCTGGAACGTTTTAATAATGTCCAACTTTGTGAGATTTGGGCTTCCCATGGACGTTCATATAACGTCCCACGGACTATATCCGATCGTCCGTTGGACGTTCATTAAGTCCGTTCATTAAGTCATTAAGTCGAGGACATTGCTCAAACATCCATCTGACGTCGGTGTGCTATTAGGGTAGAGAATATGGTTTCATAAAGAGAGCAAAATTCTCTTTTTAGTAGAACAACATGTATAGGGTTTTATTTGAAAAGTTTAAATGACCTTCAACAAGAAAATGAGTGGTGAAAAGAAAATTGAAATTCATGTTGCTATAGAGCATAATTTGCTGTACAAAAATATTCTTAAAAACACTCTAATAGTATTCTAGGAATATTATATGAATCAGAAATATAACATTCATAAGATATCCTAACTATAGTATGAACAAAAAATAACTCTATCAAAGGTGCCTTTGGTATTTTGAACTCATATGTGTATTATAACACCAGAAAATTATATCAAATTAATAACAACTGTCACTGTCAAAGGACTCTGATTATTTTGTATAATTTTCTAGTGTTATAATACACATGGCTTCAAAATCCTAAAGGCACCTTTGATGGAGTTACTTTTTACTCATACTATAGAATGTTAAATAAATATTATTAAAATAATATTGAAGAAATATTTTAAATGATATATTAGCTAAATATTTAGGTGGATGTTGAAAAAGATATGTTTTAAATATTTGAAAATGAATATTTATATACTATATCTGTGCTATTGGGGATATAACATTCATAAGATATCCTAGCTAGAATGTTAAATAAATATCAAAATAATATTGAAGAAATATTTTAAATAATATATTAGCTAAATATTTAGACGGATGTTGAAAAAGATATATTTTAAATATTTGAAAATGAATATTTATATAATACCGGGTGATTTTTTAAATTTCTGATCTAGAAAGCCATGACATAATTTTAAAACAAAAGATGCGGAAAACGTAGGGCGTAGTTTGAATCGTTCGATTTGTCACAACTGTCAGATTTCAAAAATGTTGACATAAACATAACCTACTCCAGTGTTGTTCTCGCTTTTGCCGTCTTTTGTGCTTCACTGTTTCCTCGTGTTTTGAATTCCGTTTCGCCAGTTATTATCTCGGTTATTATCAAAAATCAGTCTTTTTCAAGACTAACCTTTCGTTTGTGATTGAACGCTTAGTTTTCAACGTTATTTTGGAGTGTTTTTCATCACAACAAAATGGTGTTCACACAGGAACAAAAAACATTTATGATCGAAGCTTACTTTCGTAATGGTCATCAAGTTAATGGTCAATGGGTGTATGATCACTGTTTAAATATTTATCAATTTGTTTAATAAATGTAAAAGTAAGTAGTCAATTTGTCACATAAATGACATTTGGAATAGCAGTGTGATCAACGCTACGCCCTACGTTTCGGTGACCTTCGATACGGCGTAAAAATCACGACTTACTAGATCAGAAATTTAAAAAATCACCCGGTATATGTGTGCTACTAGGGAGAGAGCTCGCTACCAAAGGCGTTGGGACAAGCATATGAAGGCAGACTACTACTACTGGAGCATCAAACGAGATTGCCCTAAGAAGGTCTACAGGTGCAAGAATGAGCTACAAATGTTAATTTTTGGCCGAATAAGAGTATATAAATTTTCATCCATATCAGTTGTTACGAATCACCTATCTATTGCATTTATGTTGAAATGTTAAAAATATGTATACATTAATTTAAAGTAAAACTCGTTTGTACCTATCCATATTTGAATTGTATATGTATTTTATTTTGCGCAACTGATTTTTTGCCATCATGTCATTATCTGTATCTGTATATCGATACAGTATACTCTATCTGTATCTCGACATAAAAATTGAAAGAGTACAAAAAAAGTTTTTAAGATTTTGTAATTTTAAATTAGGAAACCCTGTAGCTGATAAACATTATTTGAATTTACTAGTATACTTTGATTTTAAGCTACTTTCAGATAGACGTAAATATCAACTTCTTGTATTTCTTTATAAATTAATAAATGGTCAGTATGATGTTCCTTATCTTCTTAAACAGGTTAATTTTAGAACTCCTGATATCAGAACGAGAAACAATATTCCCTTTTATTATCACTCTAGAACAACTTTTCACTTAAATTTTGCCGATTACGTATATGTGCCGGTTATATAATAGCATTCACAACTTAGACATTTTTCACTTACCATTATCCAAATTTTCTTTTCCCAATTTTGCTTATTAAAATGCTCATTACATATATTGAATTTTATTATTAAAACAACATTTTAATGATAAAGGTGGATAAAATTAATTGAAACAGTGAATAAAATGTTTCTAGCAACACTTTATTCACACTGCTATTGACAACACGAATAAAGTAAAAAAAAATAAACGTCGCACTACCTTTGAAATTTTCGTTGCTAGGATCGCTTGTTTCATGTCTCATGTGACATTTCACGTAAATTCTTCAATTTGCCGATTTCAAGTCCGAAATTGTGTTTGAAATGGCAAATAACCAGGAAGAAAGCATACCAGAAGATGTTCTGAAGGAAGCTGCGATTGCAGTATCCAATTTATTGCCAGAAAAATCTAAATTAGTTTACGAAAAGGAGTACAAAACATTTTGTGACTGGAAGACAATAAAAACTGTGAAAACTGTTAACGAGGAAATACTGCTAGCATATTTCTTAGAAAAATCACAGAAAGTAAAGGTGTCCACCTTATGGTCTCATTACTCGATGCTCAAAGCAACGCTATCCATAAATGAAAATATTGATATTTCCAAGTAAGTAAACTTAATTATTCTAAATTTCATTTAATTATTTTGGAGTTTTGCAGGTTTTCAAGGCTCATCGCTTTTATAAAAAGACAATCTTCAGGTTACAAACCAAAAAAGTCTAGAACTTTTGAAAAAAGTAATTTCTACCAATTTTTATCCGAGGCTCCTAATGAAATGTATCTATGTATGAAGGTAAGAGTCTCTATAAATCATCTTTGAAATACGTTTCCTAATTTTCATTCTTTATAGGTAGTATTAATTATGGGTATAGCTGGCGGATGTAGAATTGACGAACTACATAAAATTCGAGTTGATGATATTGATGAGAAAGAGTCTGTTTTAATAATTTCGCTTCCGGACACTAAAACAAATAAGAGCCGCAAATTTACAATTATCAATGAAAACTGTCGAGTTGATTTGATAGAAATTTACAAGAAGTACAAAAATTTACGTCCACAAAACGTACCACACAGAAAATTTTTTCTCTGTTATCGTAATCAAAAGTGCACAATACAACCTATCGGTATCAACACTTTTGCAAAAATACCTCAAATTATAGCAAAATATCTAAAGTTACCAAATCCTGATCTTTATACCGGGCACTGTTTTCGAAGAACTTCCGCAAATTTACTAGCCAATGCAGGAGCTGACTTATTAACTATAAAAAGGCACGGAGGCTGGAAGTCCTCTACAGTAGCTGAACAGTATATCGACGAATCAATTGCACAAAAAATATCCACGTCAAGAAAAATTTTGACAAATGTAAATCCAAATGAAAGGCCTGGAACTTCCACTGCACTTGACCCTGACGAAAGTAGAGTCAACTTAACTTCCACTGTACTTGACTCTGACGAAAATAGAGTCAACTTTCCTGGTTTAAGAATTCATCAAATTAATAATAGTACAATTAACATTTATGTAAATAAATTACCTAATCAATAATTTTTTTTTAATTCTGCAAAATTGGAAAAAATCTTGTATGATACACGTGAATAAAGAACATTTTATCCACTCAAAAACATTATCGCACTCGGCTTGCGCCTCGTGCACTAAACAATTTTTCGTGGATAAAATTTGTCTTTATTCACTTATACCATAAATAGCTATTTGTTCTTGGTAGCCAGTTATAACTTATCAAATAGTAAAATGTTATTATTGTAATGAATTCATCTTATCTTCTCGAAAGAATATTATAGATTTATTGTAATATAATCATTTATACATTCTCTTTATTTATTATGACAACTTTCTTATTCTTTTATTTTCACAGCTACTACTACTTTAACACCTCCCTACAATTTAAACTTTAAACAATCATGCAAGAATAATTAAGACTTACATTAAAAGTAAAAAAGCATTTAAAGGTTTAAATTGCTAAACACTTAATATTTTAGTCCAATTGCATGACAATGTCTTTCAAACAGAACTTTGTCCAATGCCTTCGTAAACAAATCGGCACAATTGTATTCACTTTTCACATATTTTATGTTCACTTTCTTGTCATTCACTAATTCTTTTATAAAATGAAATTTTATGTCAATATGTTTGGTTCGACGCTGATTGCCATTTCCATTTGCAATAGTAGTGGCTCCATTATTATCTTCATAAATAGTTATATCCTCTGTAAAATGCTTTAGTCCTACTTCTTTTAACAATCCATATATCCATTTACATTCACATCCTACTAATGAAAGTTCAGTGTACTCTGCTTCTGTACTTGATAATGCAACAGTTTGCTGTTTTCTTGTACACCATCCAATAGTACCTCCAAAAGCATGAATACAATACCCTGAAACTGATCTTCGATTTTCTATATCATTTCACCAATCTGCATCACAATAAGCTTCGACGCTTGTTCCATATTTATATTCCAATTTTAATTCTTTTGTACTCTTCAAATATCGTATAACACGTTTTAAATACTTGAGGTGCTCTTTTGTTGGTAACGACTCGGATAATTAACTGAAAAACAAATATCTGGCCTCGTGTTTATTGAAATGTACATAAGAGCTCCAACTATTTCTTTATATTCATTTTTAACTTATTCATCTCTTTACCTTTTATAAGTACAAGACCCTTCTCCATTGGTGTTCTGACCGTTCTGCCTTCTTCTTCACTATACCTACTTCTTCACCAATTTTGTAATATATCTCGATTGATGAATTTTTGAAACTTTTTCAGTTCTGTCGCGTTCTATTTCCAGTCCAATGAACGTTTTAACATCCCCAATATCAGTCATTTCAAACTTACTCATTAACCTTTCTTTCAAAATATCCACTTTCTTTCCCATCAGTAGAATATCATCCACAAATAATATTATAAAATTTCCGGAACTCATATTGTAATAAAGACTTTCATCATATTTGGATCTAGTAAAATCTAATAATAAAACAAAATTATTAAATTCATTATTCCAACATCTGGGACTCTGCTTCAGACCATATAACGCTTTATTTAATCTTTTTACACCTCTTATTTCTTTAAATGGTCCCTCTGGTAATTCAATGTAAATATCTTCTTCTAATTTACCATTTAAAAATGTAGTCTTCACGTCCAACTGCTTTATATCCCAGTCTAATGAATTTGCAATTGCCAACATAGTACGTACTGTTGTTATACTTACAATTGGAGCATAGGTATGTATTTTCATAATCTATTCTATACTTTTGTGCATAACCTTTTGCCACTACCCAAACAGCACAAATACATCTTAAAGACATCTAAAAGATGTGGAGTTCAGATATTCAAGACGTCTTATGGATGTCCATTTTCGCCTTATGTTATCTGAAAGACGTCTTTAAGACATCCATTGTTACAAAACCCAACGTCTTTATCACAACATCTTAAAGACGTCTTTATCACAATATCTTAAAGATGTATTCAACAAGATACCTTTAAGACATCTGCTTGAAGATGTTCATTTAAAGAAATGTTAATACTAGGCATAGAAATAAAATTCACATCAATCAAAAAATATATTGTCTTTTTTTCTTAGAATAGAAAGTTACATTTTTTAAATAAAGATGATCTATCCAAGGCCCACCTTAATTATGTCTGGTTGGTATTTTCAGTGTTCTTTGGGATTTAGCAAGACCTGATTGCTTTGCTCAGTCTAAAAAAATATACACTAAGGTAAAACTGCATAAGAGTTAGCCCAGACACGCATACCTACTGCGCATAACGAATATATCTGATTATTTCATTCTACTTCGTTTTTGACCAATCGCAAGGCTTTACGATTGGCTTATTTCATGATTATGGAGTTCCACAAAATAAGGCTGGAAACAATAAACAAGATTTGATATGAAAGTAAAAAATGGGACACATGTGACACTAGTTTTCAGCGTTGTCACGAAGATAAAAACAGTCGAAAAGGACAATAAAAAATTATCGAATTATCGACTGTAATTACGCTCGAGGTTTTTTTCTCCGGGATAAAATTGATTTTTTAAACTCTAATTTGGTTTCTTTTTGGTAAACTGACTCTACAAACCACCAGATAAAAAAACTCGTCCTTCGGACTCGTTTTTTTATCGTAGGTGGTTTGTATCGTCAATTTACCAAGCAACCAAATTATCGTTAAAAAAATCAATTTTATCCGGACAAAAAAAGACCTCTCGTGTAATTACAGTCGATAATTCGATAATTTTTTATTGTCCTTTTCGACTGTTTTTATCTTCGTGACAACGCTGAAAACTAGTGTCACATGTGTCCCATTTTTTACTTTCATGTCAAATCTTGTTTATTGTTTCCAGCCTTATTTTGTGGAACTCCATAATCATGAAATAAATAAAGATTATTAAAAGTTTCACAGTTTTATTAAAATATACCTGACAATATTGTTTCGACAGCTATGCTGTCATTATCAAAGGTAATATAATTATAAACAAACACGTCGCTAAGGTAGATACAAAATAGGTAACTAGATAAAATAATAATAATAATAATAAAAATTAATAATAAAAATCATAATTAAACATCTAATACTTCCAGTAACGGAGAATTACTGAGCTCAAGTTGTTCATTCATTAAAGGTACCCTGAGTTTGTGTTTGTATATCTCAAAGGCTTCTAAAATGTCTAATTTGCGTTTGTTATTACAAAAATGTAGGAATTTAATATTATTTTGAGGAGTCATTGTGTGATTTTGTTCTAAAAGGTGTTTGGCGTAATTCGATTTTTCAGGATGTTTATTTTTGTAATGACGTGCGTGTTCTTTATATCTTATGTCAAAATTTCGAAGTGTTTGTCCAATATATACCGAACTACAAAAAGAACAATTTAAACGGTAAATGCCCGATTTCATGATATCATGTGTTCTGTCTTTAGCATTAAATAAAAATGAAAAAGTGTTAGTGTTGGTTTTAAATGTTATTTTATAATTGTTGGTTTTTCTTAGTATATGTGCAATTTTTTTTTCTGATATTTTGCCAAAATATGGTATAGATATGTAATTTGTGTCTTCTGTTTGATTGTCAATGGGATATATTCTTTTGATAGCTAACCTATAATCTTTTTGTTTAATTAAAGTGTCAATCATGTTCGGATTATAATGATTTGCATGTGCTAGTTGTTTAATGGTTGATATCTCTTTGCTAAAATCTGATTTTGTTAGTGGAATAGTTAAAGCTCTGTGTACTAATGATCTGTATGCTGCTATTTTATGTGTATTGTGGTGACAAGATTCATTTGGTATTATTATGTCTGTTTGTGTTGGTTTTCTGTATATGGAAAATTCAAAAAGATTGTCTGCGTTAATCTTGATATTTAAGTCTAAAAAGTTTATAGCCCTGTTTTGTTCTGTTTCTAGTGTAAATTTTATATTAGGATGGATATTGTTTATAAGAATTAAAAATTCATTGATAACCTCAAAAGAACTGTCAAAACAAGCTAAAATGTCATCAACATAACGAAACCAGAAGATAATGTGTTTAGAGAGGATTAATTCAAATATTCGATCTTCAAACTTGTCCATAAATATGTTAGCTAATAGAGGACTTAGAGAATTACCCATAGGTAAACCATCCTTTTGTAAATAAATTATGTTATTAAAAGTGAAATAATTTTGACTTATACAAAGGTCAAATAATTGAATTAACTCTAACCTTTTAACTAATTCTATATTACTATTGATCAAGAAACTATCTAATAAAGGAATACATTCTTGTGGGGGTATTCTGGAGAACATGTTGCAAATATCAAAACTAACAAGTTTTGAATTTACAAGTGATTATTTCATTCTACTTCGTTTTTGACCAATCGCAAGGCTTTATTTTTTGGATTACAGCGATAATTTAATTCATGTATAAAAAATCCCATAAGCCGCGATACATTTGTCACTTTGACATCGGATAAAGTTAGCCCTAACTTTGCATCTGGATAAAATGTGTTTAAACTTCCATGGCTAACTTTCTCGAACCTGATTATTGTTTTTAATAATTGTCATTTTCAAGTTAATAAATGTGTTCTTGACTTCTTCATAATTACCTAGTTATTCCTTTTTATTATTCATTAAATTATCTCATCGAATTACGCTCGAGGTTTTTTTCTCCGGGATAAAATTGATTTTTTAAACTCTAATTTGGTTTCTTTTTGGTAAACTGACTCTACAAACCACCAGATAAAAAAACTCGTCCTTCGGACTCGTTTTTTTATCGTAGGTGGTTTGTATCGTCAATTTACCAAGCAACCAAATTATCGTTAAAAAAATCAATTTTATCCGGACAAAAAAAGACCTCTCGTGTAATTACAGTCGATAATTCGATAATTTTTTATTGTCCTTTTCGACTGTTTTTATCTTCGTGACAACGCTGAAAACTAGTGTCACATGTGTCCCATTTTTTACTTTCATGTCAAATCTTGTTTATTGTTTCCAGCCTTATTTTGTGGAACTCCATAATCATGAAATAAATAAAGATTATTAAAAGTTTCACAGTTTTATTAAAATATACCTGACAATATTGTTTCGACAGCTATGCTGTCATTATCAAAGGTAATATAATTATAAACAAACACGTCGCTAAGGTAGATACAAAATAGGTAACTAGATAAAATAATAATAATAATAATAAAAATTAATAATAAAAATCATAATTAAACATCTAATACTTCCAGTAACGGAGAATTACTGAGCTCAAGTTGTTCATTCATTAAAGGTACCCTGAGTTTGTGTTTGTATATCTCAAAGGCTTCTAAAATGTCTAATTTGCGTTTGTTATTACAAAAATGTAGGAATTTAATATTATTTTGAGGAGTCATTGTGTGATTTTGTTCTAAAAGGTGTTTGGCGTAATTCGATTTTTCAGGATGTTTATTTTTGTAATGACGTGCGTGTTCTTTATATCTTATGTCAAAATTTCGAAGTGTTTGTCCAATATATACCGAACTACAAAAAGAACAATTTAAACGGTAAATGCCCGATTTCATGATATCATGTGTTCTGTCTTTAGCATTAAATAAAAATGAAAAAGTGTTAGTGTTGGTTTTAAATGTTATTTTATAATTGTTGGTTTTTCTTAGTATATGTGCAATTTTTTTTTCTGATATTTTGCCAAAATATGGTATAGATATGTAATTTGTGTCTTCTGTTTGATTGTCAATGGGATATATTCTTTTGATAGCTAACCTATAATCTTTTTGTTTAATTAAAGTGTCAATCATGTTCGGATTATAATGATTTGCATGTGCTAGTTGTTTAATGGTTGATATCTCTTTGCTAAAATCTGATTTTGTTAGTGGAATAGTTAAAGCTCTGTGTACTAATGATCTGTATGCTGCTATTTTATGTGTATTGTGGTGACAAGATTCATTTGGTATTATTATGTCTGTTTGTGTTGGTTTTCTGTATATGGAAAATTCAAAAAGATTGTCTGCGTTAATCTTGATATTTAAGTCTAAAAAGTTTATAGCCCTGTTTTGTTCTGTTTCTAGTGTAAATTTTATATTAGGATGGATATTGTTTATAAGAATTAAAAATTCATTGATAACCTCAAAAGAACTGTCAAAACAAGCTAAAATGTCATCAACATAACGAAACCAGAAGATAATGTGTTTAGAGAGGATTAATTCAAATATTCGATCTTCAAACTTGTCCATAAATATGTTAGCTAATAGAGGACTTAGAGAATTACCCATAGGTAAACCATCCTTTTGTAAATAAATTATGTTATTAAAAGTGAAATAATTTTGACTTATACAAAGGTCAAATAATTGAATTAACTCTAACCTTTTAACTAATTCTATATTACTATTGATCAAGAAACTATCTAATAAAGGAATACATTCTTGTGGGGGTATTCTGGAGAACATGTTGCAAATATCAAAACTAACAAGTTTTGAATTTACAAGTGATTATTTCATTCTACTTCGTTTTTGACCAATCGCAAGGCTTTATTTTTTGGATTACAGCGATAATTTAATTCATGTATAAAAAATCCCATAAGCCGCGATACATTTGTCACTTTGACATCGGATAAAGTTAGCCCTAACTTTGCATCTGGATAAAATGTGTTTAAACTTCCATGGCTAACTTTCTCGAACCTGATTATTGTTTTTAATAATTGTCATTTTCAAGTTAATAAATGTGTTCTTGACTTCTTCATAATTACCTAGTTATTCCTTTTTATTATTCATTAAATTATCTCATCGAATTACGCTCGAGGTTTTTTTCTCCGGGATAAAATTGATTTTTTAAACTCTAATTTGGTTTCTTTTTGGTAAACTGACTCTACAAACCACCAGATAAAAAAACTCGTCCTTCGGACTCGTTTTTTTATCGTAGGTGGTTTGTATCGTCAATTTACCAAGCAACCAAATTATCGTTAAAAAAATCAATTTTATCCGGACAAAAAAAGACCTCTCGTGTAATTACAGTCGATAATTCGATAATTTTTTATTGTCCTTTTCGACTGTTTTTATCTTCGTGACAACGCTGAAAACTAGTGTCACATGTGTCCCATTTTTTACTTTCATGTCAAATACTAATCTTTATGTTAATAAGTAAATGCTTAAATAAACAACTGTATCATGAAATAATCTTACCGAATTACATGCTCGTGCTTCTGAAATTATCTGTTGTAATACTCAAGTTGATTAAAACGCAACACTCGTGTCATTTTTTGACAAATTTCCCTCCGTTGCACGTCGGGAAATTAAAACGTCAAAAACTGACACTCGTGGTTGCTAATCAACGTTCGTATTACAATCGATAATTTCGAAGCACTCGTGTAATTACAAGTGATAAACTCTTGGGAATAATTCTTACACTGTTGCCGGTACTACTTTCTTTATAATAAATAAAATATTAATGTACTGTATAAATTTAATATTAACCCCTACACCATATTGGTAAATGGGGAATGGATTATATATATATATATATATATATATATATATATATATATATATATATATATATATATATATATATATATATATTACACTTCACTACTTTTCCGGGTTTCACTCCGCGTATTCACTATTCGGCTCCTAGAGGAACCAGACAATGGTTGACGACGT